>JANAVB010036019.1:4034437-4614714 GCA_029216955.1 Iris pallida
CCTTGCACAGGCGATTGAGGTTTGGATGTCGGATCCGGCGGGAGGCTCCGGCCCCCCTGGCTCGGCGGCGGAGGGATCCGCCCCCCCTGGTTCGGCGGCGGAGGACTCCATCCCCCTGGCTCGGTGGCGGGTCTGGGAGTCGTCCCGACAGCGCGGGGGGGTGGCGCCGACCTCCTTGCTCCGACGGAGGGTTTCGCTCCCCATGGCAATGGGCTGGCGGTGGGAGGCTTCTCGACAGAGGGCTCCGTCCTCCCGGGTTTGGCGGCGGGGGACTCCGCCTCCCATGGCTCGACGGCAGGTTCTGGCCTCCATGGCTCCCGTGAGGCTTCTGTTCTAGGAGACGTCCCGACAGCGCGGGGGGTGGCGCCGCTCTCCTTACTCCGGCGGGGGCCTCCGCCCCCCCATGGTTCCTTTCTAGGAGCGTCGGGGACTCTTGGACATCTGGCGCGTGGGTCGGGCGATCTTCCTGCTACGGTGGGAGGATCCGTCATTGTTGCCAAGTTGGGAGGTTCTCCATCCCATGGGACTGTTCCATTAACGGTGGCGGCCACGTCAAAGGTGGGCGGCACGGTGCGGACCTTCGCTGCGGTGGTGGGCGGATCCGCGACGACGTCGACGGGTGGTTCGCCGAGGGTGGATTTCCAACCAGCCATTGTTTTTGATGGACGGAAGGTGGCTGTGTTTTCACAGTCGGATATGGAGGCCCTCACGGCGCCGTGTAGGATAGACCTTATTGGCAAGTTTGCTCGGCGGAGACTCCCGGTTGAGGCTATTAGAAAGGCCTTTGATTCGAGGGGTTTCAGGGGGTTGATTGATGTGAAGGCGATCGATGATCGACACGTCCTTATACGGCCTCACGTCGAGAGTGACTTTCTCCGGCTGCTATCTAAGGACTGTTGGTTCGTTGGCCGGGTTCCGATGGTGTTATTCAGGTCGTCGGTGGACTTTTTGCCGATGAGAGAGGACCCTCGGGTTCCCATCTAGGTGGCCTTCCCCGGGCTTCCCCACTGCATGTTTGATACCAATATGGTTTTGTCCATCGCATCTGGTCTTGGTACTCCGCTCAGTACTGATCGGGCTACGGCGTCCTTCTCTAGGCCGGGGGTGGCCAGGGTTTTGGTTGAAGTGGACGTCAGCAAACCACTCCAACCTGAGGTGTTCTTCCAACTACCTGATGGTGTTCGTTCGCAGCTAGTTGTACATGAGCGGAGGCCTCTCTACTATGTCTCTTGTGGCTATCATGGTCACGTTGAGAGTGCTTGTGGGCGACCCTAGGTGGAGCCTTCCTTCGTGGGAGTAGCCGATAGTTCGTCCATTCCCGTCGGCATTGCTCCAGGCGTTGTGCGTGAGGAGGACGGCTCGGTGGGTGGCCGTGGGATTAGCAGGGGTCGTCGGAGGAGACGATCTAGGTGCGAGAAAGGGAAGGGGACACGACAGGTGTGGAGACGCGTCGGAGGGCGTAATGATAGCACTGGGACCATGCAGCCCGGATTGCGCGGGAGTAATAATAATCGTGCAAATTCCGTTCCGCCTTCATGGCACGTGGGGGAGTCTGCCTCGGGGCCGCTGGCTCTATGGTCGGTTGGCGGGCGGCCCACGATGGAGGGACGCAGCGATCCAGGCTCTGGCTTGGATGGGCAGTTGGGCCCTGAGCGGGGTATTGGGCCTATTGATGTTTCGGATCTTTCTATTATTATCCATAGCCAGCAAGGACAGGGAGTTATAGCGGCTGACTCGGACACTGAGGATCGTAGCTTGGTGGTGTGGAGGGAGGCCGGCCACGACCCTTTATCCGTCTCGGGTTATGACTCCGCTCCGGGTGATGATGTGGTTTCTGTGCCCGAGGCAAGACCTTCCACCTCAATCTCCGAGGGACGCGAAGAAGACTGGCAGATGGTTCCTTTTAAGAAGGCGGCTGGTAGGCGGAGGAAGTCGATGGCACCTCAGTCGGATCGGCTTCTTCGATCTCATGCTTTTCGGGTTAGGCGGGACCCCAGAGGGTCCATGGTTAAATTCCTTATTTGGAATGTTCGGGGGACGGCGAACAGAGCTACTTTATCCCTTCTCAGGTCCTTGTGTCGGATCAATTCTATTCAGGTTCTTGCCATTATTGAACCCAAGGTGATATCCTCTAAGCTTCTTTCTTATCAACTGAGGTTGGGTTTTGATGATAGCTTTTGCAATGATAAGGGCAATATTTGGGTTTTCTGTAAGTCGGGTCTTGGGATCAATTGTATTGACTCATGTGATCAGGCTATAATGGTGCAGCTTTCTTTGAGCTGTTTTTCGATGCCGGTGCGGTTGTCGATAGTTCATGGTGCAGGGACACGTCAGGGGAGGAGGACTATGTGGAGACATCTTCTGGACGTCCAAGCCAGAGACATTACGTTGCCCTGGGCGGTGGGCGGGGACTTCAATATCATTGCTTCTCCGGATGAGAAATTTGGAGGCCGACCTCCTGACACGAGGGCCATTGCAGACTTTCATGATTTCCAGTTGGCTGTCGGGTTATCATATATTGGTTTACAGGTAGCATCTATACTTGGGTGAACGGGCAGACGGGGGTTGATCGGCAGGGATCCCGCCTTGATAGGTTACTCGTGACGGGTAGGTGGCTGGATGGTGTCCAGGTTTCTTGTGAGCATCTTAATCGGGCAGAATCTGATCATTCTCCTCTTTTGATATCTTGTCAGCCAGCTTCTTCCCTTCTACGCAGAGGCTTCCGCTTTCTTGACTTTTGGACTTCTTATCCGGATTTTCTTCCGATTGTGGCTCAGGTGTGGAATTCATGTTGGCATTATGATGCGCTTGAGCGGCTGGGCATGCGTTTGAGGACGACGGGGCATGTTCTGGCTGGATGGAGCAGAGCTACTTTTGGAGACGTTTTTCAGGAGGTCCGTCAGGCCGAGGACGCTGCATTGGCTGCGGAACAGGATTATGAGCTTCATCCTTCAGAAAGGGAGAGGGCTTCCTGGATGGAGGCTGTTGCCAGATTGAAGCAAAAGGTCCAGGTTGAGGAGTCATTCTGGAAACAAAAAGCCAGATTGAGATGGGACCTGGAAGGAGATAAGAATACTCATTTTTTCCATGAGTGCACCAGAAGCAGACAAAGAAAGGCAGGTATTCAGAAAATTATTCAGGCTGATGGTTCTGAAACTGGGTCTTCTGAGGAGGTAGAGACGGAGGCGTCTTTATTCTTCTCGAAGTTGTTTAGAGCTGAGCCTATTTCTGATGAGGACGCCTTCCTCGATGTCATCCCTAGCATTATTTCTATAGAGGACAATTCTGACCTTGTTCGTTGCCCTGATAGAGCGGAGCTGTTGGAGATTGTTCGGGGGATGGACCCGGCTAGTGGCGCAGGACCGGATGGCTTTTCTGGAAGATTCTTTTCAGCTTGTTGGGACATTATTGCTGCTGATGTGGAGGAAGCCGTTGGTTCATTTTTCTTGGGTGCGCGCCTTCCGGATTCTATTTCGGATACCTTCTTATTTCTTATCCCCAAAGTCGAGCACCCGAGGAGCCTTTCTGATTTTTGCCCTATTAGTCCTTGCAATTTCTGTAACAAAATTATTTCCAAGATTATTGCTTGCAGGTTGCGGGAATACCTTCCCAAAATTATTTCTCCGGAGCAAAGTACTTTTGTTCAGGGAAGAGAGATTGTGGACAACATCATTATTGCTCAGGATATGGTGGCTTCTATGAGGGAAACCAACCATGGTGGAAATGTTGTTATTAAGCTGGACATGCAGAAGGCCTATGACAGAGTCAATTGGTATTTCCTCCTGCGGCTTCTTCGGAGATTTGGTTTTAATGAGGTCTTCTGTGATCTTATTTATCGTCTCCTGGCGGATACCCGATATGCGGTTCTACTCAATGGCGCACCTACTGGTTTTTTCTCGACATTTAGAGGGATCCGACAGGGGGACCCTCTATCCCCGGCTCTCTTTATTATTGCTGCAAAGGTACTTTCTCGGAACCTCAAGCTTCTTCAAGATTCAAATAGGAGATCTTCATATCATACTCCGATTGGGGGACCGCGTATCTCGCACTTGGCTTATGCGGATGATGTTCTTATTTTCACTTCGGGGGATATTGCTGGATTGCGTGCTCTCCAGCAAGTTTTGTATCGTTATGAGGCTCTTTCTGGACAGAAGATCAATTATTCCAAATCTGTCTTTTACACTGCGACACCATTGGGTGAGGATCGTGCTCGGACTATTTCTACTCTTTTCGGATTTAGTCTCGGTACCTTGCCATTTTCTTATTTGGGTTGCCCGTTAACTTGCGGGAGAGGGAATGCGGAGATGTTTAGCTATTTGCTGGATAAAATCCGTTCGAAGCTGACGGGTTGGCAGAACAAGATACTTTCTTCTCGTGGTAAGTTGGTCCTTATTAAGAATGTACTCTCATCTATTCCTATGTACACATTGGCTGCATGTTGCCCTCCCCCGGCCGTTCTCAGGACGATTGAGAGGATGTTTGCGGCTTTCTTCTGGGGTAGCAAGGATGGGGTGGCTAAGAGGAGTTGGCTGGCGTGGTGGTTCGTTACTCGGACTAAGTCCGAAGGAGGCCTCGGGATCAAGTGTCTGAATGATATTATGGATGCCTTTTCTATGAAGCTTTGGTGGAAGTTAAGGCATGGAAAGGGTCTTTGGGTGGAGCTTCTTAAATCGAAATATTTTTGTAAGCGTCATCCCTGTGATGCGTTTATGAATTCCAAGTGCTCCCACATTTGGCGACGGATTTTGAGGGGGAGGAAATGGGCGGAACCGCTTATATCGTTTAGACTTGGGCGTAGTGAGGGTTCAGCGAGGTGTGAGGCTTGGATTCCGGGGGACCCCGGTTGGATAGTGTTGTTATTCCATCGGCAGAGGGAGCGACCTCAGGGACCAGGTGCGGAACGGAGAGACGGACTCGGGGGCGGAGTCGAACACAGGCGAGGGTGTATGCTGATGGGGCTAGTGCTGATTCGACGGCTTCACAGAGTTTAGGCATTGGAGAGCTTCGGAGGTCCGCTAGATTGGCCGGGAGAAGGGTGGTTCTTCCCCAACGTACGGTGATTGTTCGGGCTCTTTCGGATAGGGGAAGAAAGATCAGAGATTCTAGGACGAGAAATTCTGATAATGGTGGTCCGGTTATTCGATCTTTTTGGATAGCCAATGGTTGGGATCTGTCTTTGTTTTCGGAACAGTTTGGAGTAGAGGCAGCAGGGCGGCTCAGAGAGGCGAATCTGACTTGTACTTCGGCTCTTGACTCTCTGGTTTGGGGTGACCGGAGAGGTTCTTTCACGATGGCTGCGGCTTGGAGATGTTGTCTGATCTCTCACCCTACTTCATCACTCTTCTCTAATATTTGGGGCAAGTGTATTTCGACGAAGTGGAGCATTCTGATGTGGCGGGTCTGTCACAACCGGCTTCCTACTGATGACATTCTTCAGAAGATTGGCTTCCATCTGGCTTCCAGGTGTCATTGCTGTCGGTTTGGGCATGGGGAGAACCTTCAGCATATATTTTTCCACGGGGATCTTGCTATGACGGTTTGGTCTACTTTCCGGGGTTTCTTCAAGGCACGGATGCATAGTGACTTTCTGGTCTTTCTTCAGAGGTGGTGGCGGGGTCAGGGCAGTCATCATCGGAGATCGCTGGCTGGTGCGATCATGTGGGTACTTTGGAAGAATAGGAACAAGCATCGCTATGAAGGGCGTGGTGCTGGGTCGGACTTCTTGGTTCGGGAGGTGAAGCGATAGTTTCGAAAGTCGCTTTCGAGTTGTCGTCATCTTCCATCTATTCCACATTGGGCTTTAGAGTAGTATTTTTATTTTCTACTTTGTTTTTGTTACCACGAGGTCGGATGTAATCATTACCCTCTATTTCAATAAAGGTAACAGTTTCTTAAAATATATATATATATATATATATATATATATATATATATATATATATATATATATATAAAAATAAAAAAAAAAAAAATATATATATATATATATATATATATATATATATATATATATATATATATATATATATACTAAAACTTGTAAAGAGAGAGATTGTGTGTGTGTGTGTGCGTGTGTGTTTGTATGAAGAGCTGTTGTTAGGGGGGGTACAAATCTGAGATAAATTGGTTATATAAACAACTATATGAATATACCATATATATATATATATATATACGTATATACACAAGTCTATTTAAAAGGAAACTTTATATATATATAAACATATCCTAATATATACACATCTATTTATAGGGAGAAAGAATGTTGGTTTTACGAACGGAAATGAAACTCAGAACTGGGATTGAAATAGCTCGACAAATCTCATCATAATATATATACATATATCTATATTTAAAACACACACACACACACACACACACACACACACACACACACACACACACACACACACACACACACACACACATATATATATATATATATATATATATATATATATATATATATATATATATATATATATATATTTTTTTTTTTTTGAAAGAAGGTAATTGTGGCGAACGCTCCCACCGGGAATCGATCTCCTGACCACTCGGGCCGCATGCATCTCTCTTAACCACTAGGCTAGAGGTCATTTGCATATATATATATATATATATATATATATATATATATATATATATATATATATATATATATATATATATATATATATATATAAGGCAAATAGGGATATATATATACATATATGATGGAAATAATTGAAAGTAAAATTAGGGACTAAAACCCACAAGTCCAGAATCTTAATAACTTCATATAAACTCAGAAAATATGAATTAAATATCAGCAAATTGAAATATGACAAAACAATTTAATTATATATATATATATATAAATCGAAACCCGAAAACCAACTCAATACCTAAAATGCAATATACACAACTAGAATTCACGAAACTTGGCAAACACGAAGGTGTCTATGTGTGTGACGTGCTCGGGTACTCACGGGGTCGAACCCGTGTCCGTATCGTGTCCACGGAGTGCGTATCGGAAAATCGAATTTGCGTGTCGTGCACGTGCGTTTTGCCCGATTGGACGCCGCACGCAACACAAAAAATCTGGTTCTCGTGAACATAGCTAGGTAGGGTCCCGGGGTAGGTCTAGGACACGCTGACACGACACCACGTCGCGTATACGCGACACAGCGGCACGCGAACCCCCACGCGGCCTGCACGCGCGTGCCCGTGGGCGCGTGTCGGGCCTCGTGGCTCGTGATTCGAGGCACACCGTGACACGGGATCAAGTCCCTGGGTATTCTAGGTATAGGGCTACGTGCTCGTCTCCTAGAACGGGTCCTCGATGCGCCGTGTCCGCGTACGAAGGCCGTGTCAGCGGCACTTTTCAGCCGCGTGCACAGTACGGGCTGAACAGTGCACACGAGATTTCTTCGCGCACGCTTCTCAAAATGATGAGAAATTTTACGGGCATATGGACAGAGGTAGCCCCCACGTGCTCATAATATTTCACACGAAATGGAGCTCTGTGCGTCGAGTTATGACGCTCGGACAGCAGGGCATGCACGGGGTCGTGCCCGGGCCTCATGTACGCGTGTCCGTGTCCGATTCGGACACTGAAATCATGTCAATTTCAAATCCGTCTTCACGAAAGTTGTTACAAATAACATTAGCAAGAAATTCGTAAAAACTGAATCGAAAAATAACACTTTTCAGTTCTAAGTGGCATTTCGTCGAACACGTGTTCTACAGGACCGACACGTGTCCGATACGGCTATCAAACGAACTCACAATCCTACCAAACTTCATGCACAGGTCTGGGGTACTTATATGGATGCTAGAATACAGAAATTTAGAAGGAACAATGGTAGAATGAGGTTTACCTATTGAGAGTTGGAATCTCAATGAAAGTGAATGCTCGAGTGCTTTGACGACCAGTTTCTCCAGAGCGAATGTTTCCAACTCCTTGCTAGCAATGCACCAGCAAGTTCTTCTCCTCCTCACAGTCGCAAAGCAATTCGTTTGGCACAAATCGGATGCCGGATGAGAAATTTAGGGTTTTGAAGAAAAAGGGAAACTATGGTTTTGAACTAGTGGAGGCTATGAGATTTCTTCACAAATGAGGGAGGGCTGCTGCTATGCTTGGCATGCCATGGGCAGGGGGTATTAGGGTTAGGGTTAGTCATGTGCCAAGTACTCTTAATTTGCTACAAAGGTCCAATGACAAAAAGCTTAAAAAAAGGCTTATAAAATGACTTAAAAATCATTAAATAATTCTAAAAAAATAGGTAAAAATTCTAAATTAAAACTAAAAAGACAATAATAAATCTAATTACATTATTAGGCTTCTAAACACGGTTGACTAAGGTTATACCATCTTGGTCCTATCAAAATACCAATCCAAACCACACAACAATCAATTTAATTAACATTTTAAATAAATTTAAAATAATGCACAATGACTAATTTATACCTAATTTGAAAAATGAGTGTGACAGGTAATTAGGTTTCTAATGACATGGTTAATCTCCAATCATGATTAGCTAAGGTTAAACCGACTACGAACACAACACCAATTGAAATATTATAAATTAATCCAAAAAATAAAATCACATATATAATTATCAAAATACCCTTATTTTAGAAAAGTGGTGGTTACATAGGTTGCGCCTGACTGGGTTTCGCCAGGTCTGGTTAAGCCAAGGCTAAAGGGCGCTGGTCTAGGTTGCGTCTGACTGGGTTGCGCTAGGTCAGGTTGCGCCTGGTACTGTTCTTCTTCTCCAAACAGCAAAGAAGAACCATGGAACCCGAAAACTTCAAAATGCCATAACTTGCTCAAAACAAGTCCGAATTGAGACTTCTAAGGGTCTAAACTGTATAGAACAAGATTTCCTATAGTCTGCAACGATTATGGCAAGATCAAAACTTAGATCTTCAGAAATCCATCCATCAAAACCAAAAATGCCAAGTTCTAAAGAGGCTTAGAATCAAGTGAAGAAGATAATAAAAAAATAAAATGGGAGATCCATCATGAAGCAAGATTTTACTTGCCTAGGGTTTCTTTGGTGGGTTGGAGGAGTAATGGAGAAGAAGAAGTAAACGAAAGAGTTATATAGGAGAGAGAGGAGTTGGTTTATAAAGAGGGTTCAACATGATGAACCATCTTGACCCAAACAAAACCAAAATAAACCAAGCCAAGCTAAACCAAGACCAAACCATGCTAGACAAGTCAAAATACGGGTCAAGAATCCATACACGTATACTGAAAATATGTATAACGGGAAACGGGAGTGACAACTCTACCTACCCTAAAAGAATTCTGTCCTCAGAATTTAATCAAGAGACTAGAGATGTCGGGGCAAGCTATACTAATACTAGCAATCTATGACTAGCAGTCAACCAAGCCATCATTCATTGAAGCAAGGAAGTTAAAGCATAAGGCATAAGGAAGACATTATACCTTATGAGTCAAACAGGTAGGGGTATTACGACCGGATATCATCCTTATGTTCCCAGGTTGACTCACCCAAAGAGTGATGACCCCAAGCAACACGAAATAAACTAATAGTCTTGTTCTTGAGTACCTTCTCTCTTTGGTCCAATATGGATACGGGCCTTTCCTCATACGAAAGGTTGGTACCAACTACCAATTCCGAATGATCAAGGATATGGCTCGGATTCGGGATGTACCTTCACAATTGGGATACATAGAATACGTCATGTACCTCATGTAACAACGGCAAAAGAGCGAGACGATAAGACACATCACCTACTCACTCGAGAATATCAAACGGTCCTATATACCTAAGACTAAGCTTTTCCCGTACGTCGAATCGAATGATGCCACGGGTAGACGAGATCCTAAGGAATACGTGGTCGTCGATAGAAAACTCAAGTGGACGCCGATGAGAATCGGCCCAATGACGCTGGCGATTATGTACAACTCGTAGATGATCTCTAACTTGTCTGACCACTTCGATAGTCTGAGTAACCATTTTTGGACCAAGCATCTTTCTCTTGCCTACATCGTCCCAGGCTAATGGTGATCTGCACTTTCTGCTATACAATACCTCAAACAGTGCCATCTGAATACTGTCCTAGAAACTGTTATTATAAGAGAACTCCACTAGGTGCAGGTGATCTTCCCACGAACCAACGAAGTGAAGCGTACAGGATCGTAATATATCCTCAAGAGTTTGAATCGTGTGCTCCGACTGACCATCTATCTGCGGATGATAAGCTGAACTAAACTTGAGACGAGTTCCCAAACTCTCCTGAAGACTCCGCCAAAAGTGTAATGTAAACCTTGATTCTCTATCGAACACGATATTGACTGGCACCCCATACAATTTGACTATCCGTCTGAGATATATTTCTGCAAGCTGATCCGTTGACTGGCCAATTTTGGAAGGGAGAAAATGAGCTACCTTCGTGAGTCGGTCAACTATAACCCAGATAGCATCTCTCTCGATTGGGGATTTAGGTAATCCAGTTACAAAATCAATGGTAATATGCTACCACATCCATTCTGGGATCGGTAAAGGTTAATGAAGTCCATATGGTCTCTAATGTTCAGCTTTAACTTATTGGCAAACTAAACAACGAGAGACAAACTGGGCTATCTCCCTCTTCATGCCATTCCACCAAAATATATTGACAGATATCACGATACATCTTCGTACCACCGAGATGAATTGAATACTGCGAACTGTGAGCCTCTGCCATAATCTCCTGTCTAATATCATCGCTGGGCACACAAAGACGCCTTCCATGCCAGAGAGTACCATCTTCTTGAAGCTTAGAATCTGTTGACTAGGCTGCCTTAATCCTCTCAACTATACTGGACTAAACTTGCATACTGGCCATCAATGCCACATTAGAAGGAAGAACAACTTCAATACCCATCTTTTTAAGATCTGCTAACAGCTCTGGTTGTGCTGTTAAAAAATAAGCTCCTGCTCTTCTCTTCAATGTATTTACAATAATATTAGCTTTCCCAGGATGATACTGCAAGTTGATGTCGTAATCCACAAGTAGCTCTAGCCATCTCCTCTGACGTATGTTAAGATCCTTCTGGATAAACACATACTTAAGACTCTTGTGGTCGGTAAAAATCTCCACATGATCTCTATATAAATAATGCCTCCACAACATAAGTGCAAAAACCACTGCTGCTAATTCCAAGTCGTGAGTTTGATAATTCCTCTCATGATCACGATGCTTACGTGACGCATAAGCTACTACCTTACGATGCTGCATCAAGACGCATCCCAATCCTTCGCCAGAAGCATCACAATAAACCGAAAATCCTCCAATCCCATCCGGAAGCATGAGAATGGGGGCCGCCATCAATCCTCGCTTTAACTTCTCAAATAAACTCGGACACTCTGCTATCCAAGCAAACTGTACATCCTTGCGGGTCAACTGCGTCAATGGTGCTGAAATTCGAGCAAAGTCTGACACAAATCGTCGGTAATAGCCTACCAATCCTAGGATACTCTGAACTTCTGTGACGGTTCTGGGTACTGGCCATGTCTCTATAGCCACTATCTTCTAGGTGTCCACTTCCTCTCCACCTTTGGTGATGATGTGACCTAAGTACGAAATATGATCAAGCCAAAATTCGTACTTATTGAACTTCGCGTACAATTGGTGCTCTTTGAGAATCTGAAGAACTATTCGGAGATGCTTCTCATGCTCTACTTCGCTCTTGCTATAGACAAAGATATTGTCTATAAATACTATCACAAACTGATCCAAATAGGATATGAAGATACGATTCATGAGGTCCATGAATACCGCTGGCGCATTGGTCGCTCCAAATGACATAACGAGGAACTCTCAATGTCCATACCTCTATCTGAATGCTATCTTCGGGATGTCTTGCTCTCTTACTCTGATCCCATGGTATCTGACCGCAAGTCAATATTCAAGAATACTGTCGCTCTATTGAGTTGATCAAATAAATCATCTATCCTTGGCAAGGGATATATGTTCTTGATTGTTACGGAATTTAAGGTACGATAATCAACACATAATCTTGACGTACCATCCTTCTTTTTCACAAGAAGCGTTGGGGCTCCCCAAGGTGATCCACTAGCATGAATGAATCCCTTGGCCCTAAGTTCTTCAATCATCCTGCACAGGATCTCCAATTCTGATGGTGCCATTCGGTAGACTCTTTCTGATACTGGTATCGTCCCTGGAATCAAATCAATGGTGAACTCTACCTCTCTTTTCGGGGGCATACCTGGAAGCTCTTCGAAAAATACATTAGAAAACTTTTCTACTACTCTGGAAAATTGAACTGCTACTGCTACTGCCATCTGCAAGACTGGTGGAGAAGGTTCTACTTCGTCTTTGGAAATTGAAAACTCTGATTCGCCTGGAATACCAAAAATAATCCTACCAATATGGCAGTCTATTCTTGCATATTGATCCTTCAACCAATCTATTCCTAGGCCCACATCATAGTCGGCCATCGAAAATTCTATCAATCTAGCAGGAAACTCTCTACCGCTAACTACGATTCGACACGAGGAATAAACTCTATCTACCTCTACAAGACCGTTACCAGTAAGTATATTAAGCCTTACTGATAATGAATCGGGCTCCAGTCCTATCTGTGTAGTAAATCGTGCAGACATAAATGAAAACGATGCACCCGAATCAAATAATACCGATACTGGAAAAGAGTTAACGAGAATGGTACCTGCCACCACCTCACCTGATGCTAATTTTTTTGCCATGGTCAGAGCCATAGCCTAACCTTGTCCCCTTGGTGCTGGTCCCCTCTTCTGGAAACCTCTCTGCCGGTTCTGAACCTGGATATTAGCATACTGTTGAGTCCTCTGCTGCTGGAATGCTTGAGCCTGAGACGGCAATGGCCTCGGAGGATGGTACTGCTGCTACATTGGTGCTGGTCCCCTAACTGATAAACTGGTTAGGGTTAATGAAGATGAACTGGCTCTTTGAGGACAGGACCCAATCATATGGTCCGGTGCCCCACAAATCAAGCACAATCCCTATACTCTGCGACACTCTGATACTACATGTCTTGGCTTCCCATAATAAGTGCAGTCCATTACGGAAGACTGCTTCTGCTTCTGTTACCGAGGGTACGTCGGTGTCGAGTGCTGAACCGATGAAACTGTGGTCGCCCTTCTAGGCGCTCAAATAGTCAAAGCCCAAGCTGCCGGTGTTGTTGTCAACGACTAAGATAATTGACCATGAGACCTCTTTCGGCCCCCTACTCAGTCTACTATCCTCTGGGAGGTGTACTCATGCCTCCTAGCTTCTCGTAAAATAGCATCAAAGGTCTGATGCTCAAACTTCTCCACTGCTAGAATGATTTCTAGGTGGAGCCCCTGTTGGAACCGCTGGGCTTGGTCCAATTCGGTCGTTACTAAGGTAGGAGCAAACCGACTAAGCCTTGAAAACTCGACCTCATATCCATCGACCGTCCTTTCCATCTACTTGAGATTAGTGAATCTTGTCTGCAGATCATACTGAGCTACTGCATCAAAATACTTCGTCTGGAACTTGTCGCAGAATACCGCCCATAAGACAAGCGCCACCAACCCAACTGCTTGTATCGCCCACCAGCTGTGGGCTAAGTCCAAAAATTATAGGCACACTACGGCCACCTTCTCATCCTCTGGAATTCTAACGGCCTCCAGGATAACCTCTATATTCTGAAGCCAAGCATCAGCAGCAATTGCATCTTCACTGCCATCAAAGAAAGGAGGGTTCAGGCGCTTGAAACTGTTAGCCGTATTATTCCCTTGATAACCGACTCTACCTATAGCATCTTATATTATCTGGTGCAGGCCATCGTCCCGACGATCTTGTGATGCAAGCAATTCCCTAATGAGTCCCACCAGGGTCCTATTGTCAAGCTCTGCAGGCTGGACTGGCTGAACTGGGGGCTCTGGATTCCCAGAATACATGACTCGAAAAGCTGCTCAAGAGTACTAGGCTTGGTCCCTATGTTGTTGCGGGTCACTGGAGGTGCTCCACCTTGATGATCGACAGGACCAGGAACAATGCCACTAAAGAAATGACATGAGAAACAATAAAAAAAACCAAGATAGATCGGGGATATAAATATGTGATCAGGTTAAGATTTAGGAAGATTAGAAGGCACGAGTAGAGATCAAGGACGAGTGCTAATTGAGACAACTATTCGGTAAAACCCCCACACACCTTGATTTAAAAGACCTGCATGGGCCACCACTTAAACCGTGTCATATCGTAGAACCAGAATACTGGAGAGCGAGGGACAGACACAGCCAGCTACGTACATTAAAGTGCAACCCACCTCGCAATACGGTCACAGCTGTCTAGATGCATGAGGGTTTCTCTACAAGCCATCAGTCTCTTATGGTTAAGAACAAGCCTAATGTCTCAATCTCAAACAAGCAAGTAAATGTCACAAGATATTAGATCATCAGACATACAAGGTAAGGCGTCCCAAACATTACATATTCAGATGATCATGAAGCTAGTCATACAAAATACGAAGGCTAGCAAGAGTTCAAGTCATGCATGATCAACCCTAGGATTTATCAATTATGTTACAGCCCTTAGGCAGACAAGGTAAGTTTCAACACGAGCTAACACTTGCTCGGCGGCTAAACGCCTCAAAAAAATAATTTACAATAGAGTAGGGAACAAAGGAAGAAAACATACTCGTTGCCAGGGTTATGCCTTATGTTCACCATCTGGCTGGAAGACAGCTAGATCCTCGGGAGCTACTCCAAAATTTGGCCATACAAAACCAGCTCATTCAGACCCTAGAAAGAGAAAGTGCCACACGGAAGGCTTCACTTAAGAACTAAAACTAGCATATTAGCACATAAAGACATTAATGATAACGAAAGACATGAGTTAGAGAAAAATAGGGTGACAAACGATAAAATAACTAAAGGACTATTCCGATAACCAAGTTACAACCCATAAAACAAACAAGGACCGGAGTTGTAACCCTTCACCTGAACAGAGCTTAGTCTTCAATCATTTATCGACAAGAGTAAAGCATAACAGTAATGTACCGAAGAAATCATAGACATACACTGTCTAGACAAGACTAGACTGGACTCCCTCCATCAATCACGGCCAAGCAATGAGTACGACTTGATACTTTAACTAACAAGGGTTATCGCAAGCCTAGTTACTACAAGATACAATGAGATGTTCCGTCAATCATAAGTCCTGCAGCTATCCAGGTTATCCAGGCGAGGTTGCTTAGAGTTTTCAAGAGTTAGAGAATCATTAGGTGACTTGGATTGCGACACATGGCAGTGTGCTATAGAACTTATGATTTCAAGAAGTGTCCCATATAACAGTGGGCTGAAAATGTACCCTACTTGTCGGCAGGCTATATGTCCACTCAGGTGTGGCCGGGATAACGGGATCGCTTGTAACTGGAAAAATCTCTCTATATGAACTACTTGATCAATCTAGTCATTAAAAGTCAGATTTATTATGAATCCCTGACCGTGGTAACCAGGAATCCATGTCCTAGACATGATACAGGGCGAGACAGGTAGCTTGTACAATCACAATCAGAAAAATCAACCACGGTGTCAAGAAAAATGTTACTTAGCAAGTCAAGATAGCTGTCGCAATAGCCCTTCAAGATTATTATGTCATGTCTGGTTACTTATTACTTGTCAAGAGTGCACCTCGACGGACCACTATCAAGGTTATACATGTCTTATCAAGTTACTTATCATGTCAAGAGTTCTTGTCAAGAGTGCACCTCGACGGGCCACCCAAGGGGTTATCATGCCATGTTTATGTCGTGATCAATACCGGCAAGTCATGTTGTGCTTAACCAGTTATCGAGTCGGGTCGTCATAATATAGGTAAAGTACAAGTTACATGCAAGATCACAGGCATATACATCAAGAACTAGGAGAACATGCATGGGGGCAAGGGACAAGGGGTATCATGACAACAAGTGGCGCTGGTCAAGTGGCCCCAGAGAAATAATAGGTGGCGCCAAGGGGGGACAGGTGGCGCCTAAGTTGGGTTGCGCCAGGCTGGGGTGCGCCAGGCACTAAGGTGTGCCAGGTCAGGTTGCGCCAAGTCAAGTTGCTCCTGACTGGGGTGCGCCAGGTCAGGTTGCGCCAGGGCCAAAGGTCGCTGGGCTAGGTTGCGCCTGACTTGGTTGCGCCAGGTCAGGTTGTGCCATGGCCAAAGGGCGCTGGGCTAGGTAGCGCCTGACTGGGTTGCGCCAGGTCGGGTTGCACCAGGGCCAAAGGGCTGTAGAAGCATGGAAAATATCAGAATAATGCTCTATGCGGCTCGGAACAGGAGAATCTCATGCGGCTCATACATGAGCAGTCCCGTGCGGTTCAGAGAGACTCTCAGTCTCTTGCGGCTCGGGGCAGGAGAGTCCATACGGCTTACATAGGGGCAGTCCCGTGCGGTTCAAAGAGTCCCCCAGCCGTATGCGGCTCAGAAGTACATGCGGCTCACATATGACCAACAGAGATATGCGGCTCGATCAACGCCACGTGTCCCCATGGGATCCTCTCACACAGCTGGCCATCAAGTAATGGCCTTATTCAATGCTCTGCCATGATTTGACAGCTGACGGCTCTGACATGAAGTGTCATGATGGTCCTGTCATAATGACAGACTCTTCGGGAACAGAAAAAAATCTCTGATACGATCCAAGATTGCCACGTGGCTACTCCTATGCGGCTCCATTGAAGAACAGTTTCATACGGCTGGCAAGAATCATTTTCCTGCGGCTCACCAAGAAGCCATCCCATGCGGCTCGTAAGTGCTATACCTTTGCGGCTCTCTGAGATGCTGTCTCATGCGGTTCATGGATATCATGCGGCTCTGGCAGAGTCCACCATTAAGACACGTGGCAGAGATTCAATTGCCCCCATGACTTGACAGCTGGTAGCAGGAATGATTATGGGATGAAGATAAATCAGAGATTTACCAGATCCCAATGACCATATTTAACATTATCCTCATAATTAATAAGATCAGGTCATATCATTCATGGTCAAGCCAATAGGACACGTGGTGAGAGGTCCAAGCTTGACACAACCAATCATGAAGATTTAAAGCAATCAGCATTAATCATTCACAGGATTCGATACTATCCCCATTTATGGCCCAGATCCTTCACGCTTAAAACTAATGGTCCAGATTGATTAAGCATCAGGCCGCCGCCACTTTAAGAATAGGTAATCATCCAAACCCTAATGATGCCCCCACTATTATAAATAGCAAGGTGCCATTCTCTTGTAAAATATATACGGTCAGAGAGAGATACGCCCATACAGAGAGACTCTCCCAATAATCAGAGAGAAAATACACAGAGAGAGAGAAGCCAGAAGAGTAATAGAGGGAGAGCAAGAAGAGCATTTCTTCATCAACGCCAACCATCTCTTCACAGGAGCCAAGGCTGCATACTGATCGTCCAAGGAGTAAGGTAGGGCTGCCGTCGCCTTCCCGAGCCTCTATCGTCACCCTCCAGAATCTAAAATAAACAATTGTACTTAGACTGCTGTACCTAGATTTTCATCCCTAGGCTTTCTTTGTACGAGCGAGTTTGTAACGTGAAGTAAAAGTTCGGTCCTCCGATAATTGTTCTGTTCTTTTATATTTTATGGCAAACACGATGGCGACTCTGCTGAAGACAAACTTTTCTACGGCTGAGGAGTTGGTGATGCAATCGGATGCAGACAAACTTGGCTCCATGCAACAAAAGATGGTCGTCCGCTTCGACCAACAGGCATTTGAAGAGATGCTCTCCGAAGAAAGCGCCGGCCCGGTCCGGAAGCGCACCCGCGGGACGAAGGCTCGCAAAGAGTGGAGGCCAAAATCATTTGCTCCTCCCCAAGCCCTCGATGAGATACCCTCTGTTGCTCAAGACGGCGAGAAAGACTCTCCTGCGGCCCCACTTCAGACCGTAGACAACTCTGCTGTCCCCAAGTCAGGCAGAAGAAAACACTATGATACTGGACTTGCAGGGGCAAAGAGGAACTCTATGCGATCCGAGCCGCATAAGGGTATTAGCCGCAGGAAGAAAGCTTATGCGGCTACATCCGCCAGTCGCATGAAGAAAACTCATGCGGCCACATCTGTCAGCCGCATAGCTTATGCGGCTACAGTTGCCAACCACATGGATGAAACTCATGCGGCTAAGGAAGTCAATCGCTTGCAGAAAACCTATGCGGCCACAATTGCCAACTGCATGCGGCCAGCCTGCACGGTCGTGACTCCTAGCCCCATAAGAACAACTCATCCGACAACAGAAGATAACCGCATGCAGATAGCCTGCATGGTACCCAATTCTAGCCGCATAGCGTCCGTTCCACGCTTCTCTTGATCAGTCATCGACCATCTCTCATGCGGTCCTGACCCTGATGGTTCTCTGGATGATAAACCAGACTCTGTGGTATTCAACTTGGATTCCTCCTATTATGCACCCGCAAGTGCTAAAAGGAGGAAGTCTAGGGCAGCACGGGCTCACCAAGCCCAGTCAGCTGCCCCAACCTCTGACCATCGAGGTGTCCCGCTGATTATCACGCGGGCCTCTGATGGGATGTTGTACAGAACTACTCGAATCCAGCCCCCGGCGACGAACGAACAGAGTGGTTCCTCTGACCTGCGTGAGGCGATCCTCCACAAACGCAAGGAAAGAGAAGGGGCTTCGGTGTGCAAAGAGTCCTCGCTTGGACGTCACTGCACCCAAATCATCGTCAAGTGCTGTTGAAACAACGCGGCAGCAACAGAAGATTTGGCCGTCAGTCTTCCAAAGACTACAGCATCCGAGCTCAGAAGACGAGGCACCTCCTGTTGTCTCCTGCAATTCCACTCAGAAAGTCCCTGCCGAGGGGAGAGGGAAGAAGACAAGCATCTCCAGCCCCAAAATATCAACCACTACAGCTAAGAAACTGTCGTCTAAGCGGCTGTCCTCCATCGGAATATTCTAACACACCCGTTCAAAGACGAAATCTGCTATAATAGGAAACTCATCATCTACATCGCTGGGGGTCGTGGGAACTGGGGTAGTACTCCTCCGAACATCCACAATAATCTAATGTTTCAAGGAGCCGAGCCCAGGGAAACAACTCTCCCATCAGGTACAACAGACACTGATGTCCCCAAGGACATCCATGACTCTCAAGACGAAGCAAGCTCTGAGGCTGGGGATACCGTTCCCTCCGAGTCCGAGCCTGAAGAGAACATTCCCACCTACCCTGATGACTTCTTGGTGTATAGGTATGACTCGGAGGGCACATCCTCTACCATTCCTTTCATCACTCCTCATGTAAAGACGGTGTTCATGACGGACAGCAACCAAGGTGGTTCCAGCGATCGCCAACGCATCGACACTTTGGAGGCTATACTGCAGGCCTTGGTCAAGTCTGTAAATGAAATCAAAGCCGCTCTTCCAACTCTGCAAGGAGGAACGCCTGGCCAAACAAGCACGGGTCCCGCGGTCAATGCCGACTCGAACTCAGCAGCACCAAACCCGGGCAATAATCCTCCCGAAATAACAGCCCCTACCACAACAAATGAGGCCCGAGAAGTAAGAAGAGAGGTCCAGGAGCTCCGAGCCATGTTCCATGCCCGAGAAAACGCTCAAGACCTCAGAATACGGCAACCATACCCTGCCGAATGGAGGGATGTTCCATTCCCACCAAAATATAAGCCGTTCAATATCAACCCATATGATGGCAAGACCTCAGCAAGTCGGTACATCACTTACTTCGAGGTCACCACCGACCATCTGTCCCATGATGATGCTATCCTCACACGATTATTCATTGGAGCATTGGAAGGAGTCGCTTTCGACTGGTATCGCAATCTGCCGGACAACTGCATCCACTCCTTCCCGGCTTCAAGCGCCTGTTCTTGGAGAGATTCTACGAAGTAGGACAGGACGTCACCATGTCCACTCTCATGGACGTCGTCCAAGGGGAGAAGGAATTGACAAGGAACTATATTGAGCGGTTCTGCCAAACCGCCATGAAGCTGCCCTCCGGAAATCCAGATTCCTCTTTAATTAAAATTTGCCAAAAGAGACTGCTTTCAATGATCAGTCTCTGGATGGGCGAAAGTCAATTCAAAGATTGGAAGACGTTCATTATCAGCGCCACAAGCGCCGAAGAACGACTGAAGAAGGCTCGCCAACTGGGATTGTACATCTCGGAAGGAGAAAACAAGGGCAAGTGTCCCAACAACGATAATGGGGGTAGCCCCTCGAACAATCGGGACAGCAAGGGAAAGCAGGCTATGGTGGCCGATACAGCACAAAAACCTGAGCCGAAGCCAGCCGACAAACAATGGCCGCAAATCACTTACTCCTTTGAAGACGATCACGTTAAGCCCATCTTGGACATGCTCATACAAGGGGATAGGATTCAGCTTTCCCGACCAAGACGGGAACCGCTGCCGGCAGAGATGGAGAATCCAAAGTACTACCATTATCATCGCTATGTCCATCATGCTATACACGATTACTACCAGCTGAAACGATATATCCAGAACCTCATCGATTCGAACGCTCTGGCCATCGATTTCGAAGAGGTAACCGTGGCGGCCAATATGGTGTCCGTACAATTCGACAGCTTCCCTCCGACGGAGACTCAAGACGGGGTGGTCCCCGTCCCTCTAGCGACAATGGAGATTACCAATCTTCCACCTCCCCGAGATCAGGCTGCCGGTCTAGTACCCCTCACCACATCACGAGGGGAGGTCATGTGGATCCATCCAGACTTGGTGTCAGAAGTGACTCGGCCCACACCATCTTCCACCGACAAGAAGAAAAGTAGAAAAGTCAGGACCTGTCACGCAATCTCGACAGACAACGAGGAAGCTACGGCCGTCGTCACGCGGTCCGGAGCGCAATCCCAACCTGTGGTTGACAATCCAGCTGAAAATTATCAACCCACTACAACTGATGCTCCGGGACCGGCTCAGCCTTCGACGACCGACAAGCCTAGGCCGAGGGAGACTCGCTTCGACAAATCCCTTCGAAAAGAGGCAGCCCAAGGGCTGGAGAGGCCCTACAACTTTGACATCTTAGCACAATTGGCTAACACACCGGCCAAGTTGTCACTGTACAAACTCCCAAGACTCTCCAAGGACGTTCGTATTGCATTAAGCGAAGCACTCCAAAATGCCGATGTCTATCTGGCTCAATCCAACCTCACCGGGGAGGACTCACCTGTGGATCTCCAAGATAGTGCCTGCACGGGAGAAATGCCCAACATCGTCTTCACTCCGCAGGACATGCTCATCAAAACCAACCTACACGATCGCCCGCTATACTACACGGGATACATCGGCGACGTGAAGGTGGATCGGATGCACATAGATCCTGGCTCTTCCATAAGCATCATCCCGAAGGGTCTGCTACATCATCTCCGCATCCCAATGCATCGCCTGACGCCTACAAGCACCGCCATCAGCAGTTTCAATTCGGGCAGGAGCTACCCTATTGGGAAGATTCGTCTGAAGTGTCAAATTGGCGACCTCCAATCCGAAGTCACCTGCTACGTCATAGATGCAGACACTTCTTACAATATCCTCTTGGGGCACCCATGGATACATGATTACATGATCGTGCCTTCCACGCTATACCAGTGCTTCAAATATGTCGACAAATATAACTTTGTGAAGATGAAATTTGCTGACATCGATCCCTTCAAAGGGGTCGAATCTTACTACTCAGACTCCTGCCTATACAAAAAGTCGAAAAGGTACCTTGATGAAGGAAATGAACAAGCTGGTACCGAAACAGCCACAGGATCAGAAGAGCCTCTGACGATCCACCTCCAAGCTCGCAAACTGGGAAAGTCCGCACCCCTTACTGCCACTCTGCGAAAGGACGTGATCAGCCTCTCGGCGCAAGAGGAGCAGATGATAATCCGGCTGCCAAGGTCCGGCCAAGTGCCGAGACCCACAACGGGGCCACTGACAATCAGACTGCTGAGAGTCGATCAGCCTCAAACGGAGAAGCTCAATCCCTCCGATCGGCCACTGACGATATACCTTCCCAAAAAGGGTCGTCACCCAGATGCAAGGTCTGACACTTCTAGCGAACCAGCCACTCCTCGCTCCACATCAAGTGCCAAACTAGGGGTCGCTAGTCTGCCAACAACTCCACGCTCTGCTCCATCAACCGAACCACTGATAATCAAGCTTCCCAGGACGTCCTCTCGGTCTTCATTCACACAGGGTGTCACTCCCCGTTCCCGGAATGCGTATTTTTATACATGTACAGCTCATGTATATTTATTTAGTATTTATCATGTATTATTCTGTAGTTAAATTCCTTTAAATTTAAATTTTCATGTTAATTAATTAGCTGCTCTTTAATTTTCATGCTAATTTATTTCTGCAATTTTATTACCTGCATTTTATTTGTTGCTTTAGTCTTATTGGGTTTCGGTTTGCTGAATCCCCTTAAACCCGGCCCATTAGCTCCCACGTACCACCATTTTCCTATTTAAAGCTTCCATCTCTTTCTCTCTCCTCATAACTTCATTCTCACCATTACTTCTTCTTCTTCCTCTCATTACTCTCTACCACCTACCAGCAGCAGGAGAAGGCAAGTGCAATCTTGCTTCTTGCTTGGAGAACCATTTTTGTGGTTCATTTCCCTTTCTCTCATGATTCTGAGAGAGATTAGTTCTTAACGTTTTTGATTTCTGTGGCTGGTTTCTCTTAGATCTAATTTGTTATATTCTCGGTTCTTATGGGTTTTTGATCTCCCAACTTAGCGTGTATTTCTGGCACTGGAACGAAAACTCCATAGGACTTGGAGTTTGGAAGATGTTTCACGCACACGTTCTTACGTGCTCGCGTAAACATCAGTCCAGTCACGCACACGTTCTTACGTGTCTGCGTGTATTTTCAGTCACGCACACGTCTTTACGTGTCTGCGTGTATTTTTAGTCATGCTCGTGTTCTTACATGTTAGCGTGTATTTTTAGTCACGCTAACGTTCCCATGAGCGTGCGTGTATTTTTAGTCACGCTCGTATTTGAGTGCGTGAATTATTTGTCATGCTCGCGTTGTCTGCGTGTATTTGAGTTACGCTTCTATCTTTGTACTGCGTGCATGACTTTTTACGCTCATGTCCCTAAGCTTGCGTGCGTGACTTTTCACGATCACATTGTGCGTGACTTTTGGCGTGCGTGACTTTTCACCCTCACGCTGCACGTGCGTGCGTGAATTATTTGTCACGCTCATACGCTCACGTTGCCAGCACGTATCACTTGTCACGCATCACTTGTCGCACCCACTGATCACGCTCACGCTTACCAGAGTGTACTACTTTTTACGCTCGCTCCTTCATGCCAGACTTGGCGTACTTTTCACGTATACAATTCTTGCGTGACTTTTGGACTTAGCTTAGACTTGTTAGCATGACTTCCTGACTTGGGAGTTTTATTTATTCTATATTTTATTCATTTAATGTTGTCATGATAATTCCCTATTATATCCTTACGCCTTTTTGCATGAACCCGAAAATCTTAGCATGTTAATATTTTAATACCTATGGTTGTGTATTAGTGCCAAGTGTCTGGATTGGTATATGGATATCCAGTGAGACTGGAATTTGACCTTGAGAGTTATAGACTCAACCCTATTTAATGCTAATGACTTTCATGCCTTGTCACCATTAATGACGATGGTTATCTTGACTAATTTGATCATGCGTTCCTAGTTGGAACTAAGAGACTGGCTAGTCGTCTTATTGAAATAAATGAATGAGACACGTTCATGTTATGAACTATTGCAATCGACTGGCTGATCCCGAAATATTGACATACATGCACATACAGGCTTCAATCTATTTATTTATTTATTTATTTATTTATTTATTTATTTATTTATTTATTTTCTACAAAAGAAGCATATGTACTTTATGGTCAAGGCATGATTACCGTGGTTAGATTTGATTGTTGCATTACGCTATATAAGACCTGCAACCTAACCGCACTGGTATCGTTGTAGAGTTGTGCATATCGTACCCCGTACGAAAGTACTCATTTGAATGACCATGATCCACGGCATGGGACTTCACTCAACGTAGAGACTATTAAGTTAAATAAAATAATGATGGCATGGAGAGAATGGATTCCCGAGTTCTTACATGGCAGCCCCCTTGGGACTATTAAGTGTCCGACGGGCCGGCTGGTTCCCACAGATACTGTAAATCTGTCACACGGACAGGGAACGGTATCTGCTTATATTATTATACATGCTATAACGGCGGGCGTCCCGCTGGGACTCGTCTAACTACATGATTGGCGTAATTGATTGATTGGATAGACTAGCCTTGCTTGCACATAGTAAGAACTGAGGAATCCCTATTTGCATAATTCCAGGATAACTTGGGACTCACAATAGCAAGCCGTAGTAGTTTATTGGCCGTTCAAGATGATTTGTTTGTGTACTGTACCTACTCTGTTGCCTAACTAAGATGATCAGAATGTCAGGACATGACGGGCCAACTTCTGTCCTTATTTGGTTGGGAGGTTGGTTCGAAGTGTCGTGATGTTATGTAAATCCTAGTGGAAAGCAGAGATCTATTATTATATTCTCTTACTTACTGGTTTAGTCCTTCATATCGTTCTTTCTTGTGGTACTTGCTATTAGAGGTCTAACCTCTCTGGTTTTGCATGGCCAGATTTAGAGCCGGTTCCCGAGGATCCAGCGTACTTCTACCTCCAAGATGGTCAATACTATAGGCATGATTGTAGGAGGACTCGAGTGGGTTCCTTACTTCACCGCTTGTTTTGTTATTTACCTTTATACTTAGCCGTTTGGCACCGACATGTTAGTCGGATTGTCTTGTACTTACTTTTACATGATTGTAATTAAGTCAGACTGCAGCTGATAACAATTGTGTATACTTGCTATATCATCTGGCTATATTTTGTAAAGCCAGATCTCAAGAACATTTTGACTGAGCGTTTGGGACGCCTTACTGCTTTATCTTACATGTTCTCTATTACTGTTTCCTTGTTTGAATGATTGAGACAATAGATATGAAATGACCATAGTAAGACCTCTATGTAGTATGCACCCCCTCGTCTGGTTAGACAGTATTGATCGTATTATACGGTATTTATCTACCCGTAATACGTAGCTGGCTGAGTCATTCCCCCGCTCTCCAGTATTCTGGTTCTGGGGCGTGACAAGGTTTTAGTGGTGGCCCATGCAGGTATAATTTCAGACTTGTGGGGTGTTTTGATTTATAGGATGTCTCAATCACACATGTTTCCCCTTGATCTCCTGATTCGTTATTCTCAACTCTTGCTTGACATTCCGATATCCTTTGACTTCATTGATCCTTCATGTCCGGTCGTTTGATTGTTCTCTTGTCCCTTTTCTTAGGGGTACCTCGTCCGCACCTGTCAGAGCTGGACAACCGCAGGAGCAACATGGACCACCTGACCCTGTTGGTCAGTAACGAGGGCCAGTACTAACTCAAGGGGCTACCCAGGAAGAAGTGATAGTGGAACCAGCGGCTGGATCGCAGTATCCGGATGTTCCACCACCACCGACAGTTCCACCTACCCAAGTGGACACACCAGCCCTTCTGGAGATCATGAGAGGAATGATGGCTACTCAGCAACATCAGATGTTGGCCCAGCAGCGCATGCACACTCAGCTACAAGAGCAGAATATGTTACTTAACCAAGGATTACAGACGGCTTTGGAAAGAGGAGTGAGGGCTGATTCAGGAGCATCAGCCAGGTTTTGCAAGTACAACTCCCGCCGTTTTGAGGGCACGGAGGATGCCATTTCAGCAGATGCATGGCTTAAGGATATGGAGGCTATTCTGATAGCAGCTAAGGTGCCGGCAGAAGAACGTGTGGATCTAGTGAAGTTGTTACTTCAGGATCTCGTACGTGATTGGTGGGAATCAGAGGAAGTTGGCATCAGACGTCCTGTGGCTTGGAACAATTTCACAGCAAGATTCAAGACCAAGTACTATGGAGTTGTGGCGCAGTTTGAGCTACAACAGAAGTTTATCAACCTCAGGCAGGCCGGCAAGACTGTAGATGCTTATGCAGCAGAATTCTGCAGATTGAGTAGATTCGCCCCAGAGATGGTAGCAACAGAGCGCCAAAGGGCTATGAGGTTTCAGCAGGGGTTCCATCTTGAACTCTTGCAATTGATCGAGAGGCACAATTACCAAACTTTTGACGAAATATTAATGGCAACTCGAAGGCATGAGCTCACCATTCAGAGGCTTGCGACCAGGACTGGGGGTCAGAAGAGATCCTACAGTCAGATTGAAGGAGGAGGGGGAGCAGCGCCCCGAACAACAGCACCATCCCCTGGCATTCGTATCCACGATGTGGCGATACGAGGACCAGCACCACCCAGGCAGCAGCAGCAACAGCATCATAGGAAGAACCAGCAATCCCCGGCAGGCTGCACTTATTGCGGAAAGATGGGACACACTAGAGATGTGTGTCGGATATTGAATGGACTGTGTCTGATATATGGAAATCCAGATCATCGGGTTACCACATGTCCCATGAATTCGAGAGCAGGAGGACCAGGGCAGCAGTTTCCTGCTCTGCTAGCACCAGGGGTAGGCCAGTATCAAGGACCAGCAGTGGCAGTAAGGCCGTTGGCACAGCGTCCGTTAGTACCGCAGGCTCAGATGTTTCGGCAGCAGGGACCGCCGATGCAGCAACACCAGCATAGACCACCCCAGCATCATCAAGGAAGGGGCCAGCATCAGCACCAGGGTAGGCCGCAGCATGGAAATCAGCAAGGAGGTCGAGGGAAAACATTCACTCTGTCCTTGGAGGAGGCATTGGCATCGGGAGATGTTGTGGCAGGTAACATTCTCGTCGCCTCATATCCCGCAGTAGCATTGTTTGATTCGGGAGCATCCCATTCATTTATATCTGTACAATTTACGATACGACTAGGAATGGAGTTCGAGGCATTGCCAGGAAGGTTGAATATACTCACTGGTAATGGGCTCGTAGGGGTTAGTAGAGTTATTCTAGCGTATAGCATTGTAGTTTGCGGGCATTCCTTACCCGCCCGGTTGATAGAATTTCCTGTTGGAAATTTTGACATTATCTTAGGCATGGACTGGCTGAAAGACAGTCATGCGACAATATATTGTCGTAGAAGGAGTGTATCTTTTGATATTCCAAGCATGAAGAGATTCACCTTAGTCAGATCAGAGGCAACTCAACAAGAGTAGGGAGTAGTAACGGCAATGGAAGAAGTTCAGATCCCGAAGGTAGTTGAAGAATTTCTAGACATATTTCCCGAAGAACTTCCAGGACTTCCACCGGTTAGAGATATTGAGTTCAGCATAGAATTGGCACCAGGAACTAAACCGATATCAGATCGAGTTTACAGAATGGCGGATTCAGAGCAGGCCAAGGTTTATCAGCACATAGAGGAATTGAAGGAGAAGAAATTCATCCAAGCTAGCGTGTCACCATGGGCAGCACCAGTGGTACTTGTGGGGAAGAAGGATGGGTCATCCAGATTGTGTATTGACTACAGGAAACTTAACGCGGCAACAGTAAAGAACAAGTACCCATTACCCAGGATCGACGACTTATTTGATCAGTTGAGCAAGGCTAGAGTTTTCTCCAAGATAGATCTTCGTTCAGGGTACCATCAGGTGAGGGTTCGAAAGGATGATATTCCCAAGACAGCATTTAGGTCGAAGTATGGGCATTACGAGTTCTTAGTAATGCCGTTTGGTTTGACCAATGCTCCAGCAATATTCATGGATTTGATGAACCGCATCTTTATGCCATATTTAGACCAGTTTGTCGTTGTGTTCCTTGACGACATTCTCGTATACTCAGCTAGTGAAGAAGAGCATGAAGACCACCTCAGGAAAGTGTTGCAGGTTCTGAGAGAGAACCAGTTGTATGCCAAGCTCAGTAAGTGTGAGTTTTGGATGGATCATATTTCATTTTTGGGTCATATCATATCAGGAGCTGGAGTAGTAGTAGATCCCAAGAAGGTAGAAGCAGTAGAGAGTTGGCCAGTACCCAAGACCGTAGCAGATGTGCGGAGTTTCTTGGGATTGGCAGGATATTACAGAAGGTTTGTGTCAGATTTTCCAAGGCTTTCAGCGCCCATGACCCGCTTGACCCGGAAGGATGTGCCATTTGTTTGGTCGGCAGAATGTCAGACATCATTCAAGACTTTGAAGCAGAAGTTGATATCAGCACCTATTCTTACATTGCCAGTTGGATCCGAAGGTTTTACAGTATATTGCGATACGTCAGGTAAAGGACTTGGATGTGTCCTTATGCAGCATGGGAAGGTGATCGCATATGCATCTAGGCAGCTTCGGGACCACGAGAAGAATTACCCAACTCATGATTTGGAGTTAGCGGCAGTAGTGTTTGCTTTGAAGCTTTGGAGGCATTACTTATATGGTGACCGAGTGGAGATGTACACAGACCATAAAAGTCTGAAGTACATCTTTACTCAGAAGGAATTAAACATGAGGCAGAGAAGATGGCTGGAGTTGATTAAGGATTATGACGTGGAGCTTCAGTACCATCCAGGTAAGGCGAATGTAGTAGCAGACGCTCTCAGCAGGAGAGGCGGCGTATTTATGTTGACCACGCAGAAGCATATCTTAGAAGACCTTCAGGAGATGGGCATCGAAGTTATATTTCCTAGTGATGTAGGAGTTCTAACAAGTCTGCAAGTTCAATCCGACTTGGTAGATAGGATCAAGGCGGCTCAGGCACAAGACCCAAGGATTCAGAAGCTTAGGGCAGAATGTGAGTCAGGACTCAGGAAGGAGATGAGAATTCTTGAAGATGGTACACTTAGGTTTGGATCACGTCTATGTGTGCCTAGTGGAGATATCAGACAGGAGATTATGGCAGAAGCTCACAGTTCTCAATATTCTATTCACCCTGGGGGGACCAAGATGTATCAAGATATCAAGCAGCATTTCTGGTGGAACGGAATGAAGAGGGAGATAGCTAGATTTGTTTCCCGTTGCTTGGTATGTCAGCAAGTGAAGACAGAATAGCAGAGGCCAGCTGGATTATTGCAACCGCTTCCTATTCCGAAATGGAAATGGAAGCATATTACAATGGACTTTGTGACCGATTTACCAAGATCGCCAAGTGGTAAAGATGCTATTTGGGTGATAGTAGACCGACTTACGAAGGTAGCACACTTTCTTCCTTTCAGAGTAGGACAATCTACAGAAAAGTTGGCAGAGTTATATATGCAACAGATAGTCAGACAGCATGGAGTCCCTGTCAGTATTATGTCAGATCGAGATACCCGCTTTATATCACACTTCTGGAAGAGCTTACATCATAGTCTGGGTACCAAGTTAAGCTTTAGCACAGCTTACCATCCACAAACAGATGGGCAATCAGAAAGAACGATTCAGACCTTAGAAGACATGTTGCGAGCTTGCACTCTAGATTTTGGAGGATCTTGGGAGAGCCACATGTACTTAGTTGAGTTTTCATACAACAATAGTTATCAAGCCAGTATCCAGATGGCGCCATTTGAAGTACTATATGGTAAGAAGTGTAGGTCACCGCTTGCATGGGATGATATCGGAGAGAGGAAAATGTTAGGCCCAGAAATGATTGTTCAGACGGTTGAAGTGGTTAAGGGAATTAGAGAGCGACTTCGAGTTGCGCAAGACCGGCATCGACATTGGGCAGACCAGCATCGTAGGCCGTTAGAGTTTTCTGTTGGAGATCACGTATTCTTGCGGATCTCACCTACCCGTGGGGTCATTAGATTTGGCGTTCGCAGGAAATTGAGTCCGCGGTACGTGGGCCCATTCGTTATTCTTGATCGGATAGGCGATGTTGCTTATCGTTTATCCCTCCCACCTTTGTTACGAGAGGTGCATGACGTGTTTCATGTATCTCAATTATGTAGGTATGTATCAGACCCAAGCCATGTCCTCGATCATTCTGAGCTGGTTGTTGGTACCAACCTGTCTTACGAGGAACAGCCTGTGTCCATTTTGGACCGAAGAGAGAAGATACTCAAGAACCGAACAATTAGTCTTGTCCGTGTTGCTTGGGGTCATCACTCCTTGGGAGAGTCAACGTGGGAACGTGAGGATGATATCCGATCACGGTATCCACACCTGTTTGACTCACAAGGTATATCTCTTTCTGTATACCTTAATTGTCTTGATTTTTCATGCTTATCGCCTTATGGATAGAACTACCTGATATCGTAGATTGATGGATTTACATATATAGTACTTGCTTTTGATATGGTAACAATGATTGCTTGCTCACTAGAATTGCTTGTATTAGTTTAGCTCTGATATTTCTATCCGGCTTAGATTTGAAATTCCGAGGACGGAATTTTTCTAAGGGGGGTAGAGATGTCACTCCCCGTTCCCGGAATGCGTATTTTTATACATGTACAGCTCATGTGTATTTATTTAGTATTTATCATATATTATTCTGTAGTTAAATTCCTTTAAATTTAAATTTTTATGTTAATTAATTAGCTGCTCTTTAATTTTCATGCTAATTTATTTCTACAATTTTATTACCTGCATTTTATTTGTTACTTTAGTCTTATTGGGTTTCGGTTTGCTGAATCCCTTTAAACCCGGCCCATTAGCTCCCACCTACCACCATCTTCCTATTTAAAGCTTCCATCTCTTTCTCTCTCCTCATAACTTCATTCTCACCATTACTTCTTCTTCTTCCTCTCATTACTCTCTACCACCTACCAGCAGCAGGAGAAGGCAAGTGCAATCTTGCTTCTTGCTTAGAGAACCATTTTTGTGGTTCATTTCCCTTCCTCTCATGATTCTGAGAGAGATTAGTTCTTAACGTTTTTGATTTCTGTGGCTGGTTTCTCCTAGATCTAATTTGTTATATTCTCGGTTGTCATGGGTTTTTGATCTCCCAACTTAGCGTGTATTTTTGGCACTGGAACGAAGGCTCCATAGGACTTGGAGTTTGGAAGATGTTTCACGCACACGTTCTTACGTGCTCGCGTAAACATCAGTCCAGTCACGCACACGTTCTTACGTGTCTGCGTGTATTTTCAGTCACGCACACGTCTTTACGTGTCTGCGTGTATTTTTAGTCACGCTCGTGTTCTTACATGTTAGCGTGTATTTTTAGTCACGCTAACGTTCCCATGAGCGTGCGTGTATTTTTAGTCACGCTCGTATTTGAGTGCATGAAATATTTGTCACGCTCGCGTTGTCTGCGTGTATTTGAGTCACGCTCCTGTCTTTGTACTGCGTGCGTGACTTTTCACGCTCATGTCCCTGAGCTTGCGTGCGTGACTTTTTACGATCACATTGTGCGTGACTTTTGGCGTGCGTGACTTTTCACCCTCACGCTGCGCGTGCGTACGTGAATTATTTGTCACGCTCATACGCTCACGTTGCCAGCACGTATCACTTGTCACGCATCACTTGTCGCACCCACTGATCACGCTCACGCTTACCAGAGTGTACTACTTTTTACGCTCGCTCCTTCATGCCAGACTTGGCGTACTTTTCACGTATACAATTCTTGCGTGACTTTTGGACTTAGCTTAGACTTGTTAGCATGACTTCCTGACTTGGGAGTTTTATTTATTCTATATTTTATTCATTTAATGTTGTCATGATAATTCCCTATTATATCCTTACGCCTTTTTGCATGAACCCGAAAATCTTAGCATGTTAATATTTTAATACCTATGGTTGTGTATTAGTGCCAAGTGTCTGGATTGGTATATGGATATCCAGTGAGACTGGAATTTGACCTTGAGAGTTATAGACTCAACCCTATTTAATGCTAATGACTTTCATGCCTTGTCACCATTAATGACGATGGTTATCTTGACTAATTTGATCATGCGTTCCTAGTTGGAACTAAGAGACTGGCTAGTCGTCTTATTGAAATAAATGAATGAGACACGTTCATGTTATGAACTATTGCAATCGACTGGCTGATCCCAAAATATTGACATATATGCACATGCAGGCTTCAATCTATTTATTTATTTATTTATTTATTTATTTATTTATTTTCTACAAAAGAAGCATGTGTACTTTATGGTCAAGGCATGATTACCGTGGTTAGATTTGATTGTTGCATTACGCTATGTAAGACCTGCAACCTAACCGCACTGGTATCGTTGTAGAGTTGTGCATATCGTACCCCGTACGAAAGTACTCATTTGAATGACCATGATCCACGGCATGGGACTTCACTCAACGTAAAGACTATTAAGTTAAATAAAATAATGATGGCATGGAGAGAATGGATTCCCAAGTTCTTACATGGCAGCCCCCTTGGGACTATTAAGTGCCCGACGGGCCGGCTGGTTCCCACAGATACTGTAAATCTGTCACACGGACAGGGAACGGTATCTGCTTATATTATTATACATGCTATAACGGCGGGCGTCCCGCTGGGACTCGTCTAACTACATGATTGGCATAATTGATTGATTGGATAGACTAGCCTTGCTTGCACATAGTAAGAACTGAGGAATCCCTATTTGCATAATTCCAGGATAACTTGGGACTCACAATAGCAAGCTGTAGTAGTTTATTGGCCGTTCAAGATGATTTGTTTGTGTACTGTACCTACTCTGTTTCCTAACTAAGATGATCAGAATGTCAGGACATGACGGGCCAACTTCTGTCCTTGTTTGGTTGGGAGGTTGGTTCGAAGTGTCGTGATGTTATGTGAATCCTAGTAGAAAGTAGAGATCTACTATTATATTCTCTTACTTACTGGTTTAGTCCTTCATATCGTTCTTCCTTATGGTACTTGCTATTAGAGGTCTAACCTCTCTGGTTTTGCATGGCCAGATTTAGAGCCGGTTCCCGAGGATCCAGCGTACTTCTACCTCCAAGATGGTCAATACTAGAGGCATGATTGCAGGAGGACTCGAGTGGGTTCCTTACTTCACCGCTCGTTTTGTTATTTACCTTTATACTTAGCCGTTTGGCACCGACATGTTAGTCGGATTGTCTTGTACTTACTTTTACATGATTGTAATTAAGTCAGACTGCAGCTGATAACAATTGTGTATACTTGCTATATCATCTGGCTATATTTTGTAAAGCCAGATCTCAAGAACATTTTGACTGAGCGTTTGGGACGCCTTACTGCTTTATCTTACATGTTCTCTATTACTGTTTCCTTGTTTGAATGATTGAGACAATAGATGTGAAATGACCATAGTAAGACCTTTATGTAGTATGCACCCCCTCGTCTGGTTAGACAGCATTGATCGTATTATACGGTATTCATCTACCCGTAATACGTAGCTGGCTGAGTCATTCCCCCGCTCTCCAGTATTCTGGTTCTGGGGCGTGACACAGGGGGTAGCCGAAGAGGAACCAGAGCTAGCCAAGTATGTGGCTGCCCACACTGATGTTCCCTCCGCAGATGATGTAATCCCTCTAGAAAAGATACCTTACTTCATCAATAAAGGGTTATCTTTGAACTACACCGAGCTCAATAAGCTATGTACAATGTATGCTATGGAACACGGTATAGGCACTCACCTATACACAGGTGACAAATGTGTACACCGCAATCCAGCTTACTCCAGTAGAAGACGCTTACCAAATAATCGAGGGAGGGGACCATCCAATCATCTTCGGTCGGACGAACAACCCGTATCCCTCCACCATAGAGGAAGCCGACCTCGGGTTAGATGCCGGAAGACTGTCTCTGTATCTTTATAGCCCCCAATCCAAATATCTCATGCAGAAACAGGGGTATGATCTAGAGACGACGCCAGGTTTGAACTACGGCACTGGGCAACGATTACCGTTGAAGCCGTCGGTCCCGACGGGCAAACCACGGGACTACTATAACAAAACTCGATGCGGGTTAGGGTATGTAACGCCTACCATGACCCCTGAGAGTTCAGATGAAGAATGCGACTGGTAGTCACATTCAACCGGGTCACCAACTTCTGACTCGGATACCAGCATCGGAGACGTGTTCAGACAAGTCTTGTCAGTCAACATGGCATTCGCCGATGCTTATGAGGAAGACGAAGACATTCCCGAGATCCTCGAGCTAGAGCCGTGGGCCCAGCAATTGGATGCACAATGGAAAAAACGGTTCGAACTGAGAGAACCTCCTACTGAAGATGAAGTCATACAGGTTGACCTCGGTAGCGAATCTTCTCCATAACCAATTTTCGTCAGTAAAAGCCTAGCAGACGAAGAATGGGAGTCGCTGCTAGAACTTGTCAGAGAATACATCGATGTGTTCGCCTGGAGCTATGAAGACATGCCAGGGTTAAATCCCGACGTTGCTCTTTACAAACTTAACATTAGGCCAGATGCGAAGCCAGTCAAGCAACAACAGCGATGCTTCCGCCCGGGGATCATGGACGCGATCGAAGCCGAAGTCAACAAACTGATAGCCAGCTGTTTCATTCGTGAGGAACAACATCCCAATTGGGTCGCCAATATAGTACCCGTCCTCAAGAAGAATGGAAAGATTCGAATCTGTATCAACTTCCGCAATCTGAACGAGGCGTGCCCCAAAGAAGAATTCCCCCTTCCTATCACAGACATCATGATCGACAATACCTGCGGCTTCGAACGTATGTCATTCATGGATGGCTTCTCGGGGTACAACCAAATCAAAATATCTCCTGATGACGAAAAGCATACATCATTTCGAACACCAATTGGCACGTACTGCTACACTGTCATACCTTTCGGTTTAAAGAATGCTGGCACCACATATCAAAGAGCCATGAGCATCATCTTCAGAGACCACTTACGCAAGACAGTGGAGTGCTATGTTGACGATATAGCCGTTAAGAGTTACTGCAAGGGAGACCATCTGCAGGATCTAAGGACGGTATTCGACCTAATGCGAGCGCACAACTTGAAAATAAACCCTACGAAGTCCTTTCTGGGCGTATCCAGCGGAAAGTTCTTAGGCTTCATCATCACTGCGCAGGGTATCCATGTAGACCCAGAGAAGACGAAAGCAATCATGGAGATGGGTCCCCCGAGAAATCTTTGCGAACTCAGAGGCCTCCAAGGAAGGCTAGCTTATATCAGGAGGTTCATTTCTAACCTCTCTGGACGATGTCGACCGTTCACCCATCTCATGAAAAAAAGAGTCTCATTCGTATGGGACGAGGAATGTTAGCGTACTTTCGACAGCATCAAAGAATATTTGTCAAATCCTCCAGTTTTGGTGGCCCCGGTTCCTGGAAAACCATTCCTGCTCTATGTACGAGCAATAGAACACTCCCTCGGGGCTCTGCTGGCACAAAACAACGATGCAGGCCATGAGCAAGCCATATATTACCTCAGCCGAATGATGATTGGGCCAGAGCACCGATACACCGCTGTGGAGAAGGAATGCCTCGCCCTGGTGTTTGTCATTCAGAAAATGCGATACTATGTCACCGGACAAACGATACATGTGATCTCACGAGTCAACCCTCTCAGGGACCTCATGACTAAACCAGGGGCACTCAGCTCTCGCCTCGCCACATGGCAATATTGCTATCCCCTTATCATATGATCTTCGTCCCACAAAAGGCAGTCAAAGGTCAAGCCCTGGCAGACTTCTTAACAGCCCACCCAGGCTCGGAGTCCTCCAGAATATATGAAGAGATCCCAGATGAGGTCGTCGACTCGCATGCAACCTCTCACGAGGCTATATGGCGAATGTTCTTCGATGGTGCTTCGAGGACCGGACCTAAAGGCAATATAGTCGTCAGAGTCAGGGTGGTACTGATCGGTCCTTCCGGATTGGTGATTAATCGCGCTTATTCCCTCACAGAGCCCTGCTCTAACAATGTGGCCGAGTACAAAGCTCTGGTCATTGGCCTCCAACTTGCAAGAGAGATGGGGGTAGAATACCTTGAAGCATACGGCGATTCCCAACTAATCGTCAACCAGATACGGGGCTCATATGAGGTCCGCCACGAAGACATGATCCCTTATCACCAAATAGCGATTAACATCATCTCGTCATTCGAGGGGTTCTTCATCGAACATGTCCCCAGACTCTGAAATATCGAAGCTGATGCCTTAGCTGGTCTTGCCACTTCCCTAGCAGTTCCGAACTATGATCGCCAATCAGTGGATGTGATAGGCCATGAACTGGTCTGTCCCAAGAACAATGTGTAATTCGTGGCGAGTTATTCCGCCCAGACGATCGATGATGCCCCAGATCGGAGACAACCATTCATCGACTTCGTCGTCTACGACATCCTGCCCGAGAACCCAAAGGAAGCCACTTCCATCAGACGTCGTTCTCTCAGATTCCTCTACGATACAGAGACGAAAATGCTGTATCGTCGCTCCTACGATGGATTACTGCTTCGGTGTCTGTCAAATACAGAAGCCAAAGAATCTGTACGAGAAGCTCATGACGGTATCTGCAGGGCCCACCAGCCCGGTCCTAAATTGCAAGACCGCCTTCGACGAATGGGCTACTATTGGCCCATGATGGTGGCAGATGCGATAGATTATGCTAGAAAATACAAAGCCTGCCAAGTCCACGCGGACTTCATTCACCAACCATCCGAGTTTCTATATCCGACAGTGGCGTCCTGGCCATTCGAAGCATAGGGAATGGATATTATTGGTCCAATCACACCACCTTCCTCCCGAGGACATCGCTTTATACTTGCGATCACTGATTACTTCTCCAAATGGGCGGAAGCTGTCCCACTCGCAGAAGTTAAGACTTCAAACATGATCAGCTTCCTTAAGCATCACGTCATCTACCGCTTTGGACTGCCCCGAAGGATCATCCATGATAATGGTCTGCAGTTTGCAAGCCACGCATTCTATCGATTTTGCGATAAGCATCATATTCAGAATGTCGCTTCGACACCGTACAACCGGCAGCGAACGGGTTGGCAGAGGCATTCAACAAAACAATCATCAAACTCCTCAAGAAGTTTGTCTCCTCCAACAAACGCGACTGGAACGAGAAGCTCGGTGAATACTTATGGGCTTATTGCACCACAGTTCGAACAGCCACCGGGAATACACCATTCTCCCTAGTGTACGGGAGTGAAGCAGTTCTCCCATTGGAGACTCAGATCCCCTCACTACGCGTCGCCCTCACACATCAATTAACGACGGACGAAAACCACCATCGCCGGCTACAGGAATTGGATGCACTAGATGAAAAGCGCCTCTTGGCTCAGCAACGAATTGAGCTATACCAAGCATGCATCTCCGGAGCCTTCAACAAGAAGGTCAAAATCAGAACGTTCTAGGTGGGCGATCTCGTTCTGGCAGTCCGGAGGCCGATGGTCATGACTCACAAGACCGTCGGCAAATTCTAGCCAATGTGGGAAGGCCCATTTATCATTGAGACAGTATTCTCCAACGGTGCTTACCGCCTCGTAAAATAAAACGGAGACTTGCTCATGTTGCCCGTCAACGGCAAGTTCCTGAAGAAATATTATGTCTAAACGACATTCTCTCCAGATCTTCGAGTCATATACCCGCTGGTACCGCTGAACTCACATCCACAACATTTTAGATTATCGAGTCATGTACCGGCTGGTGCCGCTAAACTCACCTCCACATTCCCTTCAGATTATCGAGTCATGTACCCGCTGGTGCCGCTGAACTTACACTTTCTCAATATTCTAAATTACCGAGTTATGTACCCGCTGGTGCCTCTGAACTCACATTCCGGTCACTCCTTCAGATAGTAAGTCACGTATGATTATACCTCTGAACTTCCTTCCTGGAAGAGATCCTCCCTCATGATCTACTACCCGCACTCCCAGTGCACAAAAAGGGTAATCGATCCACAAATTTTCGAAACGGCCATGTCCTCATTACCTCTGAGTCGTTTTTACTTCCACCAAAAACAAACCGCCCCCTCGCATAGAACTTCCACGTTCTCCTACCTCTGAGTCGTTCTATGTACCCCCTCTTTATTGAGCCCACTCCTGCCATGTCCTTATTACCTCTGAGTGGGAAGGCTCCGTCGAAGAAACCTTCATTCTTGCCATGTCTACATTACCTCTGAGCAAGTATGTCGGTTCCCTTTCAACCTATTATCTGTACCCACAACCGGAGTACGACAAGGATAATAGGTCCACAAATGTCCTCTATTGACCACAAATGTCCTCTGTTGACCACAAATGTCCTCTGTTGACCACAAATGTCCTCTGTTGACCATAAATGTCCTCTGTTGACCACAAATGTCCTCTGTTGACCACAAATATCCTCTGTTGACCACAAACGTCCTCTGTTGACCATAAATGTCTGCTATTGACCACGAATATCTTTCGTGAAGTCTCCCCTGCCATGTCTTCATTACCTCTGAGCAGGAAGATTCCACGGTAAAACCCTCATGCTTGCCATATCCTCATAACCTCTGAGCAAATATGTTGGTTTCCTTTCATCCCATTATCCGTATCCTGAACCAGGGTACGCCAAGGATAATAGGTCCACAAATATCCCTTGCTAAGCTTCTTAGCATAAATCTACTATCTCACCATGCCCCGGGAGCCCAGCTGCTCTACGGCATTCTTTTTCCCAATGCCGAGAGCACCCATGACCACTTTGCCATGGCTGTTCCGGATATCCTGACCAAACTTGTTATCCGTACCTAAAACCAAGGTACGCCTAGGGTAACAGGTCCACAAATAATCCCCCAGCAAGTCCAGTTCCATGAACACCGCAAGTACAAGAAAGAGAAGATGAGTTGAAACATGCTCATTCATTCAAAATCCAAAGTGCTACATCATTTAGGATCACATCCTTTACAAAATCAAAACAAAAAGACGAAAAAGAAAACAATAGCAAAAGAAAAACAGAAAGCTGATCACTGCTCCGGGGCACATAACGCCCTGAGACGGTCCGTCAGCAAGGCAACCGACCGCTCAAACCTCTGGGTAGCTCGACGCTCCGTCTCTTGGGTCAGCACCGCCTCGTCCTCCAGTTGAGCATGGTCTTGCTAGTTATCCTCAAATCTCTTAAAGGCCCACTCCAGGTTGACAGAAGATCGGGAAACCCTCTCGGCCTCCAGAGCAATCGACTCCTGTTCAGCACGAGCAGCCTCCAGCTCTGACTCTAAGAAGGTCAACTCCCTCTGGAGAGCGAGAATTCGCTCCTTCGTATCAGCGATTCCACGAGAAGCAGACTCTTCTCGAGCCCGACAAGCCTGACTTCGACGACCCAGCCTGTCATACGAAGCGGAGAACTTATCAAGGTCCCCCTGCACAACTGGCCCGACAGTATCTCGAGCGAGCTTGATCCTATCCCGAGCTACAATGAGGAATCCCCGCTCCCGTTCAATCGCAGCAGGCAAGCCCGCCTGCCGTATCGCCAGCAATTGGGTCACAAGCTGATCAGCCTCTGCCAACTTAGGCTCCAGGAGTGCAACCAACCCCATCCTGCCAGGAAGAGACTTCAAAGTTGCAACCTGACCCCGAGCGCACCGCAGAGACAGAGTAAAAGGGGTCCCCCGTTCTACAGCAGCATCTACGCCCCTCTTTAAATGGTGATAGAAGCTGTCGACCACATCCTGCGTCACCTCGTCCAGAGCTTCAGAGGAAGCCGGTGTCAACGGGAGTGTAGCCGGCAACGCTGAAGAAGACGCAACAGAATCTGCTGCTCCTGCCACAAGAGAAACAAACTCCGTACGGAAGGACACATGAACAGCGGCCAACTCCTCTTCAGCAGCCCGCAGAACTTGAATGCTCGGCAGGGTCAAGAGGTCAATCTCCGAAGCCGTATGATCAGCAGAGGATGAGGTGGAGACCATCGCCAGCTCCATTCCCATCTGCCCGGGGCTGGCGGGAGGCCCCTCGACAAGAGACAGCGAAGGAGAGGAAATGCTCCTTTTTTTCCAGATCACGGCAGGCCGAGCCTTCCCCAAGAACATCCGCGGTGGAAAGTAAAGGGTCAGAACCTGTTGGGCCAAGGCAACCATGAATCGATTTGACCTGAAGGATATGTTGATAGAGCAAATAAGCCCCCTCACTAGTCAATATTTGGCTTATCTTACCAGTGGAGGAGTGTGGAGGCTAAGGTTCGCCTACAGCCACCGCAGCCTCTTCACCAACAATCCCCGAGTCAGGTATAACAGATTCCTCCGCTCCTGCACCCTCGGAAGGGGATACGACGAGATCGGTGTCGCCTTACGAAAATTTAGCAACCTCGGAGATGGGTCCGAGGAAACCTTCGTCACCCCGGGCCGAGGCCTCAGCAACCTGGGAGCTCCTAGCCACCGCTGAGAGAGCCTCCGCAGAAAGGACCTTGGCACACATGTCGCTAATCAAAGCAGCAAGGGCCGGATCAACTCCAGGGGCAGTAGACGGTTCAGGAGAGCCTGGTTCCTCAGACGCCTACAAAAAAATGGTCAGGTCATATCTCCGAGAGAAAAGAAAGCCACAACAAGGAGATAGCTCCAAAATAGGCTTACCTCCGGGACATCGTCATCACCTTCACCCCTCTCGGTAATAAGTAATCCACGAGACCTAACGGCAGCTCTCTTCACAGAAAAGGTCGCTCTGCTGTTAGAAGACTCACGTCTGACTCGTTTACGTGAGGGACCAGACACAGCTGGAGGCTGTTCTTTCCTCACTACTTCCTCTTGTGTAGTAAGTAACGGATCCTCCGCCAGTTCATCGGGTGTGGGAAGCGGTTGATCCGTTACTTCTTCACCCCCACCAGAAAGGGAGTCTTCGCTATCATGATCATCCTCCTCCTCAGCCGACTCGGAAGATTCTGATTCAGGGAGGGGATCTGGAGCGCTAGTTGCTTTCTAGCCTTAGCCCCCTTGGGCTTCTCCTCTAAACCGGTACCCACGATGAAACTGGTACTCGGATCGAAATTAACAGGAGGCTTGTTCGCCATAACATGATACAAAGCAGCCACGTACAAAATTTCCCTCGGCGCCTTAGCATCGGGGACCGAGAAGCTGGCCCGAGTATGATAAGCGTCATAATAATTCCACGTCCTGACACCATCAAGGACGCTACCTTCAAAGCCCAAACAAGGGTTGGGACAATCAAGGAATAACTAGCTATAGCCAAATTGGCGGAAAAACCTACTAGGTAGGTAGGGCTCCGAGTACACATTATCGCGGTTGCGATAAACCAGATGCGCGGGGCGGATGTTGCACAACCAGGTGAGCATATTCGGAGACAGAAAGTGAGAAGGTCCTGTACCATCAAGGTATATATTCCTCACTTCCTCATCAGAAAAATGAGGAACAGACACAAAAAAGTCACACCCATCCTCCCTCGCCAGCGCCCTCCGACAAGCTGGCATAGTATTGTATTCCCAAGACCGACGATGGCATTTGAAAAGGAAAGCGTCTTCATCTGTAGCATCTTCCGCTATTCCAGGTCCCATCAAAGATTTGTAGTGGATCAACAACCACCCCATCAAATAGTGGAACGGTAGCTCTATACGCTCAAAATCCAGCGTCTTCTGGCGGGCAATGACCTTGGACGAGAATATTCGGAGACCATGGTGTATGCTACACACCATAGCCGGAAGAAGAGCCAATCTAACTCCAAATACCAGCTTAACGGCAGGAAGAATGAAGTGACGACTGATCCTCTCAATAGAACCTGCCCCTCCTGAGACTACGCAGTTTTGTAGCCATATCATTAAAAATCCAGCCAGGAGCGCCTTCTCTGACATCTGCGTGGTACCATAGTAAAAATAGCTAAGAGAGTCAATTTGACTCCCGAATATATCACTCTTGGACCGCAACTTCTTGACGCTCGACATCAGATCCTTTATCTCTCCCTGGGTTCGAGGGGTTCTAGGAGTAACTTCGCCAGAAGGGTCAACTTTAAAAAGATAATTGACCCAGGATGTGGTGTGGGGAGCGATCCCTTCTGAGCTATCCACCTTCTTTATAGCCATTTGGTGACAAGCAATATGATGGCACAACAACTCCTGATACACCGCAATAAAACCTGGGAGTCATCGGTTCAAGTCCTCGAACTCCTCATTCGACGGGGTATACACCTCGAAAGGCTCGTTCCTCCACGGAAGTTTGGAGACAGTATACATCTCATGGAGAGCAAGCCCCAACTCCCCTCCGGGTGCCAAGAACGTCCCCGTTCGCCGGTTATACATCTCCAAGGACGCCATGAACAATGGTTTATTGATAGGAATCCCATGACAAGTGCCCCGAATGGCATGATAAAGTCCCACCACCCGCAGGAATGTTCCGTAGGTCCGCAGAACCTAAGTGGTCAACTGGGCCCACGTAGAAGTGGGGTTTATCCAGTTCAGCAATGCCAGTCTACCAACGGGATAAGATTTCTTGCGAGCGAGCCGATTCAGGAATGTATCAGCTTGAGTGAGTATGAAGTTGGGACCGTATACATTCATAAAAGAGCCTGGGGCTAGACCCATCATGTACCGGAGGACGGAATCCTTACCCGCGTACGCTGACCGTATGTTCGGGTTATAATGGATGTTGCCCATCAACATCCCTGATTGGGTAGGGGTTAAGTTACACACCATCTTCCTGTCCAACAGCACCATATTGAACCACGACAGAGGATAATGACGTTCCATGAGAGAAATATGGATCGCTATCCCATCTAAAGAAAAATCCCAGTTCTCAGAAATCTCTAATACTCGGGGATTCTTTATGATTAAAGCGTCTCCAAAGAGGAATGAAGGCTTCAGGTATAATCCATCCAACTTCCCAGCATTCATCATGGCACGGAGATAATGGAGGGTCTGATTCTCGATGGCGTTCAACCTCTCCGAAGGCTCATTAGCAGGGAATTGATTCAGCACATGCTTAATTAAGTCATCAAGACACACGCCCAAGGCGAACTGATTTGAGCCCACTATAAGTTCTCCAGCAGGATTTACTGGCAGATTCACTGAAGAAAGATAAAAGAAACAAGGTCAAAAAGATAGCCGAAACACAAACTACGTGATGCTTATGCGGCTTAGCTCAGCATAACCTCATGCGGCTCAGTTTGAAAGAGCTCATGCGGATTCAGTTCGAATAAGCTTATATGGTTCGGCTCGAAATAGGCTTATGCGGTTCAGTGTGGATGAGCTTATGCGGTCTAGTTCAAATGATCTTATGCGGACCAGTTCGAAATAGGCTTATGCGGCTCAGTTTGAAAGAGCTCATGCGGTCCAAGTCCAGATGAGCTTATGCGGCCCTGATGATGAAGTAGTTATGCGGCTGCAAACAACAACTTTTCTGCAGCTCAGGCCTGGGTCATATCCCATGCGGCCCAAACATGAGTCGGACACACAGCATACTTGGAAATATAGGCCCGCACATAAGATATGTGGCGTAGCCATGATAGTTCATGTTGATGGTCCTACCAGCAATAGGCGGGTGAACGTCGGGGTGAAAAACAGGCACGTCAGCCATCGGAGGAGCCGCCACGTTCGCCGCCGAAGTCGATGAAGACGCGGCCTTCTTGCCCTTCGCTGCCGCAGACGACGACGCGGCCTTCTTGCCCATAGCAGCGGTAGTCTTCTTGGGAGCCATTGTCGATCGTTGATGGGAGAAGACGAAGAGGAGGTCAGCAACAAGGAGCTCGAGCAAAGAGAGAAGGTAAAGAAACCCTCAAAGATTAAAATTACTCCTATTTATAGGCGAAGGAGGCTCGAAAATCAACAAACGCCTCGATTCGCATGTCGCCTAAAAGAATAAAAGGTAAAATACTTCGGTCAAAGCGAAACTGACTCTTGGGATCCTCCCCCAAAAGACGACGTTAATTCAAAAAACGAATCAAGGGCATTTAATACAGAAGATTTGCACACGTGGTTGGGACACGTGGCAAAAAAGTCTATGCGGCCTAACAGCTCATGCGGCCAGATAAAACCATACGGTCAACAAAGGCCATGCTTCTTATTCAAAGTATTTCAATTTTGCAAATTGAAAACTTTGAAGGGGGTCCTGTAGAAGCATAGAAAATATCAGAATAATGCTCTATACGGCTCGGAACAGGAGAACCCCATACGGCTCATACAGGAGCAGTCCCGTGCAGTTCCGGGAGACTCTCAGTCACATGCGGCTCGGGGCAGGAGAGTCCATGTGGCTTACATAGGGGCAGTCCCGTGCGGTTCAAAGAGTCCCCAGCCGCATGCGGCTCAGAAGTACATGCGGCTCACATATTACCAACAAAGATATGCGGCTCGATCAACGCCACGTGTCCCCATGGGATCCCCTCACACAGCTGGCCATCGAGTAATAGCCTTATTCAATGCTCTGCCATGATTTGACAGCTGACGGCTCTGACATGAAGTGTTATGATGGTCCTGTCATAATGACAGACTCTTCGAAAACAGAAGAAAATCTCTGATACGATCCAAGATTGCCACGTGGCTACTCCCATGCGGCTCCATTGAAGAACAGTTTCATGCGGCTGGCAACAATCATTTTCCTGCGGCTCACCAAGAAGCCATCCCATACGGCTCGCAAGTGCTATACCTATACGGCTCACTGAAATGCTGTCTCATGCGGTTCATGGATATCATACGGCTCTGGCAGAGTCCACCATTAAGACACATGGCAGAGATTCAATTGTCCCCATGACTTGACAGCTGGTAGCAGGAATGATTATGGGATGAAGATCAATCAGAGATTTACCAGATCCCAATGACCATATTTAAAATTATTCTCATAATTAATAAGATCAGGTCATATCATTCATGGTCAAGCCAATGGGACACGTGGTGAGAGGTCCAAGCTTGACACAACAAATCATGAAGATTTAAAGCAATCAGCATTAATCATTCACAGGATTCGATACTATCCCCATTTATGGCCCAGATCCTTCACGCTTAAAACTAATGGTCCAGATTGATTAAGCATCAGGCCGCCGCCACTTTGAGAATGGGTAATCATCCAAACCCTAATGATGTTCCCACTATTATAAATAGCAAGGTGCCATTCCCTTGTAAAATATAAACGGTCAGAGAGAGATACGCCCATACAGAGAGACTCCTCCAATAATCAGAGAGAAAATACACACAGAGAGAGAGAGAAGCCAGAAGAGTAATAGAGGGAGAGCAAGAAGAGCATTTCTTCATCAATGCCAACCATCTCTTCACAGGAGCCAAGGCTGCATACCGATCGTCCAAGGAGTAAGGCAGGGCTGCCGTCGCCTTTCCGAGCCTCTATCGTCACCTTCCAGAATCTAAAATAAACAATTATACTTAGACTGCTGTACCTAGGTTTTCGTCCCTAGGCTTTCTTTTTACGAGCGAGTTTGTAACGTGAAGTAAAAGTCCGGTCCTCCAATAATTGTTCTGTTCTTTTATATTTCATGGCAAACAAGGCACTGGGCTAGGTTGTGCCTGACTTCGTTGCGCAAGGTCAGGTGGTGCCAGATACTGTTCTTCTTCTCCAAACAGCAAAGAAGAACCTATGGAACCCGAAAACTTTAAAATGCCATAACTTGCTCAAAACAAGTTCGAATTGAGACTTCTAAAGGTCTAAACTGCATAGAACGAGATTTTCTACAGCCAGGTCAGGTTTTCGGAAATACTAAGCTCTAATATATCAAAACAATAAAAAATAAAAAAATATCAAAACGTAGATCCACAAAAATCCATCCATCAAAATCGAAAATGCCAAGTTTTAAGGAGGCTTAGAATCAAGTGGAGGAAAAAATAGAAAAAAATAAAATGGGCGATCCATCATGAAGCAAGATTTCACTTGCCTAGGGTTTTTTTGGTGGATGGGAGGAGTAATAGAAAAGAAGAAGTAAATGAAAGAGTTATATAGGAGAGAGAGAGATGAGTTAGTTTATAAAGAGGGTTCAACATGATGAACCATCTTGACCCAAACTAAACCAAAATAAACCAAGCCAAGCTAAACAAAGACCAAACCATGCTAGACAAGTCAAAATACGGGTCAAGAATCCATACACGTATACTGAAAGTACGTATAACGGGAAACGAGAGTGACAGATAGATTTCTAGAAAGCATTTCTGCAAAAAAAAAGAAAACAAACAAACTGTTGCACAGGAACAGTTCAGCGGCCCTGTGCATCAGTAAGCAAACTTCTATACAAGCACTGTTTAGTGATCCTGCACATCAGCGAAGAAGCTTTACCGCATGCTTTATTTAGTAACCATGTGCATTAGCTAAAGCGTCAGCGCATCTTCCAGATGCTACTTCGAAAAGTAGCGTCTATGCGCATCAGTGAAAGAAGCATCAACGCATCTTCCAGACGCTAATTCGAAAAGTAGCGCCCATGCGCATTAGCGAAAGGAGCGTCAGCACATCTTCCAGATACTACTTGAAAAATTAGTGTCCATGCACATCAGCGAATAGGGCATTGATACATATTTTAAAGTGTTGCTTAGAAAGCAAGCACTTATGCATCGACACCTATCTTGGGCCATCTCTGTCAAAATGAAGACAGGAAGACCTATACGCAATAGCTTTTCGCATGTCAGCGTGTCCGTTAGAGTCGATGACCAGAGCCTCTTAAGTGGCATCAACTTCAATGGTCATCCTCTTCTCCTTCGCCTTGCTAGTACTCGCAGCACTAGACTTGGAAGCCTTAGGAACCTTGGGAGCTCTTGGAGTTTTGGGGGTCATTAGAAAAGTTAGGGTTTCTGCTCGGGGAAGAAGAAGAACCCTCTTCGAAAAAAATTAGAAAAATTAACAAAGTAAAGTTTTTCTCTCCCCCAAAACCCCTATTTATAGAGTAAATCCACGTGTCAGCAGATAAGGCCAAGAGATGCTTCGAATTTGAAGAAAATGATTCAAAATATGTGCAAAAGTGGAATGAAATTATTTTTAATCTCTTCCAAAAAAGAGGATTCATTATCATTTAATGAAATAATGGCCAAACATTAATTACTAACGGTTACTAAAGCTCTCTTAATGATGACAACCTGTCAGTAACATGCTGCGTACTTCCTACGCCACGTGTCATTTTCATGCTTCTATTCAAAGTATTTCGAACTTATCCAAAATTTAAAACTTTGAAGGGAGTCTTATAGAAGCATGAAAGTGCATTGCTTATAAAGCGCAACGCTTATAAAGCGCAACGCTTATAAAGCGCAGCGCTGATAAACCGTAGTCAAAATTCCTGCACACTTCAAAAATGCAAAACAGAAATACATGAAAGAGATTCTTTATTTAATCATGATTACAAAAGTCTGTTACATATTTTTTTTTATGTTCATGATTATACATAGAGCTATGCACTCAGCATACAACAGTATAGTACAGGATCTACTCAGCATACAAAAGCACAGTACAGGATCTATTCAGTATACAAAAGCACAGGACACAAAATATGCAGTATATAGAAGCACAAGAATGAAATACTTCCTCGTCAGAGCGAATCATTTCCTCGTCATAGCGAATCACTTCCTCGTCAGGGCAAATCATTTACTTTTCTCAACACAGGCGTATTATCTGTTGTCCTATGGCTCTTCTAGTATAACGAGGGTCGGGCACATTAACCCAAACCCTATACTAAATTTAGCACTCGGTGTTGTCTCAAACCAAAGCTTAGCTAGCACGTTGCATACATAGGGATAATACCTTCTATAGTTGGCAGAGTTCTTCTTATAGACTCCTTCATCAGGCTTGCTACTTTTGTGGACAAAGAGTTCTGCACTCCTAGCCCTCGACTGGTATAAGTTTTTCTAAGAAGGAGACTTGATAAGATACAACATTGGGAGAGAGAAGGGTTCAGGAATGAGTTGTGCCTTAAAAATAACCTAATTTAGAGGCCGTGTATAGTCAAAATCTATACGCCAAGTGGCAAACAGTCAAAGCCTCCGAGTTAAAGGGATGAACCTAGTATTCATCCCATTAAATCTTATTTATGAGACTTTTAACTAAATCCTTAGTCATTTCTTTTTGAAGCCCCACAAAGTGGCAGAAATTAAGGAGGCATTGACTCAAAATAACCCAAAAGTGCAGTGATTTCAAAGCTCCAAAAGCACAGTGCCATGGAAGACCCAAAAGTGTAGCACCTAGAACGCAGTACTTATTTTGGGCCATCACTTCAATATTGATGGCATACGGACACAAATATCAAAAGACAACTATTGATTGACAGCTATTAATTGTCAGTTGTCAAAACATCAGATGTTAGATAGCAGATAACAGTTGTCAGATGTTAGTCAAAAGCATAGCTTCCAACGCAACTCTAAAAGCGTAGCATCTTTGATGATCTAGAAAAGTGCAGTCTCAATGATGTCTAGGATACGGTCTTTAAGATGTCCTAGAAGCGTAGCCTCAATGATATCCTGAAGTGCAGCCTCTACGATGTACAACCCCCTCATGAATTATTGAAATATGTCACATGACAATCGTATCCCTTAAGATATGATCAAGTCCAGTTGTTAAAAAAGAATAAGATCTTTGAGCGATATGCATACGACACATGTCATTAACTCAGTCATGTTTACAAATGGGTGCAAACAACCTAAGATCTTAGCAACAAGAGAATCCTAACAACTGCCATGTGTCAGCTTATTAGCAACCCCAACAGTGTAGTTACAATAGATTCTTTGATATTCTCGTGCGTGTAGCACTCTAGCGTGCCAAACACCCCTACGAACATCGTATATGTGTATGCCTATAAATAGAAAAAGTCTTTCTTTATTCAGGATCTTCGACTGCTTATTGATTGGCAAACCCAGATCACCCACTCATAGGCATTCAGAGAGTTAGGGCAAGTTTTTATCATCGTCAGATCGTCAACGAAGTAAAGGAAGAAACCACTACAGTGTTTGATCTCCATCGTCATACTTTTCCAGAATCAACTTGTATTTAGATTTCCTAAGTAGGATATCTCTTGTACTCTTCTATTTTGTAATACAAAAGTACTTCAACCTTTTGTTCATGACAAACACTAGACTTTTGTGTTGAGGAGTTGTATCGGAGGCTAAATTCAAAAAATATTCCAGTTTTGAAATTGCCTTTTTGAGTTAGTCGTGCACTCGTCGCTAAGCATGATATTGTTGAAGTCGGTCGTGTACATGTTCCAAGGCATAGTATTGTAAGAGTTGCAAGCAGTCAGTTAAAGCTTATGTCATAGTGGATTTACATCGAGCAGGAATACTCGAGACTAGATTAGTCCTCTACAAGAAAAACCAATATATATCACTGTGTCACTGAGTTTGATCTTCTTAACTCTTAGTTCTACTGCAAGTTATTTACTGCTATTTTATTTGCTCTTACTTGCCATAATTCATTATTTTTAATTAGGATATTTATTTTACTGTACAACCACATACGCTATTCACCCCCTCTCCTCTAGAGGTGCTCCACGGTCCTATAACCTTATCCTTTGATAGCTGAGCCTTTGGATGTATTTCCAGAAGAGTTGCTAGGGTTGTCGCCTGACAGAGATATTGAGTTCTCTATAGAATTGGTGCCAGGTGTAGAGCCTATTTCGTAGCAAGTCTATAGGATAAACAACAGCGAGTTGGCTGAGTTGAAGAAGCAAGTGGATGAGTTACAGGATAAGGGGTTTATTAGATCTAGTTCTTTGCCCTGGGGTGCTCCGGTAATATTTGTACCGAAGGAGGATGGATAAGTGTGTATGTGCATCAATTGCATGGCATTGAACAACCTCACTATCAAGAATAAATACTTTTTGCCGATGATTGATGATCTATTTGATCATTTGAGTGGCAAAAAGGTATTTTTAAAGATAGATTTGAGGTCAGGGTACCAACAGGTGAAGGTAAAGAAGGAGGACATTATGAAGACTTCTTTTCACACACATTATGGCTAGTATGAGTTCACTGTAATGTCGTTTGGATTGACTAATGCTTCAGCGGTGTTCACGGACTTGTTGAACAAGGTATTTTGCCAGTATCTTGACAAGTTTATGGTAGTGTTTATTGATGATATTCTTATCTATTCAAAGATGTCAGAGGAGCATGAGAAGCATCTGAGGAATGTATTAGAGACTCTAAGGAAGCAGCAGCTGTATGGGGAGCTATCAAAGTATGAATTATTCTTGGACATGGTGGAGTTCCTGGGGCATGTTGTGTCTAGTGATAGGAGTCAGTTGATCCAAAGAAGATCGCATCAGTAGAGACCTGGACTGAGCTCAGTTACAGAGATTTATAGTTTTTTTGGTCTGGAAAACTATTATCGTAAGTTCGTACAGGACTTTTCCAGCATTATAGAACTGATAACCAGACTCATCGAGACGGATATGGACTTTGTATGGTCCGAGGAGTGTCAGGCTGCCTTTGAGGAGCTGAAAAAGAGGTTCACGTCGGCTCCTATCTTGACCTTGTCATTAGGGTTAGGTAGATTCACTATCTATAATGATGCTTCTGCGAGGGGTTTAGGTTGTATTCTTTAGCAGCATGGGAAGGTGATTGCCTATGCATCCAGGAAATTATGTCCTCATGAGAAGAACTACCCTACCTATAATTTGGAGTTGGCAGTAGTCATTTTTTCTCTGAAGTTGTGGAAACACTATTTGTAGAGAGAGCGTATGTAGATCTTTATAGATCACAAGATCTTGAAGTGCGTGTTTACCTAAAAAAGTTGAGCATGAGGCAGAGATGGTGGTTATAGCTGATATAGGACTTCGATATCTTCTTGCAATATCAACCAGGGAAGGCTATCGTAGACACCGATGCCTTCAGCAGGTATCATATAGCTATTTACTTGACAGCAGACCGTCACTTGGTAGCAGATCTGAAAAGCTTGGATTTTGAGGTAGTTGTTCTTGGGATCTATAGATTCAATCAGAGAGGATGGACAGGATCAACTCGACACAGTATGAGGATGTGACTATGAGGAGCATCAAAGTTGTTACTCCTGTTTCCTGTTATACGTATTTTCAGTATACGTGTACGGATTTTCGACTCATAATTTGACTTGTCTTGCTTAGCCTAGTCTTGGTTTAATCTTGGCTTGGTTTATTTTGGATTAGCTTTGCTTGGTTTAGTTTGGGTTGAGATGGAGAGGCTTGGTATATAAGCCAACTCCACTCTCTCTCCTCCATAACTCTTTTATTTACTACTTCTTTTTCTCCATTACACCTCCCACCCACCAAAGAAACCCTAGGCAAGTGCAATCTTACTTCATGAAGGATCTTCTATTTTATTTTTCCATTCTCTTCTCTACTTGATTCTAAGCTTCTTTAGAACTTTGCATTTTTGGTTTTGATGGATGGATTTTTGTAGATCTATGTTTTGATTTTTTTTGTTTTTCTTGGTTTTGATCTATTAAAGCTTGGTATTCCTAAAACCAATCGTCCTAAGTTGTAGAAAATCTTGTTCTATACAGTTTAGACCCTTGGAAATCTCAATTCGGACTTATTTTGAGCAAGTTATGGCATTTTAAACCTGACTTGGCGCAACCTAGTCAGGCGCAACCTGACCTGGCATACCCTAGTCAGGCGCAACCTAACCTGGCACAACCTTACCTGGCGCAACCTGACCTGGCGTACCCCAGTCAGGTGTAACCTGACCTGGCACAACTTGACCTTGTGCACCCCAGTCAAACGCAACCTGACCTGGCGTAACCTAGTCAGGCGCAACCTGACCTGGCGCTCCCCAGCCTGGCACAACCTAACTTAGGCGCCCCCTATGCCCCTTGGCGCCACCTGTTATTTACCTGGCTCCACTTGACCAGTGCTGTAGGTCCTAAAAAATCAAGTTGCACGCATCAACAAAGTCATGAAGATCAAGAAATACATCTTTCTAATAAACTGCACAGACATCAGATTGTGCAGCATGCAGATTGCGAACACTAGACTGTGCACACTCTCAAGCGCACAGGCTGACGTGGCAAATAATCATCATTACCTGACACAATCAAATCTTCTGACAGCTGACAACACGGAGAACGAGGTGACTGTTTGTTTAATCGTGCAGCACGGCGCTCGAGGACAGCTGGCAGCGCAATCGGCCAGCCTATCTGATGCGCAATCCATATTGGCGTAATCCATGCCTGCGCAGTCCATGCCTGCACAATCCAAAGCTAGCACAATTCAGGTTGCGCGCTCTATCAACACAACTGACAACATATACATGGCATTCATGCCATCAATTGCTTATTACGTGGCAACCGTCTATGCACGATCATGCGTATTTCAATCAAATAATGCCATGTGTCTTAGACAGTTGGCCCACAATCAGACAACTGCCTGCACAGTCCATTGTTGCGCAATCCAATTCATGCACAATCCATCATGCGTAGTCCAGAATAACTAAAAGTTAGTTATTTCCAGAACTCTATAAATAGAGTTTCAAGTCTCCATTCAAGGGGATAAGAGATCACAGATCAGAATTATCAGAGAGTCCAGGAGTTCTTGCCCAAGTGCTGCTGCATTCTTCCGAGGCTTTTGCCATTAAGACAATTTCGGAGGCTACCGTCTTCAAAGTTCACATCGTCCAAGGGATAAAGCAATCGCCTTCTAGATTGGATTCCTACAGTTGTACTTTCCCAGAATTCTTGTAATTTTTACAAAGTTTGTATCAATAAAGTTTCATACTTTTGTTTTTGCAAACAAAATGGTGACTCTGCTGGAGACGACTTTCTCCTCCAACGAGAAAGTGACAACTCAATGTGACGTAGCGTCTATCGGGAAGACGCAGAAGACTCTGGTTGTGAAGGTCAACCAGACAACCTATGAAGCCATGATCAACTCAAAGACCACTCCTCGCACTGTAACCACTTCTGCCACGAACAAAGTGCGCCCAGTGTGGGTCTCCAAGACTGCTGCACAGTCCATCAGCTCTGCCAGTAAGTCTGTTGCGCAATCTGCCAAGCAGCCAGCTGCGCAATCTGCTGCACAGTCTACAGTTGCTGCCACTAAGACTGCTGCACAATCTGTCTCTGCCATTGCTGCGCAATCTGCTGTTACCAGTACACAGAAGACTTCATATGATGCTTTGGCTAAGAACAAGACTCCTAAGCCTCTGGCGCAGTTGGCTGCCAATCTTCCTTCGTAAACCAACACTCCAGCAACTAGAGTGCATCCTAAACACTCTGTGGCCAAAACTCCTGATGCGTAAACCACAGTGTTTGTAGCTAGAACCAGAAAGTTCTCTGTTATGGACTCTCCTGCGCAACCTGCCAGTGCGCCATCCACCCATGCACAAGCCAAGTCTGCACAATCCAAGAAAGATAGCCCTTTGGCTAATCTCTCTTCTTCTCACAACAAGAAAAAAAGCTCTACTCTTCTCTAGTACCCTGCTGCTCTTGTGCAACCCACTGGGTGTAGTCTTTTGGCTATTCCTCCTTCCCACAACAAAGGAAAAGGCCCTTTGGTCTTTTCTCAAACTTGCTTGTCCCATGACTTGGAAGACAACATAGGGAAACGCTCTTTAGCTAACCCTTCTTTCCAAAATAATGGAAAAGGCCCTTTGGTCTTTTCTCAATCTTCTTTGGTTTTTACCGTCGAAGATCAATCTGAATATGCTCTGGCATCAGTCAGTACAAGGATCCTTTCTCACAAGGATTCTCCTTCTTTCCTTGCCAAAGGGAAGTGTGCTGATCATAGAGGTATTCTGCCTACTCCGGTGGCAGAGTTTCAAGATCTCCTAACCCTCAAGATCTCCCGTTCAGGATAGGGAAAATTGCTGGTGTCTCAAACAGAAACTTCTGGGGGTGAATTTGCTGATCTCAGAACTTATCTTAACAGACCCACTTCGGTGAAACACAAAGAGCCAATGCCGAAGACCAAACATCATCAAAAACAAATCTCCAAGGTTAAAGATCCCGACACCTATGCCAATGAAGTGAGCACTTCCCTGTATACTCAAGGGACAAAATATTTGAAGAATCGGAATCATGTTCCAAACATTATTAAAGAACATATCCTTCAGAGTTTTTCTCATCCTGCTGTTGTTTCCGATCTCCGAGAACATCTCAGACAAAAATAGGACAATGTTTCAACACCTCCATCTCAATTATCTGATCGTCATTACAATCACAAAGTCATCATCCAATATTGTTGTCAAACAACAAAAAGATCTGTTTTCGATCGTCTGAGTTTTGCAAACTCTGAAGCTATGTCAGAGAATGAAGAAGTGTTGTACGCTTCTGTCAACATGACTTCCCGAGACACTGGGGGTAGAAGGTGCTCTAAGCACGGCAAACCTCGCAAACCAAGTCAGCGGTATCTAGATTTAATTCAAGAATCTTTTGAAGGAGTATTTCGACATACCCGGTCCCGAAGGAATCTTCTTCAAGATCCTTCTGGTCATCTTCCTACTTCTCAGTCAGGAGACGACTCTTTCTCCGACTATGATGCATACAGCAAAAGCTCTAAACAGACAGTATCCTCTACTGTACCAAGAGAAGTGACAGCTTATGTTGTCAATGAGGACCCAGATGCTTCAACCTCAGCAAAACAAGAACAGCGAATTGCTGCACTCGAAGACAAGCGAAAAACTATGGCTGAAATGGTTGCTAGTATGCATTCTATCATTGTGGCACAACATATCACACCACCGACTGTACCTGCTATGAATCCGGAGATCATAGCATCTTCGGTACCTGTCAATGCTGGACTAGGGGTAGTATCTCCTCAAATACCTCCTGTGCAAGTACAAGTTCAAACTACACCCAGTCAATCAGGGGCTGGGGGTTGTGCTTACAATGCTGTTCCTCCTCCTACTACTCTGACTCAACCTGCTCCTTTTTCGTCATCTGAAGACGCCAATGAAGCTGTCAAACTCTTGCGAACCCAGTTCGAAGCCTTCAAAGAGAAAGATAACTTGCTAAGATTGGAAATCAAGCAGCCATATCCAGTTGAATGGAAGGAAGTCCCGTTCCCGCCAAAGTACAAGATCCCAATGATCTATTTGTTTGATGGCAGTACTTCTCCTAGCCATTTCATCAATCATTTTGAGGTAATAACCGTTCAACTCCAGCCAAATGATGCTCTTCTTACCAGAGTGTTCGTCGGTTGTTTAGCTGGTGTAGCATACGATTGGTATAGAATCTTGCCCGATGGTTGTATCACTTCCTTCTCTGGCTTAAAGCAAATCTTCTTGGAACAATTTTATGAGAGAATCAATGACATGAATATGTCAGCCCTCAATAAAATCAAACAAAGGCATAATAAAACTGCTGAATGTTTCATCGAAAGGTTCCGCCGGGAAGCTTTGAAAATGCTACCGGAAACTCTGGCTGCTGTCACCATAGACACCTGCAAGGCAAATCTATTACCCATCATCAGTATGTGGACAGGGTCTACTCAATTTCAAGACTGGCCATCCTTTATTGTCAACGCTAAAGCAGCTGAAGTTAGCGCTGACAAGTTCAAGCAATTAGGGGTACAAATATCTAACCCCGACCGGGATGAACATCAAACACCAGGCAGTGGCAATCGCCAGAACAACCGCAAACCAAAAGAAACTTTGAACATCAATTTGAACAAGAACAAAGAATCTTTGGCGGTTAACATAGCTCCTCCTACGTCCACTTCTACTCCTTCTGTACCTCCTCCAAGGGAACCTCGTCCTAAAGTAGGGTATTCCTTTGATGAGAATGACATTGCTAGCATCTTTGATTGCTTAATCAAAAGCAATAAGATGCAACTTCCAGATCCAAAGAAGCTCGATGAAGTCGGTAAGACTGATTATCCCAAGTAATGTGTCTATCACAGGTTCATCGGACATCCCACTAGAGCATGTTATGTGCTCAAAGGCAAAATTCAGGAGCTTGTCAATGCTGGTATCGTCACTCTACAGCAAGACGAGAAGACTGTTACTGCAAATATAGTTTCAGTCAGTTTGGTGATTTCCCGTCGCAGATGGTACATCACGGTGTCATTCCTATTCCCAAAGCTACTCTTGAGATTGAGAATCTCCCTCCTCCACCAAATGAAGGTCTCATTCCCTTGTCTCTTAATAATGGCAAAGTTATGTGGATCCATCCAGATCTTGCTTCAGAGTTTGATGTTTTCTCTTCTTTTAAGAAGAAAGACCGCTCCAAAAGCAAGACAAAGACTTGCAACATGGTGTCTTTTGACCCCATAGTTGACAAAAAAATTCTGCTAGGCACCAGATCAGGGAAAGCCTACTTGAAGGAGTAACCTGAAACTCAAGAGAATTCCGCCTCTTCTTCTGAACCTTCTCCAGTACAATCTACTTCCTCTGAAGAGATTCCTTCTACATCCTCTCCAGTTGTAGTACCTATTCCTCCCAAGTCGGTGGTTGCTGACAAAGGCAAGCAACAAGTCCGTTTTGACAAACCCCTGAAGAAATCATCTCCTACAGGACTTGAAAAGCCGTACAACTTTGATATATTGGCTCAACTAGCCAATACACCAGCTAGGCTATCAATCTTCGAACTCTTGTGCCTTTCCAAAGAGACTCGAGAAACTCTAAGTGAAGCCCTGATGCAGGCTGAAACTTGCCTAACTCTTCTCAAAAAGCCGTAAGCAGAACCGGTCTCTTGTTGTCATTGTCACAGCGTATTAGAGTTGATTCCAAACATCACTTTCACTCAGGATGATATGCTGCTGGAGGATAATAGACATGATCGTCCTCTCTACTATACAGGGTATGTCAATTCGATGAAAGTCGATCATATCCTGATAGATCCAGGATCTGCTCTCAGCATCATGCCAAAGACGATGCTAGACGTATTGAAGATACCAGTACATAGTCTTTCAAGCACAATCACCACTATCTTGGGATTCAACCAAGGAAGGATTGAACCTTCGGGTAAGATTCGCCTAAAACTCCAAATAGGCAATCTTCGCACAAAGGTGACCTTCTATATCATCGATAATCATGGTTGTTCTTACAACGCTCTTCTGGGAAGACCATTCCTCCATGAACATAATGTTGTTCCATCAACTCTTCATCAATGCTTTAAATATGTCGATGACAAAGGAGAAGTTCACAAGGAGGTTGCAGACCTTTATCCTTTCAAGGGTGTCGAAGCATACTGCAACGACGCTCGTATGTACAAGGAAGAATTTATGAAAGTGGTATTGGCCATGGATACTGAAGAAGACCAAGAAGCTGTACCCAATGACACTCTCATCATACCTGTCAAAGGGCGCATTTATCATCCTCAGTCTTCTAAACCACTGGCTATTCACCTGCCAATTCAGAAGAAACCGGTTGATGGCGATCAAGATAAAAGGGAGCTCACCTCTTCTGAGCCACTTGTAATCGACTTACGTCGTAACAAGGATAAAAAGCAGCTCACTTCTTCTGAGCCACTTGTTGTTGATTTAACTCACAACAAGGAAAAAAAGAAGCTCACCTCCTCTGAGCCACTTGTTATCGACCTCCATCGTAACAAGCCTCCTCCACGTTCTTCTTCTTCCCCTCTTGTAATCATTTTGACCAAGCCTGCTAAGGCTAAAGGTCCTGCTGTAAATACAAATGTACAGATCAATGAAAAAGCATCTACTTTCTAGTATGCTGATGTTATTTATCATACTAAATGCTATTTGGATATGTTAGATAGCTTCAAATCATTCACAATGAGAGTTGTACAATCTCTTCAAACAGAAGTCTCATTTGAAGATCCAGATGATTCTTACCGTATTGTTCCTGCTCGAAAGAAAGGTGAAAGTCTAATACTTTTTAGTAAAGGACCGGAACAACAATTCAGCTATACGGATGACAGCAAACTTAACGATACAAGACATCTCCAACTCCGTCGTTATAGTCAACAATCAAAAGACATCATCCATAAGATGGGTTATGACTTTAAAAATGGCCTCAATTATGGCAAGGGTAGACGAACTCCTATCCGTACGACTGTCCCAAAAGAAAAGTTGGATATGTACTACAGCAGGACCAAAAGAGGTCTTGGATATGCTTCTCCTCCAATGTTATCCCCAGTAATTTCTGACTCTGATAGTGAAGAGCGCTCTAACTCTTCTGATTCCAGATCATGGGATTCTGACACCAGTATTGGTCAAATTCATCGATTGACTGTGTCTTCTAACATGGTTTCTGCCGAAGTTCCAGAAGGCTATGACGAGGATCTTGAAGAAAACCCTGAAACAGATCATTGGGTTCAACGAATGGATACCCAATGGGTACTCCGATTCGAATAGCGTGAACCCCCTACTGAAGATCAATTAATTCAAATTGATGTAGGGGAAAGCGGGTCACCTCGTCCAATATTTATTAGCAAGAATCTTCCAGAAGAGGATAAGCAAGAATTAATTCTTCTGATTAAAGAATACATTAATATTTTTGCCTGGAGCTATGAAGACATGCCAGGACTGGATCCTAAAGTTGCTACTCACAAATTGAACATTCTACCGAATGCAAAACCGGTCAAACAACAACAACGGCATTTTAAGACAGAAATGATAGACACAATCGACGACGAAGTCAAGAAGCTCATCGCTTGTGGCTTTATCCGAGAAGAACAACATCCAGATTGGGTAGCAGATGTCGTCCCAGTTCTAAAGAAAACTGGCAAAGTTCGAGTCTGCATCGACTTCCGAGATCTTAATGAAGCATGTCCAAAAGATAAATTTTCTCTCCCTATTACGGACGTCATGATTGACAATACATGTGGGTTCGAAAGAATATCGTTCATGGATGGGTTCTCCGGATACAATCAAATTCGGATGAATCCTGAAGATGAAAAGCATACTTCTTTTCGCACTCCTCGTGGAATCTATTGTTATACTGTGATGCCGTTTGGTCTTAAGAACGCTGGTGTGACTTATCAACGAGCTATGAGTACCATCTTTCGAGATCATCTGTGCAAGACGGTCGAATGCTATGTTGACGATATCGCCGTCAAAAGACATCTGAAAGAAGATTATATCCAAGATCTGGGAACTATCTTCAACCTTATGCGCCAACATCAACTCAAAATGAATCCCACCAAGTCATTCTTGGGTGTCTCTAGTGGCAAATTTCTTGGCTTCGTCATTACCCCTAAAGGTATACACGTGGATCTCGAGAAGATCAAAGCCATTCAAGAGATGCGTCCTCCACGCAATCTAAAAGAGCTACGAGGATTCCAAGGTCGACTTGCGTATATCAGGAGATTTATTTCGAATCTGTCTGGACGCTGCAGACCATTCACTCAACTCATGAAGAAGGGTGTATCTTTTGTTTGGACCGAAGAATGTCAACGAGCATTTGACGATATCAAGCGATATCTCATGAATCCACCAGTCTTGGTGCCACCAATCTCTGGCATACCATTCTTAATGTACGTCCGTGCTATAGATCATTCATTGGGTGCTTTACTTGCCCAAAAGAACAAAGAGGGTCATGAACAGGCTATCTACTACCTCAGTCGTACTATAATTGGTGCTGAACACCGTTATAGTCCAGTCGAAAAAGAATGCCTAGCTCTCATATTTGTTGTTCAAAAGACTCGGCATTATATCATTGGTCAAACCATTCATGTCATATCCCGAGTCAATCCTCTTCGGGTACTGATGAAGAAACCTAGCACACTCAACTCTCGGCTGGCTACATGGGCCATTCTGCTAGCCCAATATGACATGGTGTATGTTCCATAAAAGTCTGTCAAAGGTCAAGCACTGGCAGATTTCTTAGTAGCTCATCCTGTTCCAAAGACGTCTAAACTATATGATGAAATTCTAGACGAGACGTTGGAAGTCAACTTGATCTCTGAAGAATTTCTTGGCGTTTATTCTTTGACGGAGCATCCAGGATTGGACCCAATGGTGCCATTGTAGCAGGTGTCGGAGTTGTTCTCGTTTCTCCAGATGGATCAACTATCCAAAGAGCCTACTCTCTAGATGAACCATGCTCCAACAACGTGGCAGAGTACAATGCTCTACTCATTGGCCTTCAATTAGCCAAACAACTTGACGTTGAGTATCTTGAAGTCTATGGTGACTCTAAGCTGGTTTTTAATCAGGTTAGAGGAACCTATGAAGTTCGTCATCAAGATCTAGTGCCTTATCAGGAAGCAGCAATCAACATAGCTACGTCATTCAAAGCCTTCTTCATAGACTATGTTCGACGAGCTTGTAATACTGAAGCAGATGCTTTGGCCAATCTTACAGCAGTCCTAGCCATCCCTATCAGAAGACAACATGTGGTGGCCATCTCTAATCGAGAATTATTCTGTATCGAAAACAATTATAATATTGAATTCAGTAATCTTACTGAAGTCAATGTTATCAATGAAGATTGGAGAGCTCCCTTCATCGACTTTGTAGTTCATGACATACTTCCTGAAGATCCAAAAGAGGCCACGAGTATTCGTCGAAGGTCTCTACGATTATACTACAACCATACCACAAAAACCCTCTATCGACAAACTTATGACGATCTTCTTCTACGCTGTCTAGCTGGTGATGAAGCAAAACAAGTATTGTGTGAAACTTACGACGGTGTTTGCGGAGCACATCAACCCGGTCCTAAGCTACAGGATCGCATCCGACGTATGGGTTACTATTGGCCCTCTATGGTATCTGACGCCATTGACTATGCAAGGAAATGTCGAGCTTGTCAAATCCATACAGATTTCATTCATCAACCGTCAGAATTTTTGCATCCGACGGCTGCTTCCTGGCCTTTTGAAGCTTGGGGCATGGACATCATCGGTCCTATCAATCCTCCTTCTTCTAGAGGACATCGGTTCATACTAGCAATAACCGATTATTTCTCCAAATGGGCTGAAGCTATACCTCTAGCTGAAGTCAAGACCAGCAGTGTCATCAACTTCGTTAAACACCATGTCATTTATCGATTTGGTGTACCTCGACGGATCATTCATGACAACGGACCACAATTCATCTGTCAGAAGTTCACCAGATTCTGTGATGATCACCGAATTGACAATGTCGCTTCGACAGCCTACAATCCTGCTGCTAATGGATTAGCCGAAGCTTTCAACAAAACTATTATCAAGCTCCTCAAGAAGTTTGTATCCACTAACAAACGGAATTGGAGTGAAAAGCTTGGTGAATGTTTATGGGCCTATCGAACTACGGTCCGTAATCCCACAGGCTTTACACCTTTCACTTTGGTGTACGGTTGTGAAGCAGTTTTCCCTCTAGAACTTTAAATTCCTTCTTTAAGGATTGCCATTGCCAATGAGCTCACTACAGAGAACAACGACCTTCTTCGACTTCAAGAATTGGAGGCACTCGATGAGAAGCGGTTAATGGCTCAGTAACATATTGAGCTATATCAAGCCCGCATCTCGAAGACTTTCAACGCAAAGTTAAAGTTAGAGCCTTTCAGCAAGGAGAACTTGTTCTAATGGTCAGACGTCATATGACTATGACTCATATGAGCAAAGGCAAATTCGACGTAAAGTGGGAAGGTCCTTATGTTATAAGCAAAGTCTTCTCAAACGGAGCCTATCAACTCTCAGAGCTCGATAGTCGAATTGCTATGATGCCTATCAATGGCAAATTCCTTAAGAAGTATTATGTATAAATGTAAATGCTTATAAATCATCAGACAAGTTCAAGTTCATAAATAAAATTCAAATTTTATTTCATCATGAATGACAAGTACATGATATCAAGGAAGATCACTGTCATCCTTTTCGACATTAGGACGGGGACCATTACCGTCCTTATCAAAGACATAATCGGCAAAAGAGCCGAGAACATCTTTGCTGGAACCTACGAGGAACTTACAAACAGCTATCCTCATGGCCTCTTCTTCTTCAGTTTTTCCTGGTTCAAGCAGAAAGTCCAGGATATCTCTCGGTGGTTTGGGAGCAGACGAACCTTCGCCTGCCTCTGCCTGCTTTGACTGGACCAGTTCGGCCGGATGTTCTTCAACACCTGTTTCAACTTTTGGGGCGAGTTCAGTCTTCTTGGATGCATCTTCAGACGACATTTTTATGTTAAACAGTGGAAGTGCTTATTCCTATCAGATTCCTGCTCTATTTATAGGCAGAGACTCTTAAAATAATGAAACGACATATTTATCTAACGGTTCGTCCGTTTATTCATCATTACCTGACGGTTCATCCGTTCATTAATATCAGACGGTTCATCCGTTCATTAATATCAGACGGTTCATCCGTTCATTAATATCAGACGGATCATCCGTTCATTCACATTCATCAGACGGTTCGTCCGTTCATTCATCACATTCACCTGACGGTTCATCCATTCATTAATATCAGACGGTTCATCCGTTCATTCACATTCATTTGATGGTTCGCCCGTTCATTCATTATCACCATCTAACGGTTCATCCGTTCATCATTATCATCTGACAGTTCATCCGTTCATTTAATTTATCAGACGGTCCTTCCGTTCATCCCGACGATTCATTTCGTTCATTTATTTTATTCACACCTTTTTGACGATTCATTTTCGTTCATTATCCATACCAGCAACTTGTCATCTTCGATTAAGTTGTCTATTTTGAAATAATAATATTCAACAAGTTATATTCAGCTACGTCCATATTACCTCTGAGCAGATATAATGAATATAATTATTTTCTATAAAATCATCAAGAAATATATTATGTCCTGCACCTCTGAATATATTTTCTATCGCTATTATTTATATCTGAATAAGATATGCAAGAAATAATAGCGCCACAAAAAATGTCTTTTATTGATTAAAATTTAAGACATACATAGCATAAAGAAAAATAAGAAGATACAAGAAATTCTTTCTATTGAGACGGAGGCATTATCAGATTAGCAATTTGCTGCTTCAGAATTTGTAACCGTTCTTCACGAGATGCCATCACTTTCCTCCTGGCCTCTTCCATCCCAGATTCTTCGTTAAAAATGGGCATGGTCACCATTCGGCGAGTGATTTCCGCATCATGAGCTGCTATATACTCGTTTCTTTCCTGAGTTAGAGCATCAATTTGTTGAACTGAAGTCTGGTGCTCTGTAACTTCATTTTCCAATTCTTCTTCGAGACGAGCAATCTCCGTTCTCAACTCGGCAATCCTTCTCTCTCTTCTCTCAGCAGCTGAGATCACCGATTCTAACTTTGAATTATACTCAACAGATTTAGTAGTATAAGCATCCAAGAGGTTTTGGAGATTCACTCTTTCAATTGCAGCTGCCTGAGCCATTTGTTCAAACTCTGCCTGCACTAGAGGTTCCACTTCCCCTTTGTTGAGGTCTTTATAGTTCTTTATGGTGATTTCCAGTTTATTCAATATATGTTCAAGGAAAGTGGCCTGAGCCTCATCACCTTGCTCCCGGATGGCCTTCACCAAGAAAGAGGTCGGACCTCTAACCATAAAAAAATCAGCATCTTCTTTATCCATCATTCTTTTGATCAGAGGTCCTAAGGACTCGAAGAAGCATCTGGTGAATGACTGGATGACAAGCTGATTAGTCGCCAGAGCACCAGGAGTCGCAGCTACTCCTGTTGATGACGAAGCAGCAGGACGCTCAACTTCTCGTATCTGAACAGCAGGCTCTAAGAATAAGGGAACCAAAGTAGAGCTGGTTGCTCCTCCTGGTTGTTCCTCTGCAAAATTAAATACTGTCACTTTACCTGTCATTGGCTATTGATAAAGATAATCAAAAGTGAAAACAGTCTTACCATGGGTGGATCCAGCAATAAGCCTATCATCTGCAGGCACAGACTTTAGCTGAGCAGAAGTAGCTTCAGACGCTACGGCATGGCTGCTTCCTGCTTCAGAGCCACAAGACAAATGGCGGCTGCTACTGGCAATTGTCGTTGCCAGTACTATATCCATATAGGTTGGAGGAGCAGAAGAAGATTCGGGCCCTGTATGAATAAAAGTAACGATGTTAGCTATCAAATTACTTATTAAAAGAAGATCGCTAATTTCATTACAATACCTTTGGGAGCAGCAACTGGGATTTTCTTCACATCCACCTCTTCATCAGCAATCTTCTCCGAAGATCTCAGCACCTCAGCCTCCTTTTCAGAAATCAGAGTGTCTTGACGGGATCTCTGGGTTTCAATATTCTCTTCTGGATCTTGTGTTTCATCAGCAATTTCTGATGAGGTGCTCTCCTCATTCTCGCTGTCCTCGGGAACCTCTTCATTAGCAGCATCAGCGGCATGACCAGCTTCTTCCTGATAACCGAAGTCACAGTCATATAAAGCGTCGATAATCAAACGATCTTCTTCAGCAAGGGTTGCTCCCGGTGTGGCAGAAAGATGAATTTCTGCTGTTGTTGGCAAAAGAGATCGTATGGCATTGTGCTCTTCCTCTATAATGTTATCTCTGGGCTCTTCAGCCTCATTTCTCTGGTCCAGCTCTTCCCCTGCTTAATTTCCTCTCTCTGCTCTGGACTGGGAGTTTTATTCCCAGACTCAGAAACAGGAGTGGGAGAGGGCATGGTGAGTCCCGCTGCAGCGTCTATTACGATCGAAGATGAAACTTGTCTTCTGCGGACCAACCTTTTCCTTCTATGCAGAGGTCTCTCAGGACTCTCTGCATCTATTGTCTCAATTTGTTTTTGAACAGAGGTCGGTGTGACAGCTTCTTCCTGCTGAATTGTCTCGGCCAGCTGCCGAGATTGAGATCTGGTAGTAATCTTTTCTGAAGAATGATCCAAGATTAGTTTCTTCTTCGCAACTGGGATGGAAGGCTCCTCTCTCCTTTTCTTCTTAGCTGGAGATTTAGCAACCTTCAAAGAAATAAGCAGTAGCGCGTTAACCTCTTCATGGAACATAGCGTCCCTCGAAACTTCTAATGGTGCATCCACTGGCTCGTGCACCTCATAATTACCTAGGAGTGACATGATGACTCCTCCCTTCCTCAATCTCGTTGCAGACGCGAAGCTATCCGTAAGATTGAAGTTCTCTGCGAAAGTGTTCGCTGATGTATAAAACACCGAATAGGTGAACAGCATACGAGGGTCGTGACTACTGTTCACCGGCATCGAGAACGTTGCTTTCGTATCTCGAGCGTTGTAATAAGCCTAAGCTCGGGCTCCATCTATCAAGAAACCTTTTTCTTGTAGGCATGTGATGGCATTACCTACGTAGAATTAGTCATATCTAAATTGTCGAGCAAACCGACTGGGAAGATATGGCTCCAAGAAGCATTCTTCTTCAAATCGATGTACCAAGTGGGATGGACGAATTGTCTTCAACCAATTAAAAGCTGTACGGCTCAAAGGCTGCATCTTTGAGTCAACCATGTTGGTTGGCATTTGTTCATATCCAGCAGGAGGATAAGTGCAATAGAAGTTCCACCCTTTACCAAGGTTCAAAGCATATCTGCAATCTCTCAAAGAAGTGTATTTCCACTTTCCTTGGGAATATCTTCGCAAAAAGCTGTCACCAACTGGTCCCATGTTGGGGTCCATCAAAGTAGGATGGTGTAGAAGCAACCACCCGAACAGATAAGTATACGGCAATTCTAGCCGAGGAAACTCTTTCTCTCCCTTAGCTTTCAACATCAAATTGACGTACAGGCGGAGACCGGCATTCAATCTACATGTTATTACCGATAAGAGGTCCATCTTGTAGCCGAAGACTAATCGAACGGCGGCAAAAAGAACACCGCGATGGAAGCGGTCTACGATACTTGATCCAGGGACGACGAACCGACGGAGCCAGTAGGTCAGAAATCCTGCTAATTGGGCTTCTTTCGACATGAATCGATATCCCACTCTCATATAACTCTCGAGAGTGTCTCCTTTCTTTAGAGGAGGACATTAATAATCATCCTTGATCTTTTCATCCAAATCTCCACTTATCTCCATCAACTTCACCACTTCAGTGCTGCTCAGTGGTTTAAAGAAGTCGAGATATCATTTATCATGTTCCTTGGTCTTCTTTTCTTTAATACGGTTGAGGAACAGATAAGACAACCATTTGGATGAATAGCAGGTATTAGATGTACCACTTTCATAAATCAGAGAACAGATTTTATAATGACACAGCAGTTCTTCGAAGACTGCTACTATGTCTGCGTTCTCTTTTCGAAGTTTGTCCAATTCATCATTAGTTGGGACAAATTCCTCATACGGGGCATCCTCTATCGGCAAGTAAGGGATGTACTGCATCTCGTGAAGGGCAAACCCGATCTCTCCGCAGGGAGTCATAAAAGTCCCTGTCCTGTAATTGTATCTCTCTGCTAGAGCCAGGAATAGATGCAAATTGGGAGCAAAACCGTAGATAGTGGCATGCACTGCTTGATACAAGTTAATCTGTTAAAGTTTGTCTTCAAACTCAGTCAAAATCCAGTTTGCTATACAATTCCATCTCTTAAAGTCTGGGTTCACCAGTCCAGTTAATCTGAGGTCTTGATCTGGATACCTTCCTTCAACCTTCGCAAACTCATTCGCGAATATTGGAACTCTCACGGGCATTAACAAAGAAGAATTTTTCGGCAGAATACAATCGGGCTTCAAACCTCTGAGCAAGACACTGTATCGTTCTGAAGAACTATAAAACATGTCTTTCTTATCAGATCCCTTCTTCACATAAATCTTTCCTGGACGGACATCCTGAAAAGGTGTAAGATTCCATTCCATTTTCCTCGGATAGCTTGCATGAGCATATCGAGATAAGGGGAGGCAGTGGGAGACATCTGGTATCGAGATTGTCCTGTCTTTCTGGTGGATAATCCGTTCTTCCATCCATGGCCTTGGCTGAGAGCTCTTCTCAAAAGCCTCGCCAAACAGAAATAGGGGCTTCTTGTGAATGATGACATCTACTGATTCCAAAGGTTGCCCATTTATCATACATAACAGAGTTTCATTATCTTAGGCTACCAAGATAGCTTGGCAGGAAGCTGGAAGATCATACTGTGGATATGCACATGGGACAGGTCATCTTTGTATTCCGATTCTGAAAGAGTCCCTACTCATACCCTGGATCTTCTCTAGTATTAACTGCATCAAATAGAGAAAACAAAAATTTAGCACAAGGAAAAATCAAGGATGCAACCATTAGACTGCGTAAACCATCAGATTGCGTAAATCAGATTGTGCAGACCGTGCAGCAATCAGACTGTGCAGCAAAATAGTCATCAGATTGCGCTGACAGTTTCGCACAAAACAGCAAATTGTACTGACTTTTGCCAACGCAGTTCAACCGATTGTGCAGGAAATTATTCTTCATAAAAATGAAGAATAAATGGTTTCGTACAACCAAAACCCTAAAAAGGGTGGCGCAGTATGATCACATCTCTAAAAAGAGATGGATTCTGAAGAATAGTGAAATCAAAAACCCTAAAAAGAGTTTTTGATTGGGTCATCTACCTTGCAATACGGGATGTGCAGTCTTGTGGCGAGAAGGACATCGTGCAGCCCTAGCCGAAGACTCGGCGGGGGCCTTGTCCTTAGCAGCAGTGGAGGATCGCTTGGGGGCCATGGAGATTCGATGAAGAAGAAAGAAGGAGTAGCTCGAGACTTCTCTCTTAAAAGATCACAAAAGCAAAGTAAAGAATGAAATAAATATCGAAGAGAGCTATTTATAGTTTTTCAAAGAGTAACGGCTGCCTCAGATTGCGCCGAAAAAGTCGGACTAATCCATCCGATTACGCAGACAGCTCAGAACATGCGCAACTTGATTGAAATTTCAAAATTCAAAGTATTTTGAAATTTTGAATAAATTCAACTTTCGAAAACTTTGAAGGGGGTCTTGTAGGTCCTAAAAAAATCAAGTTGCACACATCAATAAAGTCATAAAGATCAATAAATGCATCTTCCTAATGAACTGCACAGACATCAGATTGTGCAGCATGCAGATTGTGTACACTAGACAGCGCACACTCTCAAGCACACAGGCTGACGTGGCAAATAATCATCATTACCTGACACAATCAAATCTTTTGACAGCTGACAGCACGGAGAACGAGGTGACTATTTGTTTAATCGTGCAGCACGGCGCTCGAGGATAGCTGGCAGCACAATCGGCCAGCCTATCTGATGTGCAATCCATATTGGCGCAATCCATGCATGCGCAGTCCATGCCTGCGCAATCCAAAGCTAGCGCAATTCAGGTTGCGCGATCTATCAGCACAACTGACAACATATACGTGGCATTCATACCATCAATTGCTTATTACGTGGCAACCGTCTATGCACGATCATGCACATTTCAATCAAATGATGCCATGTGTCTTAGACAGTTGGCCCACGATCAGACAACTGCCTGTGCAGTCTATTGTTGCGCAATCCAATTCATGTGCAATCCATCATACGCAGTCCAGAATAACTAAAAGTTAGTTATTTCCAGAACTCTATAAATAGAGTTTTAAGTCTCCATTCAAGGGGATCAGAGATCACAGATCAGAATTATCAGAGAGTCCAGGAGTTCTTGCCCATGTGCTGCTGCATTCTTCCGAGGCTTTTGCCTTCAATTCTCCGAGGCTTTTGCCTTCAAGACAATTTCAGAGGCTACCGTCTTCAAAGTTCACATCGTCCAAGGGATAAAGCAATCGTCTTCTAGATTGGATTCCAACAGTTGTACTTTCCCAGAATTCTTGTAATCTTTATAAAGTTTGTATCAATAAAATTTCATACTTTTGTTTTTGCAAACAAGTACCACTTGTTGCCATAATGCTTCTTTCCCCTTGCCCCCATGCATGTTCTCCTAGTTCTAGTTGTATTTGCCTGTGATCTTGCATGTGATTTGTACTTCACCTATCTTGTGATGACCCAGCTTGATAACTTTTTGAGCATAACATGACTTGCCAATATTGATCATGACATGATTACGACTTGACATGAACACGACATGATAATCTTGATAGTGGCCCGTCGCGACACATTTTTGACAAGCCCTCTTGACATGATAAGTAACTTGATAAGACATGTACAATCTTGATAGTGGTCCATCGAGGCACACTCTTGACAAGTAACAAGTAACCCGACTTGACATGATAATCTTGAAGGGCTGTTGCAACAGCTATCCTGACTTGCTAAGTAACACTTTTCTTGACACCACGGTTGATTTTTTTTATTGTGATTGTATAAGCTACCTGTCTCATCTTACTTTATATCTAGGACATAGATTCTCTGTTACCACGGCCAGGGATTCATAATGAATCTGACTAAGTTAATGACTAGATTGATCAAGTTGTTCATATATAGAGATTTTTCCCAGTTACAGGCGATCCCGTTATCCCAGCCATATTTGAGTGGACTTGTAGCCTGCCAACGAGTAGGTCACATTTTTAGCTCACTATTATGTGGGGCACTTCTTGAAATCATAAGTACTAAAGCACACTTCTATGTGTTACACCCTAAGTCACCTAATGATTCTCTAAACTCTTGATAACTCTAAGCAACCTCGCTTGGATAACCTGGATAGCTGCAGGGCTTGTGACTCAAAAATATCTCAAATGCATCTTGTTAGTGACTAGGCCTGTGATAACCCTAGCTAGTTAATGATAGCAAGCTGTAAGACTTGATTGACCGTGCCTGAATGCTTGCCTTATGGTTAACATGGGAATTATATTCCGCATCTTATTTTCTTAATGCAAGCTATTATTTTATTCTAACCCTGACCTCTTGTTACTTAATCATGTTCACTATGTATACCTTCTGTTTATTAACCTGCTGGTTTTAGTTCCTAAATGAAGCCTCCCTTGTGGCACTTGCTTTTTCTGGGGTCTGACCCAGCTAGTTTTGTATGGCCAAATTTTGGAGTGATACCCGAGGATCTTCCTGCTTATCAACCAGATGTTGAACACCAGACATAATCCTGGCAACGAGTGGATTTCTTATTTTGCTCTCCCACCCTATTGTAAAATTATTCTTTTGAGGTATTTAGCCGCCGAATAAGTGTTAGCTCGTGTTAAAACTTATATTATGTCTGCCTAAGGGCTGTAACATGATTGACAAATCCTAGGGTAGATCATGTATAACTTAACTCTTGTTATTCTTTGTATTTTGTATGACTAGCTTCATGATCAGCTGAATATGTAATATTTGGGATGCCTTACCTTGTATGTCTGATGATCTAGTATCTTGTAACATTTATTTGCTTGCTTGAGATTGAGACACTAGGCTTATTCTTGACCATAAGAGACTGCTGGCTTATAGTTAAACCCTCATGTATCTAGATAGTCGTGACCGTATTGCGAGATGGGTTGCACTTTAATGTACGTAGCTGGCTATGTCTGTCCCCCGCTCTCCAGTATTCTGGTTCTGGGAGTGACATGGTTTAAGTGGTAGCCCATACAGGTCTTGTAAATCAAGATGTGTGAGGGTTTTACCGAATAGTTGTCTCAATCAGCACTCATCCTAGATCTCTACTAGTGACTTTTAATCTTCCAGAATCTTGACCTGATTACATGTTTATATCCTCGATCTATCTTGGTCCTTCTTTATTGTTTTTCATGTTATTTCTTCCATGGCATTATTTCTGGTCCTACAGATCAGCACGACGGAGCACCTCCAGTGAACCAGCAGCAATCTAGGGACTAAGCCCAACACTCAGGGGTAGCCTCCAGAGTCATACATTCTGGAGGTCAAAAGCCACCAGTTCAGCCAGTCCAGCCTGTAGAGCCTGACCAGGGAGCCCTGATTGGACTCATCTGGGAATTGCTTGCATCATAAGATCGTCGTGGCGATACCCTGTACCAGACAGTACAAGATATTATGGGTAGAGTTGGTTGTCAAGGGAACAATACGGCTAACAGTTTTAAGCGCCTGAACCCTTCTTTATTTGATGGCAGTGAAGATGTGATTGCTGTTGATGCTTGGCTTCAAGATATAGAGGTTATTCTGGAGGTCGTTAGAATTCCAGAGGATGAGAAGGTGGTCGTAGTGCACCTGCAGTTATTGGACTTAGCCCGCTGCTGGTGGGTGATACAAGCAGTTGGTTAGGTGACGCATGTCTGATGGGCGGTATTTAGCGACAAATTCCAGGCGAAGTATTTTGATGCAGTAGTTCGGTATGATCTGCAGACCAGATTCAGTAATCTAAAGTAGATGAGAAGGACAGTCGATGGATATGCGGCCGAGTTTTTAAGGCTTAGTCGGTTTGCTCCTACCTTGGTGGTGACCGAATTGGACTGAGTCCAGTGGTTCCAGCAGGGGGCTCCACCTAGAGATCATTCTAGCGGTGGAGCAGTTTGAGCATCAGACCTTTGATGCTATTCTGCGAGCATGTAGGAGGCATGAGTACACCTCCCAGAGGATAGTAGATCGAGTAGGGGGACGGAAGAGGTCTCATAGTCAATTGTCCCAATCATCAACAGCAGCCCCGGCCGTTAGGGCTTTGACTGTTGGAGCTCCTAGGAGGGCGACCATAGTTTTGTCGGTTCAGCACTCGACACCGACATACCCTTAGCAACAGAAGTAGAAGCAGTCATCCGTAATGGGTTGCACTCATTGTGGAAAGCCTGGGCACGTGGTTGTAGAGTGTCGCAGGGCACAAGGATTATGCTTGGCTTGTGGGGCACCGAACCATATGATTGGGTCCTATCCTTATAGAGCCTGTTCATCGTCGTCAACCTTAACCAGTCCATCGGTTAGGGGTCTAGTACCTATGCAACAACAGTACCAGCCTCCGAGGACCTTGCTACCTTAGGCTCAAGCATTCCAACAGCAGAGGCCTTAACAATATCCTCAAGTCCAGGTTTAAAATAGGCAGAGAGGTCACAAGCAGAGGGGACCAGCACCAAAAGGACAAGGTCAGGCTATGGCCTTGTCGGTAGAAGAAGAATTGGCATCAGGTGAGGTGGTGTAGGTACCATTCTCATCAACTGCTTTCAAGCATCAATATTATTTGATTCGGGTGCATTGCACTCATTTATGTCTACACGATTTGCGACACGGTTAGGACTGGAGCCCTAGTCATTATCAGTAAGGCTTAATATTCTTACTGGTAATAGTCTTATGGGAGTAGATAGAGTCTATTACTCGTGTCGAATCGTAGTTAGCGGTAGAGAGTTTTTCGCTAGATTGATAGAATTTTCGATGGTCGATTATGATGTGGTCCTAGGATTGGATTGGTTGAAGGGTCAATATACAAGAATAGATTGCCATGCTGGCAGAATTATTATTGCTATTCCCAACGAAGAGGAATTTTTATTTTCAAGAGACGAAATAGAACCTTCTCCACCAGTCTTGCGGATGGCAGTAGCAGTTTAGTTTCCCAGAGTAGTAGCAGAGTTTCCTGATGTGTTTCTCGAAGAGCTTTCATGTATGCCTCCAGAGAGAGAGATAGAGTTCTCTATTAATTTGATTCCAAAGACTGCACCAGTATCAGAGAGAGCCTGCAGAATGGTACCATCAGAGTTGGAGATCCTGTACAAGATGATTGAAGAACTTGGGACCAAGGGATTCATTCGTGCTAGTGGATCGCCTTGGGGAGCCCCGATGCTTCTTGTAAAGAAGAAGGATGGCACGTCAAGATTATGTGTTGATTATCATACCTTGAATTCTGTAACAATAAAAAATTGATATTACTTACCTAGGATAGATGACTTGTTAGATCAACTTAGTGGACAACAGTATTCTCGAAGATTGACCTGCAGTCTGGGTACCATCAGATCAGAGTTAGAGAGCAAGACATCCCAAAGACAACATTCAGATCGAGGTATGGACATTGAAAATTTCTCGTTATGTAATCCCCCTATTTTGGGATTATGAATTTATTTAAATTATCTTAGAATTATAGTAGTTTCTATATAAATAAACCTTATATATATTAGGAGGGATATATAGGTATATATACAAATTGTATGGTTATTTCTTATAAGAATTTGGTAGTAGGCACTATTGAAGCATATAGGGTTTAGAATTTTATTTCAAATTCTTGACAAATTTTTGATATACATATGTTATATATAACCTTAGTTATAAGCATATCTATATATATGCTTAAAATATATAAATAAGTGTTTAGTGTAAGAAAAAAGAGAATAATACCAAAATAAATAAGTTAATACAGGTTTAATCATAAGTAAATAATAATAATAAGCTAATAATAGCACTAACTGAATTGAGATACTATTCACGAGTGAACAGTACCCCAATTCTCTTGACCCTTGCTTCCAAGGGATAGTCGAAATTTTTCTCGAATTCAATTCGAGTCAGATTTTACCAAATCCCTGAGAGATTCTCTCCGATCCTATCTACCTAGAATTTGTATAGGAAATCCTGAGCAATCCTAACATTGTCGAATGCAAATCCGACCCATATTATGATTTAAAATCCATATATATTAATGAGCAAAATTTAGGGTTCTTCGAAGAAGCTTTTCATCTACACACACCCGAACCCAATTCACCAACTCATAACGAGCGCTGCCACTCTCGCACAGCCACTCGATTGCCTGTCTTCGCCGCCCCCCACCGTAGAACCCTGGACCGTCGGCCGACTCAAGAAACAGAGCCAACTCTTTTATCAGCCGCAGTCCAGGTGTCAATCTTTTTGTGATGATTTCTTCTTCGATACTCGACAAAAACTCGGCTTAACTGATTCATTTAGAAGACAACCAAACCCCCTTTAAGCCCTACAAAATTGTACGGTTGTTGCCATTTAGATTCCAACAGAAATCGGGTTGAAGTCGATGAAAAACCTATTGTAAATACGACAAAATTTGATTCCTAGGGTACTAATTGGAATGCCCTTTACTTGCAACTAATGAACAATTTTTGAAGTCTAATTACAGGTAGACCTAGTTAACATATAGAGGATCAAAACCTACCTAGTAGGATTAGTTTTCATGGAGTATGCAAGAATTTACTGTTTGCCATTGATTATAAAAGTACAGAACAATATATATGGGAGGACTGGACTTTTACTTCACAATACAAACTCGTTCGTACAAAGAAAGCCTAGGGACGAAAACCTAGGTATAACAATCTAAGTACGATTGTTTAGTTTTGATTCTGGGGGGTGACGGTGGAGGCTCGGGAAAGCGACGGCCGCTCTGTCTTACTCCTTGGACGATCAAACGTCGCTTTGGCTCCGGTGAAGAACTGCTCTCGAGATGGGAAGACTCTTCTGTGCGCACCTTTATCTCTCTGTGTGTCCAGCCGGGTGGAGAGGATCTATCTTGAAAGGGAATGGCACCTTGCTATATTTTTTTTTGTTTCTCTAGATCCGGTCTTTTTCACAAGGGAATGGCATCTTGCTATTTGTAGGAGTGGGGTGTCATCATTAGGGTTTGCAATGATCACCTTAAAAAAATTGACGGCTTGGGGACTTAATTGCCATTTTTCTTCATCCTATTTTGTAGGCAATTAATCTGGACCACTAATCTTGATTGCAACGAATCTAGACAATTAATGCTGAGTGTGTAAAATCTATATGGGCAATCAATATTGATTGTCATGAATCTTGGGAAGCTCGGATCTTCTGCCACCTGTTTAATCCATGTAATTGCCATAAATCTGTTTTGATTCAGGTAATTAGGTTGTTGGGATTTGTTGATAACTCTTGATTGATTTAGTGCCACGTGGGAAACTAATTTTCTGCCACGTGTCATAACCATGAGCCACAGTCGTATGAGGGTAGCTTCTTAGGTTTTGGACTGTATGAAGGTGGCAGCCGCATAAGTGAAGCCTCGAAAATCTGAGTCGCATGGGGGTGGTTTCCATTTGAGCTGCATAGGACTTGCCACGTGTCAAGGCTGCATAGGCGTGAGCCGCATGGAGATGATCCTCATGATCCGAGCTGCATGAGAATAGCGGCCGCATAGGGTGACTGTTCATAATTTGAGCCGTATAACGAGGGTCTTCAGGCTCCGAGCCGTATGCGAGCATCAGCCGCATGGGGTGGTGGCAGCCGCGTAGGGGGCTTTGTAGTTGGTGGATCGTGCCAGCTGCAGAGGAGATTTTCTCCATTTTCCGAGGAATACACCGTCACATCGAAGTTCATCATTTCAGCTTTAATATTAGAGTTATTACTTTATGTCAGAGCATTTAATGGGAGCAGTCACTTTATGGCCAGTTGTAAAGCTGCATAGGGTCACGTGATTCTTGCTTGAGCCGCATGAGGCTATTGAAGAGTTTCTGAGCCGCATGAGGCTCTGATAGATCCCTGAGCCGTATGAGGCTCCTTCTATTTTGAGCCGTATGGGCTTCTTCTGTTTTGAGCCGCATGGGCTTCTTCTGTTCTTTTCTATGCTTCTACAAGACCCCCTTCAAAGTTTTTAATTTGAAAAATTGGAATACTTTGAATAAGAAGCATGGCTATATGAGCTCCGCTGGCCGTATCGGATGTTCTTGGCCGCATGGCTTATCTGGCCGCATGGCTTGTCTGGCCGCATAGACTCCCTAGCCGCATGAACTGCTCAGTCCGCTGTTTGCCATGAATTATAAAAGAACAGAATAATTATATCGGAGGACTGGACTTACTTCACAATACAAACTTCGCTCGTACAAAGAAAGCCTAGGGACGAAAACCTAGGTACAGCAATCTAAGTACAATTGTTTAGTTTTTTCTGGGGGGTGACGGTAGAGGCTCGGGAAAGCGACGGCAGCTCTGCCTTACTCCTTGGACGATCGGATGCAGCCTTGGCTCTGGTGAAGAAATGCTCTTGGACGTGTGGGGAGACTCCCTTGTGCTTTCGGTCGCTAGATCTCTGGGTGTCTCTGTAGTGCTCTCTCTCTCTTCTCTGCTCTCCTCTCCTGAATTCTCCCATCTCCTCTTTTTTTCCTTTTGCAAGGGAATGACACTTTGCTATTTATAGAAGTGGGGGTGTCATCATTAGGGTTTGCAAATGATTGCCTTCTTGAGAAGTCGGCGGTTAAGGATCAATTAATCTGGGCCACTCATTCTGATTGTAGCAAATATAGGTAATTAATGTGGATTGCATCAAATCTCTTTGGGCAATAAATATTGATTGCCAAAAATCTTCATGATTTGTGATAGCCTGCCATGTGTCCAATTTGCTTGATTTGATTTGATCTGGACAATTATGACGATTGCAACAAATCTAATTTTGTTAGGATTTGTTAGCACCCATAGTTCCAGGGAAGATAAGACTGCCACGTGTCTCCATTGTAACGAAGAGCGCCACATGTCTCAACTGGACTGTCCTGGCCGAGCCGCATATGGGGGGGGTCCTCTCAGCCGCATGAAACATGCAGCCGCATGAGGATGGGCAGCCGCATGAGGATGGAAAGCCACACGTGGATGGGCAACCCCATGTAGATAGGTAGCCGCATGGGAATAGGCAACCGCATACAGATAGGCAGCCACATACAGAGGGGCAGCCGCATAGGAATGGACAGCCGCATGTAGATGGGCAGCCGCATGGGGATGGGCAGCCGCATGCAGATGGGTAGCCGTATGGGGACACGGACAGGCAGCCGTATGTAGATGGGCAGCCGCATGGAGTGGCCTCGGGACTTGGTGGATTTTGCCAGCTGTAAGGAGATCTTCTCCTATTTCCTAGGATCACGCCATCATGTCAGTCATTATTGCGTCTTTATGTCAGAGCTGTTTCTTGTCAGAGCAGCCTTTAGGGCATTAAATGCAGCCAAATGTAGGGAAGAACTGTTGAAGGCCACGTGGCTTCTTTCTGAGCTGCATGGATCTATCCGAGCCACATGGACCCCTGAGCCACATGGACTTCTGAGCCGCATGGGGATCCTGAGCCGCATGGTGATCCTTCTGTCGGAGCCGCATAGGTCTTTCTTTATTCTTTTCCATGCTTCTACAAGACCCCCTTCAAAGTTTTTAATTTGTAAAATTGAAATACTTTGAATAAGAAGCATGGCCATGGGCCGCATAGGATGTGCTGGCCGCATGGATGTCTCAGCCGCATGGCCTCCTATAACGCCCCAGTCCCAAAATACGTAGGACTAGGAACGTAGACATGCCAGCTGTATGCATACGAAGTATACTCTAATATATGGAAATCTCGTATGAATACATAAGCTATAAAATACAGTAGAACCATAACTAATCTCATCTACACAAAATGAATAAAAGATATATAATAAAAATGAATTTGTCTTGATACAATATGTTGGGCGGAGACAAATCCACTACCAACAAAATAAGGAAAAGTACATAGAAAATGAAATGAGTGGCGAGCGAAGTAAAGACGATCCAAGTGCAATCATCATCGAGAAATAGCAATGAACACGGCTAGAGCTAGAACACCTGCGAAAGACAATAGCACCCACCTGGAGAGATAACCAGGTCCTCAGAGGGACGTAACAAGACACATAATATTATGCCATATAAATTGAATAAATATTGCTCAAATAAATAAGTCAATCGAATTTATAACATGGTCCAATACGCACCTACTGAACGAGCGTACGATCCCCCCAACAAAACAAGGACATGAGATGGTAAACTAATTCACGGCGATGTATCTTTCCATGCTATGAATCCAATATGGTATCCGGACCCCAACAAGGTTCAATACCTTCTCATTGAAGTAGTAAGTCACACCTACAACCAAACAAGGACAAGATGTGACAAACTAATCCGCGATAAGTTATTGTTCCAAGCTACGGTCAGATACAAGTACCCAAACCAAAAGTACTCGTACCTAACGGATAAAGGTGCCTAACCGTTCGAAGTGAATGTAGTTAAGAACAATCCTTCCTACGCATGGGCCCTGGCTAAATAGGATCGACGTAGTCCCCCTTGGGCACCAGAGGCCCCATCAATAAGAGCATGATGTTCCGCAGAATCGTCAATGGCCGTCAGTAATCATGGGTCATCAACCCCGTATCTACAGCGGAGAGTCCGGGTCACAAGGGAAAGTGCATCGAAGCCCATACGCTAAGGAATTGTCCTCCCCACCCAATGCCTTCTGTGTTGTATCCACAACACAAAACCACTATAACCGCTAAGTCAAACTAGCATGCAACCTCTATTAGCGGTTATTCCTATCGTACGGCTTGTACGTACTGGTGGCCAGCCAATCACGCACTTCCCTGTCCTACATGCGACACACAACTTCGTGTTACAATGTGTCAAGGCCAATGAATGCAATACACAAAGGGTGGTCCCTTAACTCTAAGTTTAATGTGTAAGAAAATAATACATAGCAAGAAACTGAACAGTAAATTCTAACAGGTTATGCCATGTATCACAGTTTATTTTGCATAAAGAAAATAATGAACATGCATGAAATATGAGCTAAAATAATTAAACAGCAAATGGCAAGGTGTCTTGCCTGGTAGGACGCCTGGTGTACTGCAATGCTCAAGGTGACACGAACTGCGACTTCGGTGCAACAACTATACAAAGTGACCTCTGATGGTGGTACGGACAATGTCATTGAGTACGGAATAGTCAAATTGGCTAGGGACGATATAAATAAGCTCGAGACTTGGATAAAGATAAGAAACGAACGATTGATTATGGATAAGGTTATATAATCGTAGAAAATTTATAGAAATAACTATGTATAACTATTTTTGAAAAATATATCTATTATATTTAAAAATAACTATATTTCTATTAGTAAAACAGTTTTAGATAATTACTTGAAAATCAAAAAATCATCTTTATTACAAAACTATAACTTGCCTGTAGAAAATATTACAACCATATTTACTACCATAATATATAATAATTAAAACCTCAAACCCGATTGAAATTACAGGTAGGGCCAAGCCCAATACTATATATTTATCGTAAATACAATCTATGGAAATATTTAATATATAGTTATATATAATATCATTAAGAGCAAATGTCATAAAGATCAATAATAATATTACTACATAATAAACCCCAATAACAACAGTAGCAACTCTAATAATATTATCTAATGATATTTAATATATGGCACAATCGTTTCTTTTGTAAAAATATAACAATAATAATAGTAATAATAATACTAATAAAAATAATAATAATAATAATAATGATAAACTAATAATAATAGTAAGTAATAGTAAAACAAAAATATAATAAATAAATGATAATAATAATATTAATAATAATACTAAAGTTTATAACAATAAGAAAAATCTATACACAACAACTAAAAAAAATCTATACACAAAACTGCCGCTGCTTTTAGAAAGAGGGGGAGAGAGGGAGGATCGAGAGAGAGAGGGGGACGGCGACGGAGGCAATTTTATATCGGGCGGAGGAGAAGGGCAGAAGGGACTGGAGGCTGCCGGCGGCGGATCAGAGAGTGAGGATCTCGGCGAAATAGGGTTTCGGCCGACGGCGTGGCGCGATGGGCGAGGCGGCCGGCGGCGTGTGAAGGGTCGGGCTGTTCTCGGTGGGCGCAAGCGGTCGTGAGCACTCGGTGGCGGGGTAGCGGTCACCGGAAGAGGGGAAGATCGGCAGAGCGGGCCGGAGTTAGCGGCGGTGGAGGCACGGAAGGGGGTTTGGTGGTGGCTAGGCGGTGGCGACGTGGAGGATCGGGGGTGAGGTAGAGCTGTGCGAACGGCGGCCGGAGGTTGCGGGACTGGGCAGATCCGGCGGAGGATTGGGGGTCGTCGGTCGTGGCTCGTCGGCGGCCGAGCGCCATGGGGAGGCGATCGTCGTGGCGACGATGGGCGGCGATCTCGTGTCGGAGGTCGGAGAAGAGGGAACGGGTGGTGGAGTGACGGAGCCACGGGGCGGTGACCAAGCGCGGCGAGCGTCAGAAAGGTTAGGGTTTTACCTTATTTCTTTGTGTGATAGTTTTTGATGGGCGTGGCCGGGTTATGGTATCGAGGAGGCGGGGTACGACATTGGCGGAGGAGTACAGTGGCTGTAGGTGTGGTTTCGGTCTTGGATGGGGTGGTGATGGCGACGGATCGATCGGAGGAGGTGCTGTCGACGGTGGTGTTGGTAAATGGTGAAGTCGGAGAGGGTAGGTGATCGGGTTGTGTGGATAGCCGGGGTTCGGGGAGTGCTGTGGCCGAGGGAGGCGGCTGAGAACGGGGTTTGGCAGGGATGCTTGTTAGGAGTCGAGGCGGGTTAGGTCTGAGAAGGCTGGCCGTGGGTAGTAGATAGCTCGGTTAGGATTAGGTAGGAATTACGTGTCCTACGTGACACAGGATTGGGTGGACGTGTCCGGGGTTGTCGGACACGGGAAAGAGATATTATAAATATAAAAAAATATGGAATAAGAATTTGGATGGACACAGACACGATACACGTAGATTTGTGGAGAAAATTTGTGGAATAATGAATAATAGAAATTGGAGGAGTACCTGCCTATTTATAGGATATGGGAATTCCCAATTAGATAAGAATTAGGAGTAGCTTAAAACCGAAAATAGATAATTCGCAATTTAATTTAAAATCCATCAAATACAAATCCAAATCAAAATCCAATTTAAATCTATCTTTTATTTTTAAAATCAAATAGGATAACTCAACTTCCAAACATAGATATTAATTTAATTATTTAAATATATCCATAAAATTAAATCAAAATTTAAATCTTTACAATAATTTCGAAAAATATTTTCCAAAATACTAATATAATAATTTTGAAAATACACTATTATTTACAATTAAACTCAATAAATATTTACTAATTATATATGTATGTCCAAATGATATTTACATAAATATACTTTTGTAATATACCATTTTATAGAAAAAAATTATTTATTATTATAACTATGTAAATAAAAGGCTTAATAAATAAAATAACAAATTTGGAATTTTGGAACGATAACTAAAATACTTATTATATATATTTTGAAACTATAAAAAAATAAGAAAAATGTTTTTTCCTAAAAATATGTACGCTCGCACATATTCGCACTCGTCGAGCAATTACGAAAAATAAAATTTCGTGCGCGACGTAAAATACGACTACGCGACGTACAATACAAAATTTTAAATCAGTACCAAAATTTAAATTAAAAAAATAGTAGAAATTTAGGGGTTTTACACCTCCTCAGCCGCATGGCCATCTGAGCCGCATGGGCTTTCCAGCCGTATGGGCTGCTTGGCCGCATAGGCTCTTTTTCATGCCACGTGTGCAAATATTTTTTCATTGATTGCTTTTGATTTGAGCCGTCTTTGAAGGGGATCCCAAGAGTCGGCTTATTATATTTTGAATTTTCTTTGGATGAATCTCCTTCATGAGAGGGGGCGAAATCCTAGGAGTCGGTTTAGCCTGTTAGCACACGACCCGAAGCGCTCCATCGGTCCACGTGTTTCCTCCCCCTTTTGTCCTCCTATAAATAAGAGTAATTAAGAGAAGAAATCTCTTTACTCTCTTCTACAATCTCAAGCCTTTCCTGTCCTAACTGTCATCCTCTTCTTCGATCACCGATGGCTCCCAAGAACACTGTTGCGGCGAAGGGTAAGAAGGCGACGTCTTCGTCGGCTGCTGCGGCGAACGACAAGAAAGCTGCTTCTACTTCGACTGCGGTGACGAATGTAGTAACTCCTCCGCCAGTCGACGTGCCCCCAGTTCACCCCGACGTCCACCCCCTATTGCCGGTAAGGACGCTGTGTGAGCTTAAAAACCTAACTGTTGTGGCTATGTCGCATGCTCTATACACGAGCCTTCATCTTCATGTGTGCCGCATGTATGTCTCATGTCCGAGCCGCATGGGGTATGCTTCATGTCCGAGCCGCATGAGAATTATTACTGTGGCCGCATAGGCACTTCGCCAACGGGGCCGCATAAGCTGCGCTGGGCCGCATAGGCTCGCACAAATTTGTTTGTCGCATGAGCCGCATAAACTTATTTGAACTCTGTCGTTTGAGATTCGTTTAGATAGAGCCATATGAGAACACTGCCACATGAACCTTCGCTGGACGGAGCCACATAAGTGTTTTCTGAGTTGGACCACATGAGTGAGGATGTTACAGCTCGGGAAGCGACTGCCTCCCGTGGGGTCATTGACACACGGGAGCAGATCCTTGAACTTCAGAGGAAGTTAGCTTTCCTGGAGTCTGAGCTTTAGGCTGCCCGCAGTGAAAGGGGGCTGATTATCCAGGAGGCTAACAGAGTTAATCGAGCTTCTGCTGGTCTGGAACTTGCCCTGAATAAGTTAGAGGACGGCCGGCGGGCACACATGGACTTGGATAATGCGGAGCGGTTGTCCCAGGAGGCCGAGCACCGAGCTAAGTGGCGGCTTGAGCGGGGGACCACCTTGGTGAAGAACCGTCTCCTGGAATTATGTACTGCCGAACCATAGACGACTTTTTTCCCTTCTTTTGTTTCTGTTCTTTTCTTTTATTTAAGTAGGACATTGTCCCTAGAACATGTAGTACTTTCGCCTTTCAAATAAAAGAGTACGCTTTATTCTACCCTTTATTTGTACTGCTTGTTGTGCCTGTGGTGTTATGGTGGTGTTTGCCCCGCTTGGAGGATTGTTTGTGGACCTGTTACCCTTGGCATACCTGGGTTTTAGGTATGGATAACAAGTTTGATGGGGATACCTGGAACACTTCCATGGTAAGATGGTCATGGACGTTCCTGGCATCGGAAGGAAGAATGCCATGGAGCAGTTAGGCTCCCGGGGCATGATGAGGAATGGAGCAGTTAGGAAACTTAGTATAGCATTTGTAGTCAGTAGAGGACATTTGTGGGCCTATTATCCTTGGCGTACCCTGGTTCAGGATACGAATAATAAGACGAGAGAGAAAACAACATACTTACTCAGAGGTAATGAGAACATGGCAAGTATGGGGGTTTTACCGCGGAATCTTCCTACTCAGAGGTAATGAGGACATGGCAGGAGTGGACTCGACGGAGGACATTTGTGGACCTATTATCCTTGGTGTACCCTAGGTTTTTTTTGGTACAGATAATAAGTCGAGAGAGAACCAACATATTTACTCAGAGGTAATGAGGACTTGGCAAATATGAGGGTTTTTTCGATAGAGCCTTCCCACTCAGTGGTAATGAGGACATGGCAGGAGTGGGTTCCATGAAGGGGTACATAGAAGGACTCAGAGGTAATGAGACATGGAAGTTCTATGTAGAGGGGTGATTTGTTTTTGGCGGAAGTGAAATGACTCAGAGGTAACATCGACGTGGTCGTTTTGGAAATTTGTGGATCAGTTACCCTTTTTTGTGCACTGAGAGTGCGGGTAGTGGATCATGAGGGAGGAGCCCTTTCAGAGGAATAAGTTCAGAGGTATGGTTATACATGACTTACTATCTAAAAGAGTGACCGAAATATAAGTTCAGAGGCACCTGCAGGTACATAACTCAACAATCTGGGATATTTGGAGGAAGAATATGAGTTCAGCAGTACTGGAGGGTACATAACTCAGCAATCTAGAATTTGGAGAATGTGAGTTCAGCGGTACCGGCGGGTACATAACTCAATAATGTAGGATTTTGCAAATGTGAGTTCAGCGGTACTGGCGGGTACATGACTCAAGAATCTGGAATTTGGTGAATATGAGTTTAGCGGTACCGGTGGGTACATAACTCAATAATCTAAAATTTAGAGAATGTGAGTTCAGCGGTACCAGCGGGTACATAACTCGATAATCTGGAGTTTGGTGAATATGAGTTCAGCGGTACCGGCAGGTACATAAATCAATAATATGAAATTTGGAGAATGTGAGTTCAGCGGTACCGGCGGGTACATAACTCGATAATCTGGAGTTTGGTGAATGTGAGTTCAGCGGTACCGGTGGGTACATAACTCAATAATTTGGAATTTGGAGAATGTCGTTCAGACATAATATTTCTTCAGGAACTTGCCGTTGACGGGCGACATGAGCAAGTCTCCATTTTGTTTCGCAAGGTGGTAAGCACCGTTGGAGAATACAGCCTCAATGATAAATGGCCCTTCCCACTTTGGCTGGAATTTATCAACAGTTTTGTGAGTCATAACCATCGGCCTCCGAACAGCCAGAACGAGATCGCCCACTTGGAATGTTCTGATTTTAACCTTCTTGTTGAAGGCTCCGGAGAAGCGTGCTTGATATAGCTCGATCCGTTGCCGAGCCAAGAGGCACTTTTCAACTAAGGCCTCCAACTCTTGTAGCCGGCGACGGTAGTTATCTTCTGTTGTCAATTGGTAAGTGAGAGCGACGCAGAGCGAGGGTATTTGAGTCTCTAATGGGAGAACTGCCTCACTCCCGTACACTAGGGAGAATGGTGTATTCCCAGTGGCCGTTCCGACTGTAGTCCGGTACGCCCATAAGCATTCACCAAGCTTCTCGTTCCAGTCGCGTTTGTTGGATGACACGAACTTCTTGAGCAACTTGATGATGGTTTTGTTGAATGCTTCTGCCAACCCATTCGCTGCCGAATTGTAGGGTGTCGAAGCAATATTCTGAATTCGATGATTGTCACAGAATCGATAGAAGGCGTGGCTTGCGAACTGTGGACCATTATCGTGGATGATCCTTCGGGGCAGTCCAAAGCGATAGATGACGTGATGCTTGAGGAAGCTGATCACGTTTGAAGTCTTCACTTCTGTTAGCGGAACAGCTTCCGCCTATTTGGAGAAGTAATCCGTGATTGCGAGTATGAAGCGATGTCCTCAGGAAGAAGGTGAAGTGATTGGACCATTGATATCCATTCTTCATGCTTCGAATGGCCAGGACGCTACTGTCAGATGTAGAAATTCAGATGGCTGGTGGATGAAATCTGCGTGGACTTGGCAGGCTTTGTACTTTCTTGTATAGTCTATTGCATCTGCTATCATCGTGGGCCAGTAGTAGCCCATTCGGCGAAGACGGGCTTGCAATTTTGGGCCAGGCTGATGGGCCCTACAGACACCGTCACGAGCTTCACGTACGACTTCTTTGGCTTCTGCGTTTGACAGACATCGAAGCAATAATCCATCGTAGGATCGGCGATACAGAATTTTTGTCTCTGTATCATAGAGGAATCTGAGAGAATGCCTTCTGATAGAGGTGGCATCCTTTGGGTTCTCGGGCAGGATGTCGTAGACTACGAAGTCTATGAATGGTTGTCTCCAGTCTAGTACTTCGTCGATCATCTGAGCGGAATAACTTGCCATGAATTGAACGTTGTTCTTAGGACAGACCAGTTCATGGCCTATCACATCTACCGATTGATGAGCATAGTTCGGTACCGCTAGGGAAGCGACAAGGCCTGCTAGGACATCGGCTTCGATATTTTGGAGTCTGAGGACGTGTTCGATGAAGAACCCTTCAAATAACGAGATGATGTTGATCGCTATTTGGTGATAGGGGATCATGTCTTCATGGCAGACTTCGTATGAACCCCGGATCTGATTGACGATTAACTGAGAATCGTCGTATGCTTCAAGATATTCTACCCCCAGCTCTCTTGTAAGTTGGAGGCCAATGACTAAAGCGTTGTACTCGGCCACATTGTTGGAGCAGGGTTCCGTGAGGGAGTAAGCGCGATTGATCACCAGTCCAAAAGAAGAAATCAGCACCACCCCGACTCCGACGACGATGTTTCCTTTGGGTCTGGTCCTTGAAGCACCATCGAAGAACATTCACCATATATCATCGTGAGAGGTCGCGTGTGAGTCGGCGACCTCATCTGGGATTTCTTTGTATATTCTGGCCGACTCCGAGCCTGGGTGGGCTTCCAAAAAGTCTGCGAGAGCTTGACCTTTAACAGCCTTTTGTGGGACGAAGATCATATGGTAGGGGGACAGTAATATTGCCCATATAGCGAGGCAAGAGCTGAGTGCCCCTGGTTTAGTCATGAGGACCCTGAGAGGGTTGACTTGTGATATCACATGTATGGTTTGCCCCGTGACATAGTGTCGTATTTTTTGAATGGCGAACACCAGGGCGAGGGATTCCTTCTCCACGGTGGTATATCGGTGCTCTGGCCCGATCATCATTCGGCTGAGGTAATATATAGCTTGCTCATGGCCTGCGTCGTTGTTTTGTGCTAGCAGAGCGCCGATCCTCCATTGCTCTTACATAGAGCAGGAATGGTTTTCCAGCAACCAGGGCCACCAGGACTGCAGGGTTTGACAAATATTCTTTGATGCTGTCGAAGACACGCTGGCATTCTTTATCCCATACAAATGAGACGCTCTTCTTCATGAGATGAGTGAATGGTTGACATCGCCCGGAGAGGTTGGAAATGAACCTTCTGATGTAAGCTAGCCTTCCTTGAAGGCCTCGGAGTTCTCGAAGATTTTTCGGGAGACCCATTTCCATGATTGCCTTCGTCTTCTTAGGGTCTATGTGGATACCCTGGGAGGTGATGATGAAACCTAAGAATTTCCTGCTAGATACACCCAAGAAGGACTTGGTAGGATTCATTTTTAAATTGTGCGCTCGCATCAGGTCGAACAACGTCCTCAGATCCTGCAGATGATCTACCTTAGAGCGGCTTTTGACGGCGATGTTGTCAACATAGCATTCATTATTTTGCGTAAGTGGTCTCTAAAGATGATGCTTATAGCTCTCTGATAGGTGGCGCCAGCATTTTTTAAATCGAAAGACATGACTGTGTAGCAGTATGTGCCGATTGGTGTTTGGAATGATGTATACTTTTCGTCGTCGAAAGACATCTTGATTTGGTTGTACCCCATCCATGAACGAAATACGTTCGAAACCACAGGTATTGTCAATCATGATGTCGGTAATAGGGAGGAGGAACTCGTCTTTGGGACACGCCTCGTTCAGATTACGGAAGTCGATACAGATTCGAATCTTTCCATTCTTCTTGAGGACTGGTACTATGTTGGCGACCCAGTCCGGATGTTGTTCCTCACGAATGAAGCCGCTGGCTATCAGTTTGTTGACTTCGGCTTCGATCGCATCCATAATGACTGGGCGAAAGCGTCGTTGCTGTTGTTTGACTGGCTTTGCATCTGGCTGAATGTTGAGCTTATGCAGAGCGACATCGAGGTTTAGTCCTGGCATGTCTTCATAGCTCCAAGCGAATACATCAATATATTCTTTGACAAGTTCCAGTAGTGATTCTTGCTCTTCATCAGTCAGATTCTTGCTGACGAAGATGGGTTTTGGGGAGGATTCATCACCGAGATCAACTTGTACAACCTCATCCTTGGTGGGAGGCTCTCTTTGTTCGAACCGCTTCTTCCATTACGCATCTAGTAGTTGTGCCCATGGCTCTAGCTCAAGAAGTTCGGGAATGTCTTCATCTTCTTCATAGGCATCGGCAAGTGCCATATTGACGGACCAGACTTGCCTGAACATGTCCCCGATGCTGATGTCCGAATCGGAAGTGGGTGATCCGGTTGAGTACGAGTGCCAGTCGTATTCTTCGTCTGAGCTTTCGGGTGTTGTCACAGGTGTGACATAACCTAGCCCACGTCTGGTCTTGTTATAGTAATCTTGTGGCTTCCCAGCCGGGATCGGCGATTGTAAGGGTAACCGCCTTCCAGTGCCGTAGTTCAAGCCTGGTGTAGTTTTCAGATCATATCCTTGTTTTTGCATAAGGTACTTGGATTGGGAACTATACAGATAAAGGGGCAATCTCTCGGTGTCGGGTTCGACCTAAACTTCTTCCATCTTGAAGGACTGTGGATTATTCTTCCGACCGAAGATTATTGGATGGTCCCCTCCCTCGATTATGCGGTAAGCATCCTCCATGGGAGTAAGTTGATTTGCGGTGTAAATATTTGTCACCTGTGTGTGTAGGTGAGTGCCTATACCGTATTCCATAGCATACATCATACAGAGCTTATTAAGCTCGATGTAGTTCAATGATAGCCCTTTATTGATGAAGTAAGGTATCTTTTCTAACGGGATTACATCATCTGCAGATGGAACATCAGTGTGAGCAGCCACATACTTGGCCAGTTCTGATTCTTCTTCGGCCACTCCTGTATAAATAAAGACTGAGAGGATGACTTGGGCAACTTGATCATCAGGGGTTCTGCAGGTGGAGCAGAACGTGGAGTCCTTGGCAATCTAGAGACCCCCAATTTGGTACTCGATGCTGGGCGGGGAGTTGTTGGCTCGCTAGAAGCCCCCGACTTTACATCAGGGTGACGATTCTTTTTGGGAAGACGTATCGTCATTGGTTTGTCAGAGGGATTGAGCTTCTCCGTTTGTAGTTGGCCGACTCTAGGCAGTCTGATCGTCAGTGGCTCCGTCATGGGTCTTGGTGCTTGGCCGGACCTTGGCAGTCGGATTATCATTTGCCCCTCTTGTGCTGAGAGGCTGTTTGCATCCTTACGCAGAGCGGCCGTAAGGGGTACGGTCTTGCCAGGCTTGCGAGCTTGAAGGTGGATCGTTCTTCTGATCCCGTTGTCGTCTTAGTTTGAGCTTGCACATCTCCTTCGCCGAGGTGCCTCTTCGACTTTTCGTATAAGCAGGAGTCTGAGTAGTAGGATTCGACCCCTTTGAAGGTATAGATGTCGGCAAATTCTAACCTCACGAAGCCGTATTTGTCGATATACTTGAAGCATTGGTGCAGCGTGGAAGACATGATCATGTAATCGTGAATCCAAGGGCGCCCTAGAAGGATATTGTAGGAAGTATCCGCATCTATGACATAACAGGTCACTTCTGACAGAAGATCGCCAATTTGGCGCTTCAAGCGAATCTTCCCAATCGGGTAGCTCCTGTCCGAATTGAAACCACTGATGGCGGTGCTTGTTGGCGTCAGGCGATACATAGGGATGCGGAGATGATGTAACAGACCCTTCGGGATGATTCTTATAGAAGAACCAGGATCGATGTGCATCCGATCCACCTTTACATCACCGATGTTTCCAGTATAGTATAACGGACGATCGTGCTGGTTGGTTTTGATTAGCATATCCTGTGGAGTAAAGACAATATTGGACATCGCTCCTATGCAAGCGCTGTCTTGGAGATTTGTAGGCGGACTCTCTCCCGTGAGGCTAACCTGAGCTAGATATGCGTCGGCATTCTGGAGTGCGTCACTCAAAGCCACTCGAACATCTTTGGAAAGTCTCAGGAGCTCGTATAATGATAATTTGGCTGGTGTATTGGCCAATTATGCCAGGATGTCAAAGTTGTAGGGCCTTTTCAGCCCATAAGGTGCCTCTTTTCGGAGGGATTTGTCAAAGCGAGTCTCTTTCGGCCTAGGCTTGTCAGTCGTCGGAGGTTGCAACGGTCCCGGAGCATCAGCAATGGCCGGCTGATGTTCTTCAGCCGAGTTTTCTGGCGTAGGTTGGGATTGAGCACCAGATCGAGTGACGACAGCTGTGGCTTCTTCGATATCTACCGAAATCGTGCAGCAGGATCTGACTTTTCTACTCTCCTTCTTGCCAATGGGGAATGGTACGGACTGAGTCACCTCAGGTACCAAGTCCGGATGGACCCATATGATCTCCCCTCGTGATGATATAAGGGGCACCAGACCAGCAGTCTGATCTCGAGAAGGTAGAAGATTAGCAATCTCTATTGTCGCCTGCGGGATGGGTACCACGCCGTCTCGAGTCTCTGTCGGAGGGAAGCTGACAAACTATACGGATACCATATTGGCTGCCATGGTCACCTCTTCGAAATCAATGGCCAGAACCTTCGAATCGATGAGATGTTGGATGTATCTCCTTAGTTGGTAGCAGTCGTGTGTAGCATGTTGGACGTAGCGATGGTAGTGACAGTAGTTTGGGCTCTCTATTTCTGTCGGCCGAGGTTCCCGTCTTGGTGGAGAAAGCTGAATTCTATCTCCTTGTATGAGCATGTCCAAGATGGGCTTGACATGGCCGTCTTCGAAGGAGTAGGTCATTTATGGCCATTGCTTGTCTATCGATTTTGACTCAGGTTTCTGGGCTGTGTCGACCACCATAGACTGCTTGCCCTTGTTATCCCGATTGTTGAAGGAGTTACCACCGTTGTTGTTGTTGGTATTAGGGTGCTTGCCCTTGTCCTTTCCCTCCGAAATGTGCAATCCCAGTTGGCAAGCCTTCTTCAACCTGTCTTCGGCGCTAGTGGCACTGATGATAAACGTTTTCCAGTCCTTAAATTGACTTTCGCCCATCCAGAGGCTGATTGTTGGGAGCAATCTCTTTTGGCAAATTTCAATTAAGGAGGAATCCGGATTACCAGACGGCAACTTCATTGCGGTTTAGCAAAACCGCTCAATATAGTTCCTTGTCAGCTCATTCTCCCCTTGAAAGACGTCCATGAGGGTGGACATTGTGACGTCCTGTCCCACTTCGTAGAATCTCTCCAAGAACATGCGCTTAAAACTGGTGAAGGAGTGGATGCAGTTGTCTGGCAAGTTTCGGTACCAGTCGAAGGCGACCCCTTCCAAGGCCCCGATGAATAACCGTGTAAGGATGGCATCGTCATGGGGCAGATGGTCGGTGGTGACCTCGAAGTAAGTGATGTACCGACTTGCGGAGGTCTTCCCATCGTATGGATTGATATGTAATGGTTTATACTTTGGTAGGAAGGGAACATCTCTCCACGCAGTGGGATACGATTGTCGTATCCTGAGGTCTTGGCAGTTTTCTCGGGCGTAGAACATGGCTCGGAGCTCCTGGACCTCTCTTCTTGCCTCCTTGGCCTCGTCTGCAGCGGTAGGAGCCGACATTTCAGTAGGATTATTGCCCGGGTTTGGTGCCGCTGAGATCGAGTCCGCATTGACCGCGGGACCCAATTTTGTTTGTCCAGCCATCCCTCCTTGCAGAGTAGGGAGGGCTACTTTGATCTCCTCCACTTATTTGACCAAAGTGCGCAGTATGGCCTCCAGAGTATCGATGTGTTGACGATCACTGGGACTATCTTGTTCGTCGTTTGTCATAAATGTCGTCCTCACATGAGTAGAAGTGGAAGGGACGGGGGACGATGTGCCCTCCGAATCATACTCCTGTACCGAGAAGTCATCGGGGTATGTGGGAATATTATCCTCTGGTTCGGACTCAGAAAGAATAGTACCCCCAGCTTCAGAGCTTGCTTCATTTTGAGAGTCGTGGACGTCCTCGGGGACGTCGGCACCTATTGTATCTGATGGGAGAGTTGTTTCCCCGGGCTCGTCTCCTTGGAACATCGAATTATCGTGGATGTTCGGAGGAGTGCTACCCCAGTTCTAGCGACCTCCAGTGAAGTGGATGATGAATCTCCTACTGTAGCAGATTTTGTCTTTGAACGGGTACCTTGGAAAACTCTGGTGGTGGACAACCGTTTAGAGATAGTTTTTTAGTCACAGTGGTTGAAATCTTCGGGCTGGAAACGTTTATCTTCTTCCCTCTCCCATCGGCGGGGATTTTCTGAGTAGAGTTGTAAGAGACGACGGGAGGCGTCTCTTCCTATGAGCTCGGCTGTTGTGATCTTTGGAAGGAAGACTTCCGGTCTTCTCGTACCGTCGTACTGTTGCAACAACAGTTGATGATGACTTGGGTGCAGTGACGTTCGTGGGAGGACTCTTTGCATACTGAGACCTCTTCTCTTTCCTTGCGTTTGTGGAGGATAACCTCACGCAAGTCAGATGGGTCTGGAGTGACCATGTTTGCTCCCTGGGTTTTGGGAGACTTTTTGGAACTTTCCGTATGCCGTCGGGGGATGGACTCGAGTGGTTCTGTACAACTTTCCATCAGAGGCCTGCATAACAGTATATGGAACGCTCGGATGGTCAGAGGTTAGGACAGCAGACTGAGCTTGCCTAGCTCGCGCTTCCCTATACTTCTTCACTCTAGTGCGTGAGGGCACATAGTAGGAAGAGTCTAAGTGGTGTTGCAGAGAGTCAGACATATTTTCTCGGGAGCATGAGAGATCAGGACCATAGGATAGGCGATCGAAGACTGAGTCTGAGTCGCATGGAGCGGGCAGCATGCGGCTGGAATCAACAGTCTTCATGCAGCTAGCAATCGTAGCCGCATGGGCTTTCTTCATGCGGCTGGAAGTCTCAGCCGCATAAGTATTCTTCATGCGGCTGGCAGTTTCGGCCGCATGAACATCATGCATGCGGCTGGCAATCTTGGCCGCATGAGTGTTCAACCTGCGGCTAGTGCCTTTGTTCGGCTTCTTCCTGGAGTACATAGAATCACTCTTTGCCCTGCAAGTCCAGCATCGTAGTGCTTTCCTCTGCCGAATTTGGGGACAACAGAGTCTTATATGGCTTGAAGTAGGGTCGCATGAGAGTTGTCTTTGCCGTCTTGGACAGCAGAGAGTACTTCTTCTAGAGCTTGGGGAGGAGCAAATAATTTTGGCCTCCACTCCCTGCGAGCTTTCTTTGTGCGGGTTCGCTTCTGGACCGGGCCAGCGCTCCTGTCGGAGAGCATTTCTTCAAACGTCTGTTGGTAGAAGCGGACGACCATCTTCTATTGTGTGGAGCCAAGTTTGGCTGCATCCGATTGCGTCACCAACTTCTCAGCCGTAGAAAAGTTTATCCCCAGCAGAGTCGCCATCGTGTTTGCCATGAATTATAAAAGAACAGAACAATTATATCGAAGGACTGGACTTTTACTTCACAATACAAACTTCGCTCGTACAAAGAAAGCCTAGGGACGAAAACCTAGGTACAACAATCTAAGTACAATTGTTTAGTTTTTCTGGGGGGTGACGGTAGAGGCTCGGGAAAGCGACGGCAGCTCTGTCTTACTTCTTGGACGAACGGATGCAGCCTTGGCTCTGGTGAAAAAATGCTCTTGGACGTGTGGGGAGACTCCCTTGTGCTTTCGGTCGCTAGATCTCTGGGTGTCTCTGTAGTGCTCTCTCTCTCTTCTCTGCTCTCCTCTCTTGAATTCTCCTATCTCTTCTTTTTTTTCCTTTTGTAAGGGAATGGCACCTTGCTATTTATAGAAGTGGGGGTGTCATCATTAGGGTTTGCAAATGATTGCCTTCTTGAGAAGTCGACGGTTAAGGATCAATTAATCTGGGCCACTCATTCTGATTATAGCAAATCTAGATAATTAATGTGGATTGCATCAAATCTCTGTGGGCAATAAATATTGATTGCCATAAATCTTCGTAATTTGTGATAGCCTGCCATGTGTCCAATTTGTTTGATTTGATTTGATCTGGGCAATTATGACGATTGTAACAAATCTAATTTTGTTAGGATTTGTTAGCACCCATAGTTCCATGTATGATAAGACTGCCACGTGTCTCCATTGTAACGAAGAGTGCCACATGTCTCAACTGGACTGTCCTGGCCGAGCCGTATATGGGGGGTCCTCTCAGTCGCATAAAACATGCAGCCGCATGAGGATGGGCAGCCGCATGAGGATGGGCAGCCGCACGTAGATGGACAACCCCACGTAGATAGGCAGCCGCATGGGGATAGGCAGCCGCATGCAGAGGGGCAACCGCATGGGGATGGACAGCCGCATGCAGATGAGCAGCCGCATGGGGATAGGCAGTCGTATTCAGATGGGTAGCCGCATGGGGACACGGACAGGCAGCCGTATGAAGATGGGCAATCGTATGGTGTGGCCTCGAGACTTGGTGGATTTTGCCAGCTGTAAGGAGATCTTCTCCTCTTTCCTAGGATCACGCCATCATGTCAGTCTTTATTGCATCTTTATGTCAGAGGTGTAATAGCTGTTTCTTGTCAGAGCAGCCGTCAGGGCATTAAATACAGCCAAATGTAGGGAAAAACTGTTGAAGGCCACGTGGCTTCTTTCTGAGCCGCATGGATCTATCCGAGCTGCATGGACCCCTGAGCCGCATGGACTTCTGAGCCGCATGGGGATCCTGAGCCGCATGGTGATCCTTCTGTCGGAGCCGTATAGGTCTTTCTTTGTTCTTTTCCATGCTTCTACAGCCGCATGGATCGCTTCTGGCCGCATGTTGTTCTCTCTGCCACGTAGGCGGCATTAATTGCTCTTGATTCGTTATGATTTGGAGCCGTCTTTATGGTGAAATCCCAAGAGTCAGTTCATTAAATATTTGGATTTTGTGCTTTGATGAATCTTCTTTATGATAGAGGGGACGAAATCCGAGGAGTCGGTTTTGCCTGCAGCATACGACCCGAAGCGATTTATCGGTCCACGTGCCCCCCTATGTCGGCCTATAAATAGGGTGCTGTTAGGATAGAGAAACTTCTTTGCTTTCTTTTGTCTTCCTCTTCTCTTGCCCTAAGCTGTTGTTCTTCTTTCTCCGATCATCATCACCAATGGCCCCCAAAGCTTCCACAGCCGCGGCGAAGGGAAAGTGTGTGGCTTCTTTGTCAGCCCCAGCGCCTGAAGTCCACCCCGACGTTCACCCCCCCATTGCTGGTAAGGCTTTGGGGCAGATCATATCTTTTGAAACAAAGACGGCTCTATTGCATGCTTTATGTACAAGCCTTTAATGCGTTCCTCATTCTCGTCGGCTCTGTTCAATTTGTATGGGCCACATGTGCGTCCCATATCCGAGCCACATGGGGTATATCCCACGTCCGAGCCGCATGGGAGTTGTCCAGTAGCCGCCTAGATGCTTCGCAAACTGGACCGCATGATGACCCTTCGAACAGAGCCACATGAATCCCTCTCAAACAGGACCGCATAAGCCCCTTTTTGGACTGTGCCGCATAAGGCCCTGACCATCTTTTAACTTTGTTTCTTTTTATCTTTGATTCTTGCAGCAACCCTGCCGAAGGCTGAGATCATTGTGAAGGAAGAGCTGCTTCCTCCTTTCAAACAAGAGTCATCGCTTGTTAAGGAGGAGGTAATACCCAAAACGGAGGAACAGAAAGAAGAGCTGGCGCCCATTGCTGTAAAGGAGGAGCCCCAGTCTGACGACGGTAGTACAGCGAGTTCTGACCTTCCTACTTCGGACGAGGATTTTGCTCAAGTACATCCTTCATATGCAAAATGGTTGAGAGATCGGTATATGCTCCCCCGCAACTAGGATTCGTGGGCTCTTCACAAATGTCCGTCTTTTGTCTTGATATTTCTGTCTTTCTTTAGCCGCAATTTGTGTTTTGCTTTTTTGGACATCAATGCAATCTTTTTCTTTTTGGTCTGAATGAAATAATAGAGGACTTTTCCAACTTTCTCATAAGATGTAGTCATGTGAATGTAATCGCTTTTGAATGACCGAAATACATTCGCTCTATTCTTTGTTTTATAGTAATTGCCTCAATGGGAGACTTTTTGTGGACCTATTATCCTTGGCGTACCCTGATCCTGGATACGGATAATAAGTTGGGAGGGAACCGACATACTTACTCAGAGATAATGAGGACATGGCAATATATGAGGGTTTCTTCGATGGAGCCTTCCCACTTAGAGGTAATGAGGACATGGCAGGAGTGGGCTCCATGAATGGAATATAGAACAACTCATAGGTAATGAGGACATAGAGGTTCTATGTGAGGGGCGGTTTGTTTTTGATGGAAGGGATACAACTCAGAGGTAACATCGACGTGGTTGTTTCAAAAAATATGTAGATCTGTTTCCCTTTTTGTGCACTAAAAGTGCAGGTATTAGATCATAAGGAGGAAGCTCTTTTAGAAGGAAAGTTTAGAGGTATGATCATACATGACTTACTACCTAGGAGAGGCGATATAGATTTATCTGTAGTGACCAGAGCGTAAATTCAGCGGTACCTGCGGGTACATAACTTGACAATCTGGGGGATTTGGAGTCGGCATGTGAGTTCAGTGGTACAAAAGAGTACATGACTCGTCATTCTGGAAGATTTATAGTAGGGATGTGAGTTCAACAGTACGAGAGAGTACATGACTCGTCATCTTGGCAATTTGTAGGCGGGATGTGAGTTCAGCGGTACGAAAGAGTACATGACTCGTCATTCTGGAAGATTTATAGTAGGGATGTGAGTTCAGCGATACGAGAGAGTACATGACTCGTCATCTTAGCAATTTGTAGGCGGGATGTGAGTTCAGCGGTACCAAAAAGTACATGACTAGTCACCCTGGAGGATGTCATTTCAGACGTAATACTTCTTTAGGAACTTGCCGTTGACGGGCAACATGAGCAAGTCTCCATTTTGTTTTGCGAGGCGGTAAGCTCCATTGGAGAATACAGCATCGATGATGAACGGGCCTTCCCACATTGGCTGGAATTTGCCGACGATTTTGTGAGTCATGACCATCGGCCTCCGAACCGCCAGAACGAGGTCGCCCACTTGGAATGTTCTAGTTTTAACCTTATTGTTAAAGGCTCCGGAGATACGTGCCTGGTATAGCTCGATTCGTTGTTGAGCTAGTAGGCGCTTCTCATCTAGAGCCTCCAATTCTTGTAGTCTGCGATGGTGATTATCATCCGTTGTCAATCTGTATGTGAGAGCCACGCGGAGTGAGGGGATTTGAGTCTCCAGTGGAAGAACTACCTCACTTCCGTATACCAAGGAGAATGGCGTGTTTCCGGTGGCCGTTCGTACTGTAGTACGGTACGCCCATAAGCATTCGCCAAGCTTCTCATTCTAATCATGCTTGTTTGATGACACGAACTTCTTGAGAAGCTTGATGATTATTTTGTTGAATGCTTCAGCCAGACCATTAGCCGCTGGGTTGAATGGGGTTGAAGCAATATTCTGGATGCGGTGCTTGTCGCAGAACCGATAGAAGGCGTGGCTTGCGAACTGCGGACCATTATCATGGATGATCCTATGGGGTAGTCCAATGCGATAGATGACGTGATGCTTGAGAAAGCTGATCACGTTTGAAGTCTTTACTTCTGCAAGTGGAACAACCTCCGCCCATTTGGAGAAGTAATCTGTGATTGCGAGTATAAAACGGTGTCCTCGGGACGAAGGTGGAGTGATTGGACCAATGATGTCCATTTCCCATGCTTCGAATGGCCAGGATGCTACCATCGGATGTAGAAACTCGGATGGCTGGTGGATGAAATCTGCGTGGACTTGACAGGCTTTACATTTTCGTGCATAGTCTATTGCGTCTGTAACCATTATGGGCCAGTAGTATCCCATTCGACGAAGGCGATCTTGTAGTTTCGGGCCAGGCTGATGGGCCCCACAGATGCCATCGTGAGCTTTACGCACAGCTTTTTTGGCTTCTGTATTTGACAGGCATCGAAGCAGTAATCCATCGTATGATCGCCGATATAGCATTTATTTCTCTGTATCGTAGAAGAATCTGAGAAAACGTCTTCTAATAGAAGTGGCTTCCTTCGGATTCTCTGGCAGGATGTCGTAGACTACGAAGTCAATGAACGGTTGTCTCCAGTCTGGTGCTTCATCGACAATCAGGGTGGAGTAGCTCTCGGCATACTGAACATTATTCCTGGGACAGACCAACTCACGGCCTATGATGTCAACCAGATGATGAGCATAATTCGGAACTGCTAAGGAAGTGGCTAGGCCTGCTAGGGCGTCGGCTTCAATATTCTAGAGCCTGGGAACTGTAGTGCCCCGCTCCGCGAAGGCACTAGATAGACAGAAAGATCGGATTATTGGCTCTACAACAGAAGACGATTGATCTGGGTGACTGGACGAAGTCTCATTTTATGATTCGCTTGTGCCTAATAAGAATCTGAGCTTTTGAATGAATGTATTGCTAATAACAAGACAGTAATCTTGAGTATGCTTATAAGAGAATCCGTACACTGTCTGCTAAGAAAGAGAAATGTTTCCTGCTTAAAAAGAAGATGGAATTGTTTATGACTTGTTCGATTGATGCATAATGGTTTCATTTGATATTGCATGTGCATTGGGGTATCCATTAGTGACGAGCTGAACCCTAGAGAGTCACAGCGGCTAGCGACAAGCTGAACCCATACGAGTCACAGCGGTTAGCGACGAGCTGAACCCAAGAGAGACACAGCTGCTAGCGACGAGCTAAACCCATACGAGTCACAGCGGTTAGCGACGAGCTGAACCCGTGGGAGGCACAGCGGCTAAGATGGAAATGATATGTTGCTTTTCAAAGATGTTTTCAAAAGAATGTACACTGACTCTATATACATGGAATGAACATAGGTAAAAAGTAGCAAGATCACATCACAAGAAAATGTTTTCTCACTAAATAAACAGTGATCATTTCAGACAAATGTAGCTCCTTTGTTCACAATTCACCAGTATGCTGATATACTGACCCACCATCAGTCTGCATACAGGTGCATTATGCTTCGAAAAGGATTGTCTGAAGCGATAGCCCGATCCTCATCCTCAGGAGCCAGAAATCAGAAGAGATGCCAAGAGATGACATCTGTTGCAAGAGTTGGTTTTGTATATAAAGGGATGTAATGCATGGGAATGGGATCATTGTAATCTGTAAAGTTCTGAGAGAATGTAATATTGTATCAGAGAGAATCGAGAGCTTGTAATCTGTTCAAATGAAATCAATAAAGAGAATTGTTCCTTGTTACCATTGTGTTCAATACATGTGTTCTGAAATATGTCCGCTACTGCTTCAATTATCTGTGATACGTTCCGCTGCGTATTGTCAACCTTGTCTATCTTGTCTTGTTCCGGGTCTTGGCCTTGTGCAAGCACAACTTAGGCATGCACGGCATCACGCCTTAGCAAGGATGAACGATCCCAAAGAGCCGAAGCGAGGACGAAAGGACTCTGCGGGATCGGGACGTGACAGAATGGTATCAGAGCAACACGATCCTCTGGCCAATTGTTGATTCGATTGAATTTGTACATGTTCTTCTGATCGAAATTTTCTTGCCTGCTTGATATCATCAATGAGATGAACGTTCCATACAATAAGTCCGTAAATATTTTTATGATGCCGGCATATGTTTTATCGATTTGATTGATTGAGATTGAAATGCATGATTGAACAAGAGTTTTGATAAGATCTGAATTATGATTTCATGGATTGATGATGGCGAAGGATGAGGACTATCGCTACTAAGGATATCGTAAGTTTTTCATTAAGTTTCAAGGACGAAACTTCTTTTCGGTGGGTAATTATGTAGTGCCCCGCTCCGCGAAGGCACTAGATAGACAGAAAGATCGGATTGCTGGCTCTGCAACAGAAGGCAATTGATCTGGGTGAGTGGACAAAGTCTCATTTTATGATTCGCTTGCGCCTAATAAGAATCTTATCTTTTGAATGAATGTATTTCTAATAACAAGACAGTAATCTTGAGTATGCTTATAAGAGAATCTGTACACTGTCTGCTAAGAAAGAGAAATGTTTCCTGCTTGAAAAGAAGATGGAATTGTTTATGACTTGCTCTATTGATGCATGATGGTTTCATTTGATATTGCATGAGGATTGGGGTATCCACTTAGTGACGAGCTGAACCCTAGAGAGTTACAGCGGCTAGCGACGAGCTGAACCCATACGAGTCACAGCGGTTAGCGACGAGCTGAACCCAAGAAAGACACAGCGGCTAGCGATGAGCTGAACCCATACGAGTCACAGCGGTTAGCGACGAGCTGAACCCGTGGGAGGCACAGCGGCTAAGATGGAAATGATATATTGCTTTTCAAAGATGTTTTCAAAAGAATGTAAACTGACTCTATATGCATGGAATAAACATAGGTAAAAAGTAGAAAGATCACATTACAAGAAAACATTTTCTCACTAAATGAACAGTGATTGTTTCAGACAATATAGCTCCTTTGTTCCCAATTCACCAGTATTCTGATGTACTGACCCACCATCAGTTTGCATGCAGGTGTACTATGCATCGAAAAGGATAGTCCGAAGCGATAGCCCGAGCCTCATCCTCAGGAGCCAGAAATCAGAAGAGATGCCAAGAGATGACATCTGTTGCAAGAGTTGGTTTTGTATATAAAGAGATGTAATGTATGGGAACGGGATCATTGTAATCTGTAAAGTTCTGAGAGAATGTAATATTGTATCAGAGAGAATCAAGAGCTTGTAATCTGTTCAAATAAAATTAATAAAGAGAATTATTCCTTGTTACCATTGTGTTCAATACATGTGTTCTGAAATATGTTCGCTACTGCTTCAATTATCTGCGATACGTTCCGCTGCGTATTGTCAACCTTGTCTTGTTCCAGGTCTTGGCCTTGTGCAAGCACAACTTAGGCTTGCACGACATCATGCCTTAGTGAGGACGAACGATCCCAAAGAGCCGAAGCGAGGACGAAAGGACTTTGCGGGATTGGGGCATGACAGGAACGTGCTCTATGAAGAACCCTTCCAAGGATGAGATGATGTTAATTGCTATTTGGTGATAGGGGATCATGTCTTCATGACGCACTTCGTATGTGCCCCGTATCTGATTGATGATCAGCTGCGAATTGTCGTATGCTTCAAGGTACTCTACCTCCAGCTCTTTTGCAAGTCGGAGGCCAATGACCAAAGTATTGTACTCGGCCACGTTGTTTGAACAAGGTTCTGTGAGGGAATAAGCTCGATTGATCACCAACCCGGTGGAAGAAATTAGCACTATTCCGACTCCAGCGATGATGTTGCCCTTGGGCCCAGTTCTAGAAGCGCCATCGAAGAACATTCACCATATGGTACCATGGGAGGCCACATTTGAATTAGCGACCTCGTCTGGCATCTCTTCGTCTATTTTGGTTGACTTCGAACCTGGATGAGCTGCTAAAAAGTCTGCCAGGGCTTGACCTTTAATAGCCTTTTGTGGGACGAAGATCATGTGGTAGGGGGATAGTAATATCGCCCAGGTAGCGAGGCGAGAGCTGAGTGCACATGGCTTAGTCATGAGGACCCTGAGGGAGTTGACTCTTGATATGACGTAGATGGTTTGTCCTGTGACGTAGTGTCGCATCTTCTGAATGACGAAAACAAGAGCTAGGCACTCTTTCTCTACGACAGTGTATCGATGTTCCGGCACCATCATCATTCGGCTGAGGTAATATATAGCCTGTTTGTGGCTTGAATCATTGTTTTGCGCTAGCAGAGCACCGAAAAAATGTTCCATCGCTCGTACATAGAGCTAGAATGGTCTTCCTGCAATCGGGGCTACCAGAACTGGAGGGTTCGTCAGATATTCTTTGATGCTGTCAAAGGCGCACTGGCATTCTTCATCCCATATGAATGAAACGCCCTTCTTCATGAGGTAGGTAAATGGCTGACATCGTCCGGAGAGGTTAGAGATAAACCTCCTTATGTAGGCTAGCCTCCCTTGAAGGCCCTGGAGTTCAGGGAGGATTCTCGGGGGACCCATCTCCATGATCGCCTTCGTCTTCTCAGGGTCTACGTGGATACCCTGGGAGGTAATGATGAAACCTAAGAACTTCCCGCTGGATATGCCCAAGAAGGATTTTATGGGGTTCATTTTCAAATTATATATTCGCATCAGGTCGAACACTGTCCTTAGATCATACAGATGATCTTCCTTAGAGCGGCTTTTGACGACGATGTCGTCAACGTAGCATTCCGCTGTTTTGTGCAAGTGGTCTCTAAAGATGATGCTCATAGCTCTTTGATAGGTGGCGCCAACGTTCTTTAAACCGAAAGGCATGACTATGTAGCAGAATGTGCTAATTGGTGTTTGGAATGATGTATGCTTTTCGTCGTCAGGGAACATCTTGATTTGGTTGTACCCCGAGAAACCATCCATAAATGACATACGCTCAAAGCCACAGGTGTTATCGATCATGATGTCTGTGATAGGGAGAGGGAACTCATCTTTAGGACACGCCTTATTCAGATTGCGAAAGTCGATGCAGATTCGAATCTTTCACCTCTTCTTGAGGACTAGAACTATGTTGGCAACCCAGTCAGGATGCTGTTCCTCACGGATGAAGCCGCTGGCTATCAGTTTGTTCACCTCGGCTTCAATAGAATTCATGACGTCAGGACGGAACCGACGTTGCTGTTGCTTGATTGGTTTTGCGTCTGGACGGATGTTGAGTTTGTGAAGTGCAATCTCGGGGTTTAGTCCCGGCATATCTTCGTAGCTCCAGGCGAACACGTCGATATATTCTCTGACGAGTTGTAGTAGTGATTCTCGCTCTTCGTCGGTCAGATTCTTACTGATGAAGATGGGCTTTGGAGAGGATTCATTACCTAGATCTACTTGTACAACCTCATCCTCGGTGGGAGGCTCTCTTTGTTCGAACCGCTTCTCCTACTATACATCTAGCTGTTGTGCCCATGGCTCTTGCTCAAGAAGTTCGGGAATGTCTTCATCTTCTTCGTAGGAATCGACAAGTGCCATATTGATGGACCAGTCTTGCCTGAGCATGTCCCCGATGCTGATATCTGAATCGAAAGTGGATGATCCGGTTGAGTGTGAGTGCCAGTCGCATTCTTCATCTGAGCTTTCAGGGGTCATTGCTGGTGTAACATAACCTAGCCCACATCTTATTTTGTTGTAGTAATCTCGTAGTTTCCCAGCCGGGACCGACGATTATATGGGTAATCGCCTTCCAGTACCGTAGTTCAAGCCTGGTGTAGTTTCCAGATCATACCCTTGTTTTTGCATAAGGTACTTGGATTGGGGGCTACACAGATAAAGGGGCAATCTTCCGGTGTTGGGTTCGAGCTCAACTCCTTCTATCTTGAAGGACTGTGGATCATTCTTTCGACCGAAGATGATTGGGTGATCCCCTCCCTCGATTATGTGGTAAGCGTCTTCCACTGGAGTAAGTTGGTTTGCGGTGTAGACATTTGTCACTTGTGTGTACAGAGCGCCTATACCATGTTCCATAGCATACATTGTACAAAGCTTATTAAGCTCGAGGTAATTCAAAGATAGCCCTTTATTGATGAAATAAGGTATCTTTTCCAGTAGGATTACATCATCTGCGGATGGAACATCAGCGTAAGCAGCCACATACTTGGCCAGCTCTGACTCTTCTTCAGCCACCCCCTGTGTAAATGCAGACTGAGAGGATGACTTGGGCAACTTAATTATCAGGGGCTCCATGGGTGGAGCAGAACGTGGAGTTGTTGGCATACTAGCTACCCCCAGTTTGGTGCTCGATGCTGGGCAGGGAGTTGTTGGCTGGCTAGCAGTCCCTGGCTTAGTGCTCGGTTGCCGATTTATTCTGGGACGACAAATTATCATCGGTTTGACAAAGGGATTGAGCTCCTTTGCTTGTGGCCGGCTAGCTTTAGACAGACTGATTGTCAGTGGCTCTGTCGTGGGTCTTGGTGCTTGGCCAGACCTTGGCAGTCGGATTATCATCTGTTCCTCCTGTGTAGAGAGGCTAACTGCGTCCTTACGCAGAGTGGCTGTAAGGGATGCAGTTTTGCCAGGCTTGCGGGCTTGGAGGTGGATCGTCAGAGGTTCTTCTGATCCGGTTGCTGTCTCAGTTTGAGCTTGAATATCTCCTTCAGCAAGATGCTTTTTTGACTTCTCGTATAAGCACGAGTCTGAGTAGTAGGATTCGACCCCTTTAAAGGGATCGATGTCGGCAAATTCTGTTCTTACGAAGCCGTGCTTGTCGACGTACTTGAAGCACTGGTGCAGTGTGGAGGGCACGATTATATAATCGTGTATCCAAGGGTGCCCCTGGAGAATATTGTAGGAGGTGTCCGCATCTATTAATAACAGGTCACTTCCGACTAAAGGTCGCCGATTTGGCATTTTAGGCGGATCTTCCCGACCGGGTAGCTCCTGCCCGAATTAAAATCGCTGATGGCGGTGCTTGTCGGTGTCAGGCGATGCATCGGGATGCACAGATGGTGTAGTAGGCTCTTCGGGATGATGCTTATGGAGGACCCGGGGTCAATATGCATCCGATCGACCTTGATATCGCCAATGTACCCAGTATAATACAGAGTGCGATCGTGCAGGTTAATTTTGATAAGCATATCCTATAGAGTGAAGACAATGTTTGGCATTGACCCTATACAAGCGCTGTCCTGGAGGTCTGCCGGCGAGTCCTCCCCAGTGAGGTTGGACTGAGCCAGGTATGCGTCGGCATTCTGGAGTGCTTCGCTTAGTGCGATGCGGACATCCTTGGAGAGACTCAGGAGCTCATATAACGACAATTTGGCCGGCGTGTTGGCCAATTATGCCAGGATGTCAAAGTTGTATGGCCTCTCTAGCCCATGAGGCGTCTCTCTTCGGAGTGGTTTGTCGAAGCGAGTTTCCTTCGGCCTAGGCTCGTCAGTCGTCGAAGGCTACGGAGGTCCTGGAGCATCAGCAACTGTCGGCTGCTGATCTTCAGCCGAACTACCCGGTGGAGGTTGTGTTTGTGCATCGGAGCGGGTAACAACAACAGTAGCTTCTTCGACCTCTGTCGAGATCGTACGACATAATTTGACTTTCATATTCTTCTTTTTGCTGGTGGAGGTAGACGCGGACTGAGTCACCTCAGGTACCAAGTCTGGATGGACCCACATGATCTCCCCTCGTGATATGGTAAGGGGTACTAGACCAGCAGCTTGGTCTCGGGGAGGTGGAAGGTTACCGACCTCCATCCTTGCTCGGGAGACAGGTACTACTCCGTCTTGAGTCCTTGTCGGAGGGAAGTTATCGAATTGTACTGACACTATGTTGGCTTCTACGGTCACCTCTTCGAAATTAATGGCCAGGGCCTTAGAATCGATGAGATGTTGGATATATCGCTTCAGCTGATAGCAGTCTTGTGTAGCATGGTGAACATAGCGATGGTAATGGCAGTACTTGGGGCTCTCCATATCTGCAGGGCGAGGCTCTCGCCTGGGTGGAGGTAGCTAAATTCGTCCTCCTTGGATGAGCATGTCTAAGATGGGTTTAACACGGCTATCCTTGAAGGAGTAGGTCATCTGAGGCCACTGCTTTTCTGCCTGCGTTGATTCAGGCTTTGGGGCTGTGTCGGTCACATAGCCTGCTTGCCCTTGTTGTCTCGGTTGCTGGAGGAATTACTACCGTTATTGTTGTTGACGTTAGGGCGTTTGCCCTTGTCTTCCCCTTCCGAGATGTGCAATCCCAGTTGGCGGACTTTCTCTACCTTGTCTTCTGCGCTAGTGGCACTGATGATGAACGTCTTCCAATCCTTAAATTGACTTTCGCCCATCCAGAGGCTGATTGTGGAAGACAGTCTCTTTTGGCAAATTTCAATCAAGGAGGAATCCGGGTTGCTATAAGGCAGCTTCATCGCGGTTTGGCAAAACCGCTCGATATAATTTCTTGTTAGCTCCTTTTTCTCCATGAACAACGTCCATGAGAGTGGACATTGTCACGTCTTGTCCTACTTTATAGAACCTCTCTAGGAATATGCATTTGAAGCCGGTGGAGGAGTGGATGCAATTGTCCGGTAAGTTGCGGTACCAGTCAAAGGCGACCCCTTCCAAGGCTCCGATGAACAACTGCGTAAGGATGGCGTCGTCATGAGGCAGATGGTCGGTTGTGACTTCGAAGTAGGTGATGTACCGGCTTGCAGATGTCTTCCTATCATATGGATTGATGTGGAATGGTTTATATTTTGGTGGGAATGGAATATCTCTCCATGTAGCGGGATACGGTTGTCGTATCCTGAGGTCTTGGCAGTTTTCTCGGGCATGGATCATGGCCCGGAGCTCCTGGACCTCTCTTCTTGCCTCTCTGGCCTCGTCTGCAGCAGTAGGAGCTAATATTTCAGGAGGACTATCGCCCGAGTTTGGTGCAGCGGAGTTCGAGTCCGTATTGACTGCGGGACCCAAGCTTGTTTGGCCAGGCGTTCTTCCTTGCAGAGTTGGAAGGGCTACATTGATCTCGTCCACAGACTTGACCAAAGCATGTAGTATGGCCTCCAGAGTGTCGATGCATTAGCGATCATTGGAACCTTCTTGGTTGCTGTCTGTCATGAACATCATCCTCACATGAGGAGAGATGGAAGGAACAGTAGAGGACGTGCCCTCTGAGTCATACCCTTGTACAGAGAAGTCGTCCGGGTATGTGGGAATGCCCTCCTCTGGTTCTGACTCAGAAAGAGTGGTACCCCCAGCTTCAGAGCTTGCTTTGTCTTAGGAATTGTGGACGTCCACGGGGACGTCGAGATCTGCTGCATCTGTTGGATGAACCATTTCCCCCGGACTATATTCTTGGAATACCGGGTTATTGTGGACATTTGGAGGAATGCTACCCCCGGCTCCAGTGTCTCCCATAGATGTGGACGAATCTCTTAGTGTGGCAGATTTCGTCTTTGAGCAGGTACCTTGGTAAACTCCTCCTACAACGGTGGTAGACAGCCGTTTAGAAGAAATTTTCTTGGTTATGTCGGTTGAAATTTTTGGGCTAGAGACATTTGTTTTCTTCCCTCTTCCGCTGCCAGGAATCTTCAGAGCAGAATTGCAAGAGGCGACGAGAAGAACCTCGTCTTCTGAGCTTGGGTGTTACAGCCTTTGGAAGACGGACCGTCGGTCTTTTTGTGCTGCTGCCTTGTTGCAGCAACAGTTGACTATGACTTGGGTGCATTGGTGTCCTTGACAGGACACTTTGCACGCCAAGTCTTCGTCTCTTTCCTTGCGCTTGTGTGGGTCACTTGCTTTGTGGGCTGATGAGTGCATTGGCCTTCTGCCTGCTCCTTGATGTGGGGGTAGCGTGAGTACTCGCCCCCGATCCTTGTTAGGAGATTTTTGATAACTATCCCGTTCGTTGGCCGCCGGGGGCTGGACACGGGTAGTTCTGTACAACTTTCCATCAGGGGCCCGAGTAATAGTCATCGGGACGCCCTGGTAGTCAGAAGTCAGGACAGCCGACTGACCTCGTCGAGCCAGTGCTGCCCGAGACTTCTTTCTCCTAGCACCTGAGAGTGCGTAGTAGGAAGAGTCCAAGCTGGTTACAACAGAGTCTGGCATATGCTCCCGAGAGCCTTCATGGTCAGGACCATATGAGAGGCGTCAAAGACTGACCGCGAGCCGCATGGGATAGATGGTATACGGCTGGGATCAGATGTCGTACAGGCTATCTGCATGCGGCTGATATGTGTGGCCGCATGACCTTTCTGTATGCGGCTAGGAGTCGTGGCCGTACAGGCTGTCGGCATGTGGCTAGAAGTCATGGCCGTGTAGGCTGTCTGCATGCGGCTGGAAATTTTGGCCGCATGGGGTTTCTGCATGCAGCTGACTTGTGTGGCCGCATAAGTTTTCTCCATGCGGTTGACAGTTGCGGCCACATGAGCCTCCATGCGGCTGGCGCCCTTATGCGGCTTGGATCGCACAGAGTTCCTTTTTGCCCCTGCAAGTCCGGCATCATAGTATTTTCTTCTGCCGTACATGGCGACAGCAGAGTCCTCTGTGGTTTGAAGTGGGGCCGCAAGCGAGACTTCTCCGCTATCTCGGGCAACAGAGAGTACTTCTTCGAGAGCTTAGGGAGGAGCAAAATTTTTGGGTCTCCACTCCCTGTGGGCCTTCTTTGTGCGAGCTCGCCGCTGGACCGGGCCAGCGCTCCCGTTGGAGAGCATTTCTTCAAACGCCTGTTGGTCGAACGGGGCAAGCAGCATTTGTTGAGTGGAGCCAAGTTTGGCTGCGTCTGATTGCGTCACCAACTCCTCAGCCGTGGAGAAGTTAGTCCCCAGCAGAGTCGCCATTGTGTTTGCCATTGATTATAAAAGAACAGAACAATATATATGGAAGGACTAGACTTTTACTTCACAATACAAACTCGCTCGTACAAAGAAAGCCTAGGAACAAAAACCTAGGTACAGCAATCTAAGTACGATTGTTTAGTTTTGATTCTAGAGGGTGATGGTAGAGGCTCGAGAAAGCGACGGCCGCTTTGCCTTACTCCTTGGACGATCAGACGTAGCCTTGGCTCCGGTGAAGAACTGCTCTCGAGATTGGAAGACTCTTCTGTGTGCGCCTTTATCTCTCTGTGTGTCCAGCCGGGTGGAGAGGATCTATCTTGCAAGGGAATGACACCTTGCTATATTTTTTTTGTTTCTCTGGATCCGATCTTTTTCACAAGAAAATGGTACCTTGCTATTTATAGGAGTGGGGTGTCATCATTAGGGTTTGTAATGATCACCCTAAAAAAATCGGCGGCTTGGGGACTTAATTGCCATTTTCCTTGATTCTATTTTATGGACAATTAATTTGGACCACTAATCTTGATTGTAACGAATCTGGACAATTAATGCTGATTGTGTAAAATCCATATGGACAATCAATGTTGATTGTCTTGAATCTTGGGAAGCTCGGATCTCCTGCCACGTGTTTAATCCATGTGATTGCCATAAATCTGTTTTGATTCAGGTAATTATGATGATTGCACTAAATCAGGTTATTGGGATTTGTTGATAACTCTTGATTGATTTAGTGCCACGTGGGAAACTGATCTTCTGCCACGTGTCATAACCGTGAGCCACAGCTGCATGAGGGTAGCTTCTTCGGTTTTGGACTGCAGGAAGGTGGCAGCCACATAAGTGAAGCCTCCGAAATCTGAGCCGTATGGGGGTGGTTTCCATTTGAGCTGTATAGGACTTGCCACGTGTCAAGGCTGCATGGGCGTGAGCCGCATGGAGATGATCCTCATGATCTGAGCCGCATGAGAACAACGGCCGCATAGGGTGACTGTTCATAATTTGAGCTGCATGACGAGGGTCTTCATGCTCCGAGCCGTATACGAGCATCAGCCGCATGGGGTGGTGGCAGCCACATAGGGGGCTTTGTAGTTGGTAGATCGTGCCAGCTGCAGAGGAGATTTTCTCCGTTTCCCGAGGAATACGCCGTCAAATCGAAGTTTATCATTTCAGCTTTAATGTCAGAGTTATTACTTTATGTCAGAGCATTTAATGGGAGCAGTCACTTTATGGCCAGTTGTAAAGCTGCATAGGGTCACATGATTCTTGCCTGAGCCGCATGAGGCTATTGAAGAGTTTCTGAGCCGTATGAGGCTCTGATAGATCCCTGAGCCGCATGAGGCTCCTTCTATTTTGAGCCGTATGGGCTTCTTCTGTTTTGAGCCGCATGGGCTTCTTCTGTTTTGAGCCGCATGGGCTTCTTCTGTTCTTTTCCATGCTTCTACATTTACTTGATGTTAAAAATCGAAGAAAAACTGCTTTAGAAACTTTAAAAACATTAGAAACCTGTCCGATATGGCATGCGCCCCGATAAACCGGGTGACGTGGTCGTGCACAATACGCATCAAAAGGCGTGTGTGGATGTTGCCGACGTGTAAAAACTGACTCGATCCGATTTTGTTGCGTGTGCACGACGAAATCAATGTGTATCCGTCGAGATACCCCCACATCGATATTTTACAAACTTGGCCCTAACTTCGTGTACATTCGTCGTATTGAGATGAAACTTGCGCCGTCAGGACCGTATTGATTTTTTGGTCCTGTATGCCGAGTTTGTTCCGATTCTGAGAAGGTCGACCGGAAAGCCAATTTGGCGGGCTCGTGACCCAATCCAACGGGCGATTTTGTGCACGGCTCATCGAAATCCAACATTGGACATACCATTGGGTTCGTCTCCTCAAATCGGATCCGTAGATATATAGTTTGACGATTTTAAAGACCATAGACATTGGCACGTATTTTGGTACAAAATGGGTCCAACGACGGACATCGTTTTGACCCAAAAATTACGATTTTACCCCTGTTCCAAAATTTGACTTTTGGACAGGCGTCTCTTAGGTATATCACTTATTTTGAGTATGTTCTTCATGTTTGTTTCAGCATTCGGAGTCGTTTGGTGGTTGTGACATTCTTTTGCTGATATTGTGATTCTTGGACTTGCCACCTTCGCACCACCAAGCAAGACACCTTGCCACCTTACTCTGTGATTATTATATTCTTACTTTCAGTTGTTATTTTTACCATTCTAATTTGTTATTATAAAACTGTGCATCCAAGTCACACTTGGGTGCAAGCAACTTTATCGGTCGTTTTCTTACTTTTATTTAATTCCTTTAATTTGACTTAGTCTAGTGACCACCCATTGTTGATGAGGTATTGGTATATCTCATACGGCCTTGACACTTGCTTTACCACGTGTTGTGAGTCACATATAGGATACATACCCGCGTAGTCGGCTGGGACACGATACGTATGGAGCGTGCGACGGATAGGAGTAACTGCAATAGAATTGCATGTTAGAAGACTTGGCAGTTACTAGTGGTTCATATCAGTCATAAAGATGATGATACTAGGCATTGGGTGGGGAGAACAATACCTAACGTATGGGCTTCTTTGCACTTCCCTGATTACCTGTGCGCTCCTCCGGAGACACAGGCCCCAGGTGCCCTCAGACTCTTTCTAGAGTGTTATGGACGTAGCCCCTCGCACATGATGTCCTCTAATGATCTTCGGACGTTATGGACGTAGGCCCCTGGTGCCCTTTATGAGAACTATGCCGATCCCATCTATAGCCAGGGCTCATGCATCGAAGGATTGTTTCTCAAACTGCATATTCACAGTAGACTGGTCAGGAACCCGAGTGCATGCATCCCTTCTCTTCTATTATATTATCACAGTTTATATGATATGATGTTTTCTTGTATCTTGCTACGTCCCTCTAAGGACCTGCTTATCTCTCCAGGATTAGACGACTTTTCGCAGGAGTACGGAGCGGTACTGGATCCATCCCATTTTGATGACTAGGCATCTCCTCTAATTTTTAGTCTATTCATTTATTGAGACATTAGTGGATATTTTTACATCTCTTTCTTTTGTATTTTGCGGAGGTTGGACTACGATCTTTTAAGACTATTTTATAGCTGTTTGGAGGGAGTATGTTCACCAGGCAATCTTTTGATACACTCATTTATTATCTAGACTTTATTATCTTCTGTGTTGAGCTGTGATGAGATTAGATTATATTATTCTGGCCTGTGATGGTTTATTATACAGCTTATATACGTATACGAGGATTCCATATATTGGAGTATTCTTCGTATATGTGAAGCTGGCATGTTCGCGTACACGGTCCTATGTATTTTGGGACTGGGGTGTTACATATTTTTGTGGTAGCCCATGCTGGTCAGGAAATTATTATTGGGTTACATGACTGTGCCCGACAAGCCTGCATATAGGAGTAGTAATATCTCATCCAGAAATACTACTTTCCTTGACTTCTAATCTTTTCAAATTCCTTTGATTACTTGAATTACCTCATGCCTAACCTTTCCTAATATCGTCCTAATCTTCCTCGTGCCAACAGTATGAATCTCAGAAGTGGACGCACTTCTGCCTTGGCCCTCACATCTGGTGTAGAGGTTACCCCGGAGGGACAAAATCCTCCAATGACTCCGGTGACACCATACCAGCCAGGACAATCGCAGCCTACTACGACACCGACAACGGTACACCCAGAGATCACAACACCCCAGTCAGTCAAGCTAGACTGTCACCCCCAGTTTTCAGAAACAGGGGTATTTTTGTCATTTTACATTTTTGAATATTTTTAAAATTTATTTTATTATTTATGATATTATTTTGGGGTTAAAATTTATTTTATTATTTATGATATTGTTTTGGGGTTATTTGAGTCGGGTTCGAATTTCAACTCAATCCGACTTGAAACGGGGACCCGGGGGGTAGTTTGACTCTAGTGGGACCCACACACTAGTTAGGCATGGCCCACATGATATTAATTTTAGTCCACATGATATTAATTTTAGTTAGTAGTTAGACTAATTATTTATGGATAGGTTTAGTTTAATTAGAGACTTAAAACTAGACTAAATTGACCTCAACCTTTAACCCATTTCTAATTTAAATCAAATAGATTAGTGGAGGGCATTTTGGACATTCAAATAGGGGACACCTCATCCTTTTTGGGTAGCCACTTATGAGGGGGGGAGAAGGAGTGAGTCACTCCTTCATTCATTTGTTTTCATCCACTTTCTCTCTCTTGTTCTTCCCCAAATTAATTTAGAGATGAACCTCCATTGATTTTATCTCCAAATCAACCCCTTCTTCCACCAAATCTTCTTTATTTCTCTTATACTCCATGGTTAGAGGGTGCTGGCCAAGTTTGGGAGGATTCGGAGCTCGTTCGTGTCATTTTGGAATCTCTACGTGTCGGTGCCGTATCGAAAGGCTTTTCCTTTGAATCTCTCTCCCGGAAGGTATAATCTCTCCTCTAAGCCATCCCTACATGCATTTAGAAATATTTTGAACCCATAGGAATGACCCCCATGGTTGTATCTCCATTTGTGTCCATTTTGTGTCCATTTGAAGGTCATAGGAGTGTCCTTTGTGTTGTGGTTATGGTTGTGTCCATGTGGGAAAACCCCAAATTTCGACACACTATGTGTTGTTGTTATGTATGAATGAATTATTACATGTTTAATCTCATATTTTTGTATTGGAGATGTGTTCTATAGTGTCTCATATATATATATATTAGTGTAGAGAGTGAGTTCTTGATATATTATGTTATATACTAGTGTTTCTTTTGTCTCAAACTACCTAAATTCGTCATAATATTTATCCACGTTTTTAGTAGCAATAGCAACTTAGAAAATGCCATAACTTTTAAAAGAAGTATATCGAAGTTAGCTTTCCAAATATATATTTTAATAATCTAAATTCGTTCTATAACTTTCTGTAGAATTGTTTGAGTGTCAGCTGTACGAAAGACAAACGCGTTTCAGTGTTTTCGCGTTTCCGGGAGCTTTCGGACACGAAAATACGATCCGTTTAAAGTTTCGGAAAGCTAACACGAAGAGCTACAACATACTTTAATCCTAGAATTTAGAGAAGACCCAATTGGTATAATATTGATTTTAAGTAGAAGAGTGACTATACGATATATGCATTTTTTGTAACCTATGAGCCTATGTAGTATGGATATTAAATGAATATAGAGTATGTAATACAAGATATGTTAGATGAATGAAATAATATATATATGATATATATTCTTTTTACATTAATGTATATGTATGGTTGAATACAAGCATGTAGGAATGCAATTAATATAATGCATATAAGCAATGCATGAAGGAAAGAATAATATACAATGTATGCATGAAAGTATATAATGAATGCTAGATATGAATGCAAGATATATATGTAATGATAGATATGAATACATAATGTATAAATATTATAATGCAATATATAATGATAACATGTATGGTAATGTAGAGTATATGATGCAAGCATGAATGAATGGAGGAAATACATGTATATAGGTAATATAGAATGTAATATATGAATGCAAGCATGCAAGATAATGTATTGTATCCATATATGATGTATTCAACTTGAAGATAATGTAATATATGAAAGGAATGAATGATAATATATAACATAATATGTAAGGTAATACAAGGTGTGAAATATATGATGTGTGCATGTTTGTATGTCTCTATGTTAATGTATGAAATGATATGAATATACAATATATGCATATGTATAAAACATGTAGGTAATGCATAGATGCATGAATAAAATGAATGTTTGCAATATGTTAATATAAATACAAGTATCTAATATGCATGAATGTAAGTATAATATAATACAAGTATACATATATGCATCATGTAAATGTAATATACATGATATGTATTATGCATGTATACAAGGTAAGTATGTATGTATGTATTTCTGTAAACTGAGTTAACCTATAACCTTTTACACACATTCATTCATACACCCTTTGACATCATGTATCCCATGTCTCATACACTTACCTATCACTAAATTTTACAACATTAACACATATCCTTTCACATATGCCAAACACACACATACTCACTTACTCTTTTACCTCTCTTTCTCTCTCTATATATATCTATGTATATGAATATGTGAATATGAATAATATATATACATTATATGACTAAGTTTGTGTACTTTGTTAGCTTATGGTTTAGTTTTGTGCTTGGTTTAGCAAGTGACTTAGGCTATGAGTTAGTAGCTTTCTTGGATACTTGATTTGCATATACTTAATTTGTTTAGACCTAGAATAACTTATTTGACCTAATTTAGACTTGTTAGACCTAGTTTGACCATAGTTGACCTAGGTTTGACTTTCAGGGTTGACCAAGTTGACCAAAAGTTGACTTTGGTCTAGATTGACCTAGAATCATGTAGAATGCATAATAGAACATCATATTGCCATTTTGGACTTATTATGACTTATGCTGTTCTGATTAGGAGCCAGACACCTCTCCTCGAACGTTATATTTACTTTGGACATTCAGACACCAGGCGAGTACATTCTCTGATCATTTCATATCCTGCTTAGAATTATTTCCTGCATTAAATTACTTTACTTGTTACTGTCACGTTGGTCACACGAATTGGTACTATACGGATCCCTTCTTGAGATGTTATCCTTAGGAAGCATCGGGTACTACATGTTCTGTACGTTTCACTTACATGACGTATCACTATGCTTCACAGGTTCTTTGATCACTTGTGACATATACCCTTATGATCATAGTCTCCTAGAATCTCTTATCCTATTTACTGGGTATCCTAGAATCTCCTAGAATCCCCATTTTTGGGACATCCATGTATCACCCTTCGGGGGCTTTGTATGGAATCATAACATAACTTGGTTGGATCCTTGTGTATTGATTGGAGGTACGGGGGAGTAAAAATAGACATGTAAATAATACCCAAGTAGTAACTTATCAGAATCTCTTCCATAGTGTCTTATCAGAATCTCCTATGCCATTTACATGTCTATATTGTACTCTGACTCACTAGCCACTGTTAGTCTCTATTTATAGTAGATATTTCTATTACAGCTCTCTCTCTGTTTACATACAACATTTCTTTCAGTACCTGTATCTTACTTTACTGCATGATTATATTTTCTAACCTGATATGAACTGTTGAGATGTATTGTGCTCGCTCCTGTCCTGACTGGACCTGTTGATAAATTTTACAGATAGCCTGGGATTGCCTGGTAGCCTAGAGGAGACACAGTAGAGGTTGTTTAGATAGTTATTTTATTTTGTCTAGGGTTGTATTTACTTTGTGGATTAATGTATTTGAGTTTTGAGATGTATTTCTAGGTTTATGTATCTTAGACACTTAGACTTCTATCTCCTGTATCTCTTTTGGATTTCATGTTTTATCTATCTTTATCATGCTCTACCTTAGATATGATTGAGACTGTATCTGCTATGTCACCCCCATTCGGGGAGTATAAACTGCTTAGCATTATTTTGTTAGATGATGTGACCTAGGACAGTGTTCTACCGCCGACACTGCGGCGTAGGCTGGGCGTTGTTACGTTCTCGTGCCCTTACTCTAGGGTGCGGGTCGTGAAACGTTTTTAGTGGTGGCCCACGCAGGTCGAGTTTATATTGTGGTATTCGAACTAGAGTACCACTAGAGCCTGCAGTAGGAATAGGATATATTTTTTGAAGATACTCAATCACAATTAGGATCCCTTGAGAGATTCCTGGGACGACCCTTGAGAATCTTGTTTAACTCCGATTTGAAAACTCTTTTTCCTTGATTTGATTTATCTTTACTTTCTGTTATTGAATTTGATTTTGATGTATTACTATTGAATTTGAGTTTGTATTTATTGATTTTGATGAAGATTGTGGAATTTTGAATCTTGATGTTAGCTGTAGTATCCGAGTTTGTAGTTATATGATTTGAAGGATTTTATTTATTTTTGAATTTTAATGTTCGTTGATAAATTTAATTTTTTTTGGTATTCATTGTTGATTTAATTTAATTTTTGGCAAGATGAAATTATATGGGCTAGGTCATCTAAGTTATGGAAATCTTGTCTTCTATAGTCACATTAGCCAGCATGGTGAGGACATATAGTCTGACTTTGGATATATTTCTCGGGTGTGGGAATTTAAGGTTTTCGCAGCCAAGCTAGCGGCATCGCAAAAATGTTAAATACCATGATTCTAGAGGTATGTGCATAAGTCAAGGACTCTATGATTATCGTAGTCTTGCTTACTAGTATGACGAGGATTTAGAGTACCATAATTTTGGATAGACGCATATGATTATCAGATTGTACCTTGAATATTTTTGAACATGTTTTCTCTACTTTTGTTTCGGTTATTCAAACAAAAGAATTTATTGTTGTTTTGTTCTATTTCGCTTCTCATTGTTTAACTTGGGAGTAGCTTTAGCTGTTTTTATAAACCTTGTGTAACTTCTTGCTATGAGTTTCTTCTTAATACAACGAATCGATAATTTTGCTAGACCTTATCTTGGATTTGATACTTTAGCTCTGGATTTCAAAATGGTTCCTTCTTTTAAACAGATAAGCAAAACAGATTTTATCGTTATTTCATTCTTGCTATTATTCTTGTATTAAATAATGATAATAATAAAACTGTCTTGATTATATCAATCACCTAATTTGCAATGTTGGTAGGAATCTAAATGTTGGTCTTAAACGTAGATTTAAATTTTTATATTGGGACATGAGAATATATATATGAATATATATATAGCAGACACTTGCCTGATACGTATGCATGCTACACTTTGAATTCCAACCTATCTAAATACATATTAATATGTCGTTAATGTTTAAATTTTCAAAATCCTACTATTTCTGGTTTTCTGCTTCTTCAGTTTAAATTCATAATTCAAATATAAATTTCATGATAATAGTTTTGTTTTTATCACTGCACATATATGTTATATACATGGTTTCAACTCTTAAGGGAATTGGTTGAGTTTTGTGTTTGAATTTGACAAATCTAAGACTGTGCGCATATTAACCCTTAATACTGGATTCCAAATGTTTAGTTCAATTTGCTGTTTTTTTTTCTTTTTTTTTCAAATATAATATTTTGAGCTATATACATTACGGTATGTAGGGATATAAATTTAGGTTTCATATTCTTACATGTTAGGTTGTGATAAACATTGTGTTGGTTTGATGTTAAATTTCTCCAAAATCCTAAAACTGAATACATGTTAACATTTTCACATTGATTTCCAATGTTTAGTTCAATTTCAGATTTAATATGTAATATTGAACTGTATGCATAGCTAAATGTATGGATAGTATGTTAGGGTTTCTTCTTTATCATGTTAGGATATATTGGAAGCATTGAGTTGGTTGTGATGTTTCAAACCCCTAAAATCTGAAACTGCATTATGTTAATATTACACTGCTTTAAATGTTATCTTATTTTCCGATTTTGTATGTAAATGCTGAACTAAAACTGGATTTAACCTTTCAATACTAAGCTATAACCCTGTACAAGGACACACACACCCTAACTTAGTATACACTGCCATGTAAACCTAACCCTTCCTCTCTATGTTATGTTCATATATCTATATAGATATATATAGAGTTTAAGCATACATGTTATAATGTATATATATACATAACTAAATCTCTACCTCTTTACATAGATATATATATATATATGGTTAGCCATGCAAGTTATGAGTAAATAGGTTGTGCATTGTAGATTATTTAACAAATATGCCATGAGTAGTGTAACTTGATAGCTGTTGTTTTGAAACCAAATTCTCCTATACACTTTCATGTATATTTCACATACACACATGCCTACTATCTAACCATATGTACATGTCCACATACACCCATACACACACGAACCACATGACCTTTACAAAATGCTAGCTTTTTTCTCTCTAACGCTATATATATAAATATATTGTGATTGGATTTTCATGCAATTGGCTTTCATTCTTTAACTTTTGATTTTAATTTTCTTGAATAGTATCCCTTATTAGATAAATGGTAGTTAACTTTATTTTAGTTTGATAAGTACCAGTTTTCATATAGGATGGTAGACTGCCTTACAGTCTTGATGATTGTTATTTCTGTATCTTTTCTAGTTTAGCACCCTAGATTGCTTGTGTGTTTTGATACCCTATGACCGTTTTGGTTTAGCATGACTAGTATACCTAGATGAGACTTTCATTACCACCGTATGCCATGACCTTGTATGTCATCCTTTTAAATCGTATGATTGTTTAAGTTCTGAGACTTTGATTATGGGGGGTTTGACCTAGAAGGAGTATGAACATTTTAATTTCGAGGACGAAATTTTTCTGAGGTAGGTAGACTTGTAACACCAGTTTTCTAAAATGAGGGTAATTTTGAAATTTTGTAATTTTAATTATTTATTGATTTGACATTTAAACTATGATATGATTTTTGGCAATTTTTAAATCATTTTAAAACTATTTAAAATCATGACTTGTAATTTTGATGTTTTGCTAGTGAAACCCTAGAGACTGTTTGACCTAAAGCCTAACCATGTGATTAGGATGTTTTAATGTCATTTCTGGCCTAAGGATATTTTGCATTTGACCTCTTTGAATTATTTTGATATTTATTGCGTTGGTGATTGTTGATTTTGACCTTTGATAGGTGTGATTTTGTGATGGTTTTGTGTCCGTAGCGAACACGTATCAGTTTTTATTTACAAATGTTTGATGTGGCTCAAAGAAATTTTTTTTATTGCTGATTTTTTTTGAAAAGTATTTGAATGAGATTGTTTTCTGCATGTATTTCCTGTGATTGCTTTGTTTTAATTTCGAGGACGAAATTTTTTAAGGTGGATAGATTTGTCACCCCCAGTTTTCAGAAACAGGAGTATTTTTGTCATTTTACATTTTTGAATATTTTTGAAATTTATTTTATTATTTATGATATTATTTTGGGGTTAAAATTTATTTTATTATTTATGATATTGTTTTGGGGTTATTTGAGTCGGATTCGAATTTCAACTCAATCCGACTTGAAACGGGGACCCGGGGGGTAGTTTGACTCTAGTGGGACCCACACACTAGTTAGGCATGGCCCACATAATATTAATTTTAGTCCACATGATATTAATTTTAGTTAGTAGTTGGACTAATTATTTATGGATAGGTTTAGTTTAATTAGAGACTTGAAACTAGACTAAATTGACCTCAACCTTTAACCCATTTCTAATTTAAATCAAATAGATTAGTAGAGGACATTTTGGACATTAAAATAGGGGACACCTCACCCTTTTTGGGCAGCCACTTATGAGGGGGGGAGAAGGAGTGAGTCACTCCTTCATTCATTTGTTTTCATCCACTTTCTCTCTCTTGTTCTTCCCCAAATTAATTTAGAGATGAACCTCCATTGATTTCATCTCCAAATCAACCCCTTCTTCCACCAAATCTTCTTTATTTCACTTCTACTCCATGGTTAGAGGGTGCTAGCCAAGTTTGGGAGGATTCGGAGCTCGTTCGTGTCATTTTGGAATCTCTACGTGTCGGTGCCGTATCGGAAGGCTTTTCCTTTGAATCTCTCTTCCGGAAGGTATAATCTCTCCTCTAATCCATCCCTACATGTATATAGAAATATTTTGAACCCATAGGAATGACCCCCATGGTTGTATCTCTATTTGTGTCCATTTTGTGTCCATTTGGAGGTCATAGGAGTGTCATTTGTGTTGTGGTTGTGTCCATGTGGGAAAACCCCAAATTTGGACACACTATGTGTTGTTGTTATGTATGAATGAATTATTACATGTTTAATCTCATATTTTTGTATTGGAGATGTGTTCTATAGTGTCTCATATATATATATATATATATATATATATATATATATATATATATATATATATATATATATATATATATATATATTAGTGTAGAGAGTGAGTTCTTGATATATTATGTTATATACTTGTGTTTCTTTTGTCTCAAACTACCTAAATTCGTCATAATATTTATCCACGTTTTTAGTAGCAATAGCAACTTAGAAATGTCATAACTTTTAGCTCATAACTCCAATTGATCTTCCGTTTTTTTTGAAAGAAGCGTATCGAAGTTAGCTTTCCAAATATATATTTTAATAAGCTAAATTCGTTCTAGAACTTTCTGTAGAATTGTTTGAGTGTCAGCTGTACGAAAGTCAAACGCGTTTCGGTGTTTTCCCGATTTCGGGAGCTTCCGGACACGAAAATGCGATCCGTTTAGAGTTTTGGAAAGCTAACACAAAGAGCTACAACATACTTTAATCCTAGAATTTAGTGAAGGCCCAATTGGTACAGTATTGATTTTAAGTAGAAGAGTGACTATACGATATATGCATTTTGTGTAACCTATGAGCCTATGTAATATGGATATTAAATGAATATAGAGTATGTAATACATGATATGTTAGATGAATAAAATAATATATGTATGATATATATTCTTTTTATATTAATGTATATATATGGTTGAATGCAAGCATGTAGGAATGCAATTAATATAATGCATATAAGCAATGCATGAATGAAAGAATGATATACAATGTATGCATGAGAGTACATAATGAATGCTAGATATGAATGCAAGATATATATGTAATGTTAGATATGAATGCATAATGTATAAATATTGTAATATAATATATAATGATAACATGTATGGTAATGTAGAGTATATGATGCAAGCATGAATGAATGGAGGAAATACATGTATATTGTAGTATAGAATGTAATATATGAATACAAGCATGCATGATAATGTATTGTATCCATATATGATGTATTCAACTTGAAGATAATATAATATATGAAAGGAATGAATGATAATATATAACATGATATGTAAGGTAATGCAAGGCATAAAATATATGATATGTGCATGTTTGTATGTCTCTATGTTAATGTATGAAATGATATGAATATACATTATGCATATGTATAAAACATGTAGGTAATGCATAGATGCATAAATGAAATGAATGTTTGCAATATGTTAATATAAATATAAGTATCTAATATGCATGAATGTAAGTATAATATAATACAAGTTTACATGTATATATCATGTAAATGTAATATACATGATATGTATTATGCATGTATACAAGGTAAGTATGTATGTATGTATTTCTATAAACTGAGTTAACCTATAACCTTTTACACACATTCATTCATACACCCTTTGACATCATGTATCCCATGTCACATACACCTACCTATCACTAAATTTTAGAACATTAACACATATCCTTTCATACATGCCAAACACACACATACTCACTTACTCTTTTACCTATCTTTCTCTCTCTATATATATCTATGTATATGAATATGTGAATGTGAATAATATATATACATTATATGACTAAGTTTGTGTGCCTTGTTAGCTTATGGTTTAGTTTTGCGCTTGGTTTAGCAAGTGACTTAGGCTATGAGTTAGTAGCTTTTTTGGATACTTGATTTGCATATACTTAGTTTGTTTAGACCTAGAATAACTTGTTTGACCTAATTTAGACTTGTTAGACCTAGTTTGACCATAGTTGACCTAGGTTTGACTTTCAGGGTTGACCAAGTTGACCAAGAGTTGACTTTGGTCTAGATTGACCTAGAATCATGTAGAATGCATAATAGAACTTCATATTGCCATTTTGGACTTGTTGTGACTTGTGTTGTTCTGATTAGGAGCCAGACACCTCTTCTCGGACATTATATTTACTTTGGATATTCAGGCACTAGGCGAGTACATTCTCTGATCATTTCATATCCTGCTTAGAATTATTTCCTGCATTAAATTACTTTACTTGTTACTGTCACGTTGGTCACAAGGATTGGTACTATACGGATCCTTTCTTGAGATGTTATCCTTAGGAAGCATCGGGCACTACATGTTCTGTGCATTTCACTTACATGACGTATCACTATGCTTTACAGGTTCTTTGATCACTTGTGACATATACCCTTATGATCACAGAGTCTCCTAGAATCTCTTATCCCGTTTACTGGGTATCCTAGAATCTCCTAGAATCCCCATTTTTGGGACATCTATGTATCACCCTTCGGGGGCTTTGCATGGAATCATAACATAACTTGGTTGGATCCTTGTGTATTGATTGGGGGTACGGGGGAGTAGAAATAGACATGTGAATAATACCCAAGTAGTATCTTATCAGAATCTCTTCCATAGTGTCTTATCAGAATCTCCTATGCCATTTACATGTCTATATTGTACTCTGACTCACTAGCCACTGTTAGTCTATGTATAGTAGATGTTTCTATTACACCTCTCTCTCTCTCTGTTTACATACAGTATTTCTTTCAGCACCTGTATCTTACATTACTGCATGATTATATTTTCTAACCTGCTATGAACTGTTAAGATGTATTATGCTCGCTCCTGTCCTGACTGGACCTGTTGATAAATTTTATAGATAGCCTGGGATTGCCTGCTAGCCTAGAGGAGACACAGTAGAGGTTGTTTAGATAGTTATTTCATTTTGTCTGGGGTTGTATTTACTTTGTGGATTACTATATTTGAGTTTTGAGATATATTTTTGGGTTTATGTATCTTAGACACTTAGACTTCTATCTCCTGTATCTCTTTTGGATTTTATATTTTATCTATCTTTATCATGCTCTACCTTAGATGTGATTGAGACTGTATCTGCTATGTCACCCTCATTCGGGGAGTATAAACTGCTTAGCATTATTTTGTTAGATGATGTGACCTAGGACAGCGTTCTACCGCCGACACTGCGGCGTAGGCTGGGCGTTGTTACGTTCTCGTGCCCTTACTCTAGGGTGCGGGTCGTGACATAGATAAGCCACTACTGTGCCCTCGGAAGGGAATATACCTTTGCCTCCACCAGCACCATTCCCTCAGCAGTTTCTACCATAGTCGGGACCTCAGATGCCTCTACCACTGACTGATGGGAGCCCTACTTTCCAGTTTATGTACGCTATGATACAGGCTCAGTGGTAGTAGACTGAGCTCATGAGGCAGACTATGATGGCAGCCTTGGCTAGACCTCACCACCACCTCCAGTACCAGCACCAGCACCGGTCATATATCCATATGAAGGCTCTATCAAGAATTTTACAAACATGAACCCCATGTCCGTCAGAGGAACGGAGAAGCCACTAGAGGTGTCACAATGGCTTCTTAGTGCAGAGAAGCTACTGAAGGCATCCCAGTCACCGGTCCTGTATCGTTATAGAATCGGTATATTCTAACGGTGCGTATCGACTAACCAAGCCTGATGGTGACTTGCTTATTATGCTGATCAACGATAAGTTCCTAAAGAAATATTATGTGTAACCTTCATATACAGAGTTCACAGATACACTACTTTAATCATTTAAATGTACAGTGTAATGTTTATGTCATTCGGAAAATCATCTAACTATTATCCGTATTTTAAGTGTCTTGATTACGCCATGGATAATAAGTCCTCCAAAAAAGATTCCTCAGTAGAATTATCTTCGTTTGAACTCTGTCCAAACTCGATCTTATGAAAGCGGTCACGTCCATATTACCTCTGAACTGTTTTTCGATAATTATTTTTCAGTGGGATAATTAAGAAATGTCTTGCCACGTCCATATAGCCTCTGAGCAAAACACTCGACAAAGATAATCACGTCCATATTACCTCTGAATTATCTACTGACTCCTACTTAATGTTATATATCCGTCCACGTCCATATTACCTTTGGTCAGATATAGAACATCCTCTTCTATTATGTCCACACTACCTCTATTAGCAGTTTTTTTAACTTATTATCTATGTTCGAGAATCTTGAACATAAAACGGATAATAAGTCCACATCAAATTCCCCAGCAGAATACCCACTAGAAATATCTCTACTACGTCCATATTACCTCTAGTTCTGATATTTTATAAACTACATTCATGAGTTTCAAAAGCCAAAAGATTCTTTATTAAAAACTTCTCTCAAAAAGAAGAGAAAGAAAAAGATACAAGAGTTTTTATGGCTAAATTAGCCAATTACAAAGAAAGACCTAAGGGATACACAACCGATTGATGCTATCCCTTAAAGCCGTAATCTCAGTCTGAGACTTGACAGTGGCGCGATGACGCACTTCTTGCTGCCAAGCAGCTTCATCCTTGAAGGGGTTCAGTTCTGCGTGCTCCCCCTCTAACTTCACCAGCTGTGCTTTCAATGGTCTGAAGTTGTGGCAGTCACAGCAGCCTGAACCGTATAGTCTTCTTGCTCAAATACAACTGTTCATAAGTTGGCCTCCAGTTGGACAATCTCATTATGGATCTGTGCAATATAATTATACTTTTCGGTGATCCGGGCGGCGAGCTTGTTCTTCGAAGCAATACGAGCCTCGCTCGCAGCGTTGAACTGTTCGTATTGATCAGCCAATTCACTGATCTCTTTAGCAAGGGAATCCCTTCTTGCTTGGAAAGTAGCATCCTCTTATGCAAGAGTCTTAACTAAAGCCTCGTCTTCTTCAAGAAACAGCGATGTTGGGCTTTGTTGCTTAGCTTCCCGGAATTGGGCCACTCGGTCATCCAAGTCATTTAGAACTTTCCTCAGAGCATTGGCCCGCTCTTCATAGCAAGCAATGCTTTCAAGGACCGTCACTTGGCATCCGACAATATCCTTTACAGGTCCAAAGGCAGCTTTCTGGTTTAAGACTCCAGGAAGCTTTACTTTCAGAATGGAGTAGAAAGCTTTTATGACTTCCTGGGCCATCTCGTCATCCTCAGAGGAAGTCGTTGGGAAGGGAGCTTGATGGAGATCTTCTGCTCTAAGAAGAAATACTTGACAAGAAGCCAAACTTGACAATAAAACATCAGTAACGAAAAGAAAAAAAAAGAGTGCGAAAGAGTAGTAATTTCGTACCTTCTGCTTGCTCAGCACCAACTTGATCTAGTTCATCATCCCTGGTTACAAGGGAACCAAGAACAGGTCCAGGTTGCTCAATAGTGACAATGTCAAGGCCCCGAGCATTCCCAAAATCAAGTTGTATATCTTCTATTGCCCCAGTTAGACTTGGAGCAGATTCAGTAACAACCGCCTTAGTGCGCTGTTCATCTTCTCCTTCCGCAGTCGATGCCGACTTGCTGAAAAATTCCTCCGCACCAGCAATCCCAACAGAACCAGGGACAACTTCTTGTCCTACCCTAGTGTTTTGGGCAACCTTTGTACATTGTTTCCTCTCCTTGTCTATAAGAGAATATACGATGTCAGTCAGCCTCGCGAGGAGTACGCAAAATTGAAGTCAAAAAATCTCATCCGATGTAAAGTGCAAAGATAACATACCGGTGGGAGGGTGAGCTGATTGGACTTGATTATCATCCAACTCCTTTATTTAAGCTCCAATCTCAGATATATCCCCTAAAGAGATATCGTACGAGGGACTGGCTTTCTGTTCGCTATCGTAGTCTGGGCCTTTGTACTGATCATCCCTTTGCTCAGCCCCTTTACTGGGAAAGGCCGACCTTCGTCTGCCGGTTGAGGACGAGTGGGGGACACCATTGTCACATCCACCTCTTCAGATGAAGAGGTACCTGCCTCGGTCGCAACATCGAGGTCCTGTGCAAAGGACAAACGCAAGGGTGAGAAAGCTTCATTTGAAGACTACACAAGTATTGGTTTGACCAAAATGGCTATGGAGTCTAGAAATGGATCTACTTCCTGAATGGTAATATCCCGCGACGCCGTTCCTCCTCTTCCAGTCTGCCGAAAAGATTTTCTTAGAGGAGGCGAGCCGGCACCCACATCCTTGGCTTTCTTTGTCCCTCTTGTGGCAATAGTCTTCTTCTTCCTCTTAAAAGTTGAATGTTGGGCCAGTTCAGTTGAAGCTTTTCTCTTTTGAGGAGGATCAGGAAGAGAAGAGTCATATTCGATATCCTCTCTTTGGGAACTGTAGCAGTCGGCTCCCCAAGAATGGCTCTTTGTCGTGGTGCTGCGACCGGCTCGACGGCTGGTACGGCACTCTCCTTTCTGCTGTCATACGGCATCTTTCGGGCTCGTTCCATATTTGCAGCAGTGGGGGCAAACCTAATCCCCAATACAAAACTCTGCTCACGCTCATACCGATGATGAAGGGTATTGATTTGAGTATAAAACTTTGCAACGGCATAGAGCAGATGGGTCTCAGGCTTATCTTTGGGTAGAGTAAAAATTGCTATTGTACATCCGGCGATGTAATAAACCCATGCACGTGCCCCATTGATCAAGCTTTCTATCGACTCCTGTCATGACCCGCACCCTAGAGTTAGGGCACGAGAACGTAACAACGCCCAGCCTACGCCACAGTGTCGGCGGTAGAACGCTGTCCTAGGTCTCAATGCATCTAACAGTATAAGACTAAACAGTTTATACTCCCCGAATGAGGGTGACATAGCAGATGCAGACTCAATCACATCTAAGGTAGAGCATGATAAGGATAGATAAAATATGAAATCCAAATAAATACATGAGATAGAAGTCTAAGTGTCTAAGGTACATGAACCCAGAAGTACATCTCAAAACTCAAATAAAGATACAGTAATCCACAAAGTAAATACAACTCCAGACAAAATAAAATAACTACCTAAACAAACCCTACTGTGTCTCCTCTAGGCTAGCAGGCAACCTCCAAGCTATCTGTAAAATTTATCAACAGGTCCAGTCAGGACTGGAGCGAGCAAAGTACATCTCAACAGATCATAGCAGATTAGAAAACATATAACATGCAGTAAAGTAAGATACAGGTACTGAAAAAAAGTAGTATGTAAACAGGAAGAGTTGTAATAGAAATATCTACTATAAATAGAGAACTAGCAGTGACTAGTGAGTCAGAGTACAATATGAACATGTAAATGGCCTGGGATGATTCTGATGCTACACTATGGAATGATTCTGATGCTACACTACTGGTGTAGTATTCACATATCCATTTATACTCTCCCGTACCCCCAATCAATACACAAGGATCCAGCCAGGTTATGTTATATTATGCTATGTAACAGACCCCGAAGGTGATAGACCCCGAAGGTGATAGACCCCGAAGGTAATAGACCCCGAAGGTGATACATAGTAGTCCCATAAATGGGATAAGGATTCTAGGAAGACTCTACGATCATAAGAGTATATGTCGTAAGTGATCAAAGAACCAATGAAGCATATGATACGCCATGTAAGTGAAACGCACAGATCATGTAGTACCCGATGCTCCCTAAGGATAACATCTCAAGAAGGGATCCATATAGTACCAATCCGTGTGACCAACGTGACAGTACAAGTAAAGTAATATACTGCAGGAAATTATTCTAAGCAGGATATGAAATGATCAGAGAATGTACTCGCCTCGATAACCTGAACAGCTGATAAGTATAGGGGGTCCAACTGAAGCCACAGAGTCCTATTTAAAGCAACACAGGTTACAAGGTGTCTGGCTCCTAATTAGAACAACACAAGTCACAACATGTCCAGAAGGATAATATAAAGCACTACAATGCATTCTACATGAATCTAGGTCAAACTAGGCCAAAGTCAACCCTTGGTCAACTCTGGTCAACTGCACTAGTCAAACTAGGTCATGTCCTAACCCAACAAGTCTTACTAGGCCTAACCAAAACTATCCTAGCAAGCACACATCAATACAAGGCTATACAAGCTAACATACACCCGACTCTATATAGCATACAATTATTCAATACTCAAATAGGCAAGAATTCACATTGGATATACACTAGGTAATCTATTACTTTAAGCTATATATGTCTACACATATATACACATGCATATATTAGTATTCAATATTAGGTCTATAATCATGGCATTTCAAATGGTTATATAAACTTATATATATTACAACACAATATGCTAACATATATATAATATACATACATAGCTAAGTTAACTATATTCGTAAATACTTATTTAAGAGGCTATGTGTGTGTATGTGAACATGGCAAAGGGGCAAGTGAGGGTTAAATGGGCATACATAGTGTATACATATCAAAAAGTGTCAAAATATAAGTGAACAAAGTGTCAAGTGTAATAGTGTCAACATAGTGTAAGGGGTACATGAGGTAATATAGGATTTGTGTTAACATAGAACATTACATCACATTAACTTATATATTACATACATTACATCTATTATTACATTTCATTCATGCTTGCATTCATTCATCATTCATTTATTCTCTTGCACTACTATATGCACCATACATTACATACTATGGAACCTACATATTCATTACAAAGCCATACTTATGCATGCTTACATTAGATAGGATACTTACACCTCATACATCATTTATTTAACCATTTTCTTATGCTTGTATTCTCTATTTAATTACATAATGTATATACATTAACATGGGTTAAAATCAAATAGAACATTATATTACACACAAGGGTGCACAAAATGCATATGCCGAATAGTAACTCCTACTAATAATCAATACTGTACCATCTCAGCATGAATTAAAATTTAGGATTAAAGTATGTTATACATCTATGTGTTAGCTTTCCGAAACTTCAAACGGATCGCGTTTTCGTTTCCGGAAACTCCCGAAATCGCGAAACACCGAGAACACGTTTGTCTTTCGTACATCTGACACTCAAATAATTCTTTAGAAAGTTACAGAAAGAATTAGGCCTATTAATACATGTTTTTGGAAGGCTAACTTCAATACGCTTCTTCTAAAAAAACGGGAGATTAAACCGAGCTTTGAGCTAGAAGTTATGACATTTCTAAGTTAGGGCTGAAATTAAAAACGTGGATAAAAATTATGACGGATTTAGATAGTTTGAGCCAAAAGAATACACAATATATATCCTAATTATCCACAACAATAATAGCAATAATAATATGAGGAACCACACTCACAAACTTGATTATATAATCATCATGAACCATTTATTACATATATAAATATAGATACACTCTCATTACAATATATATATATATATATATATATATATATATATATAAAATATATATATATATATATATATATATATATATATATGTAACATGAACACATCCACAACACAAATGACACTCCTATGACCTCCAAATGGACACAAAATGGACACAAATGGAGATACAACCATGGGGATCATTCCTATGGATTCAAAATAGACCTATATGCATAAGGAAATAAAAAGAAGAAGGGATTTATACCTCCCGGTAGATCGAATCGAAGAAAAACCTTCTCGGAGCGACACCGACACGTAGAGATTCCAAAAGGACACGAACGAGCTCCGAATCCTCCCAAACTTGGGTAGCTTCCTCCTTGGCTAGAATGAAGAAGGAAAGAAGAAGATTTGGTGGTGAAATGGAAGGATTTGGTGGAGAAATTGCTAGGGATTGCTCTCTAGGAATTTGGGGAAGAACAAGAGAGAGAAAAATAGATGGATAATGACAAATAGGAGGCTCAACCCTATCCTTATTGTGGCTGGCTATAAAGGTGGTTTTGTCCTATTTGGAAAAGTCCAAAAGCCCCCACTAACCTATTCTATGAGTATTAGGAAAGGGCTAATTGGTTGGGGCTAAATTAGTCATTCTAAAGTCTCTAATCACACTAACCTTATCCATAATAATTAGTCTAACCTCTAACTAAAATATTTCTATCATGTGGACTAAAATTAATATCATGTGGGCCATGCCTAACTAGTGTGTGGGTCCCACTAGAGTCAAACTACCCCCGGGTCCCCGTTACAAGTCAGATTGAGATAAAATTCAAACCCGACTCAAATAATCCCAAAACAATATCATAAATAATAAAATAATATCAAAATAATTCAAAGAGGTCAAATGCAAAAATATCCTTAGGCCAAAAATGACATTAAAATATCATAATCACATGGTTAGGCTCTAGGTCAAACAGTCTCTAGGGTTTCACTAGCAAAACGTCAAAACCACAAGTCATTGATTTAAATAATTTTAAAATAATTTAAAATCACCAAAAATCATATAATAAATTAAATATCATTATTAAAATAATTATAAACATGAAATTTTAAAATTACCCTTATTTGGGAAACTGGTTGCTACAACTCTACCCACCTTAGAAAAATTTCGTCCTCGAAATTTAAGATCGATAATACTCCTTCTAGAGCCTCTAAGCTACCCAATATCTAAGGTAACACTTCCTAACACTGGAATAATAAACGGACATCTAAAAAGTGTCAATCTAGGAATACCTCCAATACTGCTCTGTTGTACGACGGTAATGGAACTTCAATAAAATATGGACTGGAACCTATATCCAAGGGACTGGACCTATTTTAAAGTGGTCTTAACTAAGGATGAAAGGGAACTGATCATAGACTATAGGTATGCTCAAACTATTATCTTCCTATTAACCATCTATTAATACATTCTATTACCATAGGAACGATGCATTACTAAGACATATAGACCCCTATCTCTCATAACACATTTATACTCACCAAAAGACTAGTATATCCTATCAAGGCTGATACTATAATCTCTCATAAATCTCATAAGCTATATGTTTATAGACACACATCCCCACATCCAGGACTAACCTATATATATCTACAACTGATACTAATGGGATGACGTCCCTATTTCCCAACAATCAAGGTAAAATTTTTTTTTATCTAAATCATGCAATTTGAAGGAATAATATACAAGGTCAGGGCATACCGTAGCAGTTGGAAGTCTCACCTAGGTATACTAGTCATGCTAACTGAATCGGTCATAGGGTATCAAAACACACAGGCAGTCTAGGGTGCTAAACAAAAGTTACAAAAATAACAAACTATCAAAACTGTAAGGCAGTCTACCATCCTATATGAAAACTGGTACTTATCATAAAAATAAAGAAAAGTAACTACCCATTATCTTTAAAGGGTTCAGAAAAAAAAATCAGAATAACGTTAAGGAATGAAAGCCAATTTCATGAAAATTTCCAATCACAATACGTATTAAGAATATTTAGTCTCGATACGATCTAAGTTGATCAAATTGGGGAAAATCAAGATTTAGGCAATATGGAGGACATGCTCAACAAAGTCTGAGATCGAGCATACAAGGATAGAGATTCAGGTCACAATCAAATTTAATTCAATTTAGCACAACCCAAGATATAAATATGATAAGAAAAGATAATCGAATTCGATTTGGTCGTGATTAAGGAAACTAGGATTCAATGATATTGAAAAACTTTTTTAGAGAAAAATAGGAAAAGATTTCATGCGAAGTCAGTAAATCATCTCTCTCCAATACTATCAGTTTATCATTTGCCAATCATATTTTTCTCACAAACCCAAATATAAAATCAACCTTCATATGACTACCCTCAAAAATTTCTATAACCTTCAGTCATCTAAATTTTACCATGATCACCATAGACAAAAAATTTTAACTTCCAAAACATTTTCCACGAAACGTACCCCTCTTTTTAGGAGTCGACACTTATTCATTTAATCAAAATTTTAAATTCCTTCACCTCGTTTTAAATTAGATCCGAAACCTCTAAATCCGATTTATGAAATCCTTGAATTTGTTTAAATCAAGTCTCGTATTCACTAAACTCCAATACCACTATGTCACACAAATTTATTCTTGTTTATAAATTAACCTTCATATTGTCTTCAACATTTACCTTCAAATGTTATCCTTTTGAATTCCATAATTTCTCCCAATCATCTAAAATAATTTCTATAACGTAAAATTCTTGTGTTCTCTCTGTCTCTAGTCACCCTCTTACAATATCTAGTTCAATTTCGCATAATCATTTAATACAATAAAAAAAATTTACTACTTTTTTTTAAAAAAAAATTCTACATAGCCTCAGAGTAAAAGTTTTTCCAAAATCAATAACCAAGATTTTCCAAGTTCTCAAAACTAGGTTGACCTCGAACATCCTTATTAGTTTTGAAATACATCCATGAATTATCCATAACCAACTTTCTATGATTGTTTCTAAATTGATAACATTTATCCCTCGATTTCATTTTAAACCTTTACCACATCTCCATTTCAAATTTTTCATATTTGACATCCAACACTCTGATTCCCACAAATCATTTTATGATAACCAATTACATCATTTCCGAACTAGATAATTTACGTCACTTCCTCAACATTTCTCAGATAAAAAAAGAACGACATAAAGATTCAAGAGTTTTCAAGGTATAACTGACAGAATTATATACGAGACAGGGAATTGATATAATCAGGACAGGTATATAAGACAAGAATGATGGTAATAAAAATACTGGCAGGAAAAGAATGATAAAAGAATCTGTTCTGCTTATCTGTTTTAAAAGAGGAAACCATTTTGAAATCCAAAACTAAAATATCAAATCCAAAATAAGGCCTAGCAAAATCACTGATTTATTGTATTAAAAAGAAATAAATTTGTATGAAGTTACACAAGGTTTATAAAAATAGCTAAAGCTACATCTTAAGTAAACAATGAGAAACAAAACAAAACAAAACAACAATAATTCCTCTTTTTTTTTTGAATGACTGAAACAAAAGTAGCAAAAACATGTTCGAAAACATTTAAGGTACAATCTGATAATCATATGCGTCTATCCAAAATCATGGTACTCTAAATCCTCGTCATACTAGTAAGCAAGGCTACGATAATCACAGAGCCCTTGACTTATGCACATATCTCTAGAATCATGGTATTTAACATTTTTGCGGTGCCGTATGCTTGGCTGCAAAAACCTTAAATTCCCACACCCGAGAAATATATCCAGAGTCAGACTATATGTCCTCACCATGCTAGCTAATGTGACTATAGAAGACTAGGTTCCATAACATAGATGACCTAGCCCATATAATTTTATCTTGCCAAAAATTAAATTAAATCAATAATGAATACTCAAAAAAATTAAATCAATTTTATTAACGAATATTAAAATTCAAAATGAACAAAATCCATCAAAATACAAACTCGAATGCAGCAGCTACCATCAAAATTCAAAATTCGAAAATCTTCCATCAAAATTAATAAATACAACTCAAATTCAACAATAACCCATTAAAATCAAATTCAACAACAGAAAATAAAAATAAAACAAATCAAGGAAAAAGAGTTTTCAAATCGAAGTTAAATAAGATTCTACAGGGTCGTCCTGGGAATCTCACAAGGGTTCCTATCTGTGATTGAGTACCTTCAAAATATATCCTAATCCTACTGCAGGCTGTAGTGGTACTCAAGTTCGAATACCACTATACTTTAGTCTTGACCTGCATGGGCCACCACTAAAAACGTGTCACGACCCGCACCCTAGAGTTAGGGCACGAGAACGTTACAACGCCCAGCCTACGCCGCAGTGTCGACGGTAGAACGCTGTCCTAGGTCTCAATGCATCTAACAGTATAAGACTAAACAGTTTATACTCCCCGAATGGGGGTGACATAGCAGATACAGACTCAATCACATCTAAGGTAGAGCATGATAAGGATAGATAAAACATGAAATCCAAATAAATACAGGAGATAGAAGTCTAAGTGTCTAAGATACATGAACCCAGAAGTACATCTCAAAACTCAAATAAAGATACAGTAATCCACAAAGTAAATACAACTCCAGACAAAATAAAATAACTACCTAAACAAACCCTACTGTGTCTCCTCTAGGCTAGCAGGCAACCTCCAAGCTATCTGTAAAATTTATCAACAGGTCCAGTCAGGACTGGAGCGAGCATAGTACATCTCAACAGATCATAGCAGGTTAGAAAACATATAACATCCAGTAAAGTATGATACAGGTACTGAAGAAAAGCAGTATGTAAACAGGAAGAGCTGTAATAGAAATATCTACTATAAATAGATAACTAGCAGTGACTAGTGAGTCAGAGTACAATATGAACATGTAAATGGCCTGGGATGATTCTGATGCTACACTATGGAATAATTTTGATGCTACACTACTGGTGTAGTATTCACATGTCCATTTATACTCCCCCGTACCCCCAATCAATACACAAGGATCCAGCCAGGTTATGTTATATGATGCTATATAACAGACCCCGAAGGTGATAGACCCCGAAGGTGATAGACCCCGAAGGTAATAGACCCCGAAGGTGATACATAGTAGTCCCATAAATGGGATAAGGATTCTAGGAAGACTCTACGATCATAAGAGTATATGTCGTAAGAGATCAAAGAACCAATAAAGCATATGATACGCCATGTAAGTGAAACGTACAGATCATGTAGTACCCGATGCTCCCTAAGGATAACATCTCAAGAAGGGATCCATATAGTACCAATCCGTGTGACCAACGTGACAGTACAAGTAAAGTAATCTACTGCAGGAAATAATTCTAAGCAGGATATGAAATGATCAGAGAATGTACTCGCCTCGATAACCTGAACAGCTGATAAGTATAGGGGGTCCAACTGAAGCCACAGAGTCCTATTTAAAGCAACACAGGTTACAAGGTGTCTGGCTCCTAATTAGAACAATACAAGTCACAACATGTCCAGAAGGGTAATATAAAGCACTACAATGCATTCTACATGAATCTAGGTCAAACTAGGCCAAAGTCAACCCTTGGTCAACTCTGGTCAACTGCACTAGTTAAACTAGGTCAAACTAGGTCATGTCCTAATCCGACAAGTCTTACTAGGCCTAACCAAGACTATCCTAGCAACCACACATCAATACAAGGCTATACAAGCCAACATACACCCGACTCTATATAGCATGCAATTATTCAATACTCAAATAGGCAAGAATTCACATTGGATATACACTAGGTAATCTATTACTTTAAGCTATATATGTCTACACATATATACACATGCATATATTAGTATTCAATATTAGGTCTATAATCATGGCATTTCAAATGGTTATATAAACTTATATATTACAACACAATATGCTAACATATATATAATATACATACATAGCTAAGTTAACTATATTCATAAATACTTATTTAAGAGGCTATGTGTGTATGTGAACATGGCAAAGGGGCAAGTGAGGGTTAAATGGGCATACATAGTGTATACATATCAAAGAGTGTCAAAATATAAGTGAACAAAGGGTCAAGTGTGATAGTATCAACATAGTGTAAGGGGTACATGAGGTAATATAGGATTTGTGTTAACATAGAACATTACATCTCATTAACTTGTATATTACATACATTACATCTATTATTACATTTCATTCATGCTTGCATTCATTCATCATTCATTTATTCTCTTGCACTACTATATGCACCATACATTACATACTATGGAACCTACATATTCATTACAAAGCCATACTTATGCATGCTTACATTAGATAGGATACTTACACCTCATACATCATTTATTTAACCATTTACTCATGCTTGTATTCTCTATTTAATTACATAATATATATACATTAACATGGGTTAAAATCAAATAGAACATTATATTACACACAAGGGTGCACAAAATACATATGCCGAATAGTAACTCCTACTAATAATCAATACTGTACCATCTCAGCATGAATTAAAATTTAGGATTAAAGTATTTATAGATCTATGTATTATCTTTCCAAAACTTCAAACGGATCGCGTTTTCGTTTCCGGAAACTCCCGGAATCGCGAAAACACCGAGAACGCGTTTGTCTTTCGTACAGCTGACACTCAAATAATTCTCTAGAAAGTTACAGAAAGAATTAGGCCAATTAATACATGTTTTTGGAAATCAAACTTCAATACGCTTCTTCTAAAAAAAATGGGAGATTAAACCGAGCTTTGAGCTAGCAGTTATGACATTTCTAAGTTAGGGCTGAAATTAAAAACGTGGATAAAAATCATGACGGATTTAGATAGTTTGAGCCAAAAGAATACACAATATATATCCTAATTATCCACAACAATAATAGCAATAATAATATGAGGAACCACACTCATAAACTTGATTATATAATCATCATGAACCATTTATTACATATATAAATATAGATACACTCTCATTACAATATATATATATATATATAAATCTATATATGTAACATGAACACATCCACAACACAAAGGACACTCCTATGACCTCCAAATGGACACAAAATGGACACAAATGGAGATACAACCATGGGAGTCATTCCTATGGATTCAAAATAGACCTATATGCATAAGGAAATAAAAAGGAGAAGGGATTTAACCTTCCGGTAGATCGAATCAAGGAAAAACCTTCCCGGAGCGACACCGACACGTAGAGATTCCAAAGGACTCGAACGAGCTCCGAATCCTCCCAAACTTGGGTAGCTTCCTCCTTGGCTAGAATGGAGAAGGAAAGAAGAAGATTTGGTTGTGAAATGGAAGGATTTGGTGGAGAAATTGCTAGGGATTGCTCTCTAGGAATTTGGGGAAGAACAAGAGAGAGAAAAATAGATGGATAATGACAAATGGGAGGCTCAACCCTATCCTTATTATGGCTAGCCATAAAGGTGGTTTTGTCCTATTAGGAAAAGTCCAAAAGCCCCCAATAACCTATTCTATGACTATTAGGAAAGGGCTAATTGGATGGGGCTAAATTAGTCATTCTAAAGTCTCTAATCACACTAACCCTATCCATAATAATTAGTCTAACCTCTAAATAAAATATTTCTATCATGTGGACTAAAATTAATATCATGTGGGCCATGCCTAACTAGTGTGTGGGTTCCACTAGAGTCAAACTACCCCCGGGTCCCCGTTACAAGTCAGATTGAGATAAAATTCGAACCCGACTCAAATAATCCCAAAATAATATCATAAATAATAAAATAATATCAAAATAATTCAAAGAGGTCAAATGCAAAAATATCCTTAGGCCAAAAATGACATTAAAATATCATAATCACATGGTTAGGCTCTCGGTCAAACAGTCTCTAGGGTTTCACTAGCAAAACGTCAAAACCACAAGTCATTGATTTAAATAATTTTAAAATGATTTAAAATCACCAAAAATCATATCATGAATTAAATATTATTATTAAAATAATTATAAACATGAAATTTCAAAATTACCTTCATTTGGGAAACTGGTTGCTACAACTCCAGATGAGGGCTAGGGTTGCCCAGAAGAAGGGGGCTATATCAAAATTGTCGTACGAAACGACTTGGTAGATAAGGCTCCAGGTATGTGTGGTTTCTATTCCTGAGCACCAGATGAGTGGGCCTGATAGACTGGAGCCAATCAAGCTAGTAGTGTGTGCTCCCTTATCTACTAATATATCCCCTGCGTTGCCACTACCGGATGGAGGGGATATTCTAAAGAACTCGTAGTTCTGAAGGAAGCTCAAATCCCTTCTACAAGTAGGCATTCCAGTGACGGCCTAGTTTGTGTCACGCAATCTTCGAATAAAGGCATCTCCTGCTAAAGAATATCCCATCATCCCGGCATTCACCAATTTGGGATAATGCAGCACGAGCCATCCCATCATGTATTGAAAGGGGAGTTCGGTCCTAGAAAAGTCTGTTCTACCTTCGGGGGTCACAGCATTTCCAATAAAATCTTGCAGACCTCGTTGGATGGCACAGACCATTGCAGGAAGCAGGGCAAGTCGGTATCCAAATGCCAGTTTTACAGCTGGAAGTATCATACTCCGGCTCATCCTTTCGATATATCCTGAACCACCAGGGACTTCACAGTCGTGGATCCAGATCATCAGAAAAGCCGCCAGTACAACTTTCTTCGACAACTTAAACTCAGCTTGTTGGAAGAAGTAATAAATCTGGGAATTTCCCTCGGTATCATCACTATCATCAGTATCTGTTTCCCCAAGATCTGTCATCATTCCTCTATCTTGGACTTCGTCAGGGGCTTACAAATTGAAAAGGAGGCTGGACCTTCTCCTTCTCCTTTAACAAAAATATATCTCATCCAAGATTTTGTATGGGGATTGGCCCCCTCGGTCCTGCCATTCTTTGTGATCTTGTGACAAATAAGGAAGTGACAGAATAACTGCTTATGCACGTCCGTCATCTCAGAGTTTTCTCTCTCCAGGTCCAAGAGTTCTTTATCACAAAGGACATATTCTTCGTACGGTACTGTTCTCCAGGGAAGCTTCAATATCTTCTATATCTCATGAAGAGCCAAACCCATCTCCTCGCCCAGAGTGAAGAAGGTATAGGTGTGATGATTGTACAACTCTACCAAAGAGACAAACATAGGCCAATTTGTTTTTATGCCATATTGAGTGGCTCTAGTGGCATGAAAAAAGGCCGACAACTTTTAAGGTGGCTTCATAGGTTGAAAGTACCCATTCAGTAAGGTCACTCCAAAACAAAATGGGTACCTCCAACCTTCCATCTGCAGCTTCCCTACTGGATATGACCTATTCTTCGACATCATCAGATTAGAAAGGGTGTCTGCAGCATAAGGATGAAGTTCGGTCGGAATATCGTTTATTATGGCACCAGGGTGCAGCCCCCTTGTGGAACAGGAACTGGAGCCCTTGACACACTTAAAAGTGTCTTTCTTTCGATCACCGGAGTTAAATTATATCTTTTCGAAGACAATCCCATGAAGTTCAGGGGTTAGGTCCCATTTCATATGTCTCCGTACAGCTAGATTAGTGAACGCCGACAGAGGATATTGGTGATCCATGGACGGCAACCATATCCTTAGGTTGTTCAACCTGACCACCAGAGGGTCTTTCAAGCGTATCGTCTTGCCGTCCTTAAACCCCAGGCTATCACCAAACAAGAAGTACGGTCTCTTAAAGCTCTGCGCCCCTCCGAGCAAGAACTTCTCATCATTTATCATGTGCTTCAGGAATATCTTATCATGTTCAAGCATAGCGATCATTCGCACTGCAGGCTGGTTCTGGCTGATCTTAACCTAAACATTCCTAATCATGGTAGTGACGAGGCTTGAACCAAGAGCTTGGTGAGCAGAGCTGAGAGGAATTCCACCGAGTTTTGGGACGACCATGTCAACTACAAAGACAGAGGAAAAAGTCAGACTCAAAATCTACAAAAAAAAAAGCTAAGTGCTGAAAAATTTCTATGCGCCCAGTTTCTATACGCCCAAACAGCCTGTAGGCGCATAAGAATTTTCAAACACAGAAGTATTCTGTATGGGCGCATGACACACAACAAGTATATGGGTGCATATTTCTGTGGGTGCATAAGCATGCTAAACAGAGGTATATTGCTTTGGGCGCATATCAATGGTTATGCGTCCAAGCAGAGAGAAGTCCGAGCATCATAAATTAACGTTCGAGACTTTATTTTAAACATAGCCTCACCCAGAATGGGGTCTTGGACTAGCGGAGACGTTGTCGAAGGAGGAGAACCGCCCGGTGCAGCCTCCTTGCCCTTCGCAGACTTCTTGACAACCATGGAAGGCATGTTCTTACAGAAAAGACATGAAAAGACTCTTGGCAGTTTTTGAGAAAAAGAGAGGAGAATGAATTTTCTCTCACCTCAAGGCCTATTTATAGGCATAAACGAGAAGTTATGCGCCCATATGGTCTATGCGCCCACGCAAAGACTCATTCTTTGCATACTATGCACCCACTATTCTGTTGATATGGACTATGTGTAGACATCGCATAAATAGTGGACCACTTCAAATTCTATTCCAATAAATCTGTTGGTTCAGATTTTCGAGGAAGATCTCAACAGCCATCTTTGACAGCCTAGCAAAATCTATGCACCCAAAGAGATGGTCTGTTATGCGTCCACAGAGCCGTAAGAAGATAGTCTCCCATGCTTCTTTTAAAGTATTTTGAACTCGTTCGAGTATCAAAAACTTTGAAGGGGGTCTTGTAGAAGCATGAAAATATCCATACTATGCGCCTGAAGCCATGCACCCACATAAGGAAGTGGCTATACGCCCACATGTAACAAAGTGTTATGCGCCCACATGATTTCTCCACAGCTGGGCACATAGTTGTCTTCCTACCGTATGCGCCCAAGTCATAACAGCTCTACGATCTCGGTCAACATCCACGATTAGTCATGGGCTGAGGCATGCGGCCACGCCAGCCTCCACGAGCAGTCGTGCACCGAAGCATGGGGCCACGTCAACCCCATGATCTACGCATGATCATCCAGTTCTTAAGTGCCTACATCCTATGCGTCCAAAGCAATACAATGCGCCCACAGGGAGATCAGTGTATTTTCTACCTGTGTACGCATAACAGTCGTTTCAGTGCAAAAGGACTATAAATAGAGGACATATGCCTCTTCAAATGGAGAGAACAGAAAGCATTTTATAGCCAAATTGCTGCCCTTCTTGCCAGTGAGCCGAGAGTTAGAAATTTTTTTAGGTTTTAGAGTTAGCAATTTTCTTAGGTTTTCTCCCAGTTTTGTAAATCGGAGTGTCAACGGAGTAAAGGAGCAACTGTCATTCGATCTCCATCATCCCATTTTCCAGAATTCTTTTTGTACTCAGAGATTCTCAGTGTAGGATCTCTCAGGTGTACTCAATTTGTGGTGCCTTGCGCTAATAAGAAATGACAGTGATTCTTCTCTTTTTTCTAAGTGTTCTACAATAACCAGTCTTGAATTTTCTGCAATCTACGATATTTGTCATGAAATTCCCCTTTCTTTCCCTAAGACTATTAATCGAATGATGGCTAGGTGTCATGAGATGAACAGGCTCTTCTCTATACGATGATCCTACATATCATCTTTTAGCATTTTGAGATTGATTTGTCTTCATGTGCTCGTGACTCTGAGCCCAAACATCTGCAGCTTTTACGTTGTAGTACATCTGTCCCTCCTGCTCCTCCTTCTGTACCACCTCCTCCACCTCAGAGCTAACCTATGTCCTTTGAGGGCATCTACCAGCATTTGGATGAGTTGCAGCGTGTACAACTTGCTGAGCATACTTCTTTGCGAGCGTATGTGACCAAGACATTGAAGGAACAAGAGTTTCAAAATACCAGTCGATTTCAGTCCCTTGCAAACTCTTTTATGGATCTGTGTTTCGCTCAGACTGGTCAGCATGCCAGTTCTCTTCCACGAGGTCCTACTGTTTCTAGTTACAGCTAGGAGGATGAGATGGCTCATCATTTCTTCGACCCCGGTAAGCCTATGATTGATATCGTGCTTTTGGTGCTACTCTACATCCATCTTATGGAGCTGGTACTTATGGTGATGGACCTTCTGGACATGGTGATGCTGCTACAGCTTGTTCTGATGATGATTTAGACTAGATGAGGACTTGATCTAGACGCTACAGTTTTTGTCTAGATGTTATCCTATTTTTGAGACTCTAATTATGTCTATGTTTTCTTGAAAATGCTCCTACATTCTAAGATAATACTTTTATTTACGCACTTCTATGTATGACTTTTGAGATGTTGAGTTTGTTGTTCCAAACTCTTTTAATTTTATCATTTTTACTTTTAGTACTTATTTATATTATCCGTTTTTGGTATAATGCTTAGCATTTATATTTAGCAACTGCTACAATTCATAAAATGCCTGTGAAATTTTATTTTCATTATATTATCTCTGTTTTTTTTTCATTGTTTGTTTCTTAAGAATAAATTACAGGGGATCTTATCTCTTTGTAATTAATTTGCTAAGTGACAATGGAAAAGAAAAGGATCTAACATCTTTTTCAAGATAATATTTGTCAAGAGGAGACAGTACCAAACATGTTTTAAGATTTTCAAATTAAGACCAAGATGTTATATCAGTCAAGGTTTGTCAATTATTAAAATGGAGGAGATAATTGGCCCATTGGCCATAGTCGAATCGGATTTTAATAATGATCTAACCCTATCTCGATATAAGGGCTACTTGGACGAACTGTGACAGCCTGTGCCTGCTACCGTTCAAGACTTGGAGCTGTCTATCGTCGCATCTGTATTTTAATTATTAATGTACTTTTGTATTTTATTGAATCTAGGAATACAATATAAACCACATCTATAGCAAATAGGCTACCAAAAAACATTTTCAAAATACCCTTTTATTTGAAAACAACCCCACTCACAAAGCCCAACCTACTTCATAACTGCTTGAAAATTTGAAAGCCCAAAGACCTGAGTTGCAAACCAAAAAATCAACTCATTCTAGACTTGCAGAATTCTAGATGAATTTGCCCCGAATTCGGCTCGAGTTCAGCTACCTTAAACATTGGATTTTAAACCCAGTCTTCCCACAATTACATATGTAATGGCTATATGTCGAGATTCTCTCATAGAATTCTGTCCAGATTCTCCCTTTGGAAATCTTATAAATAGAGAAAAAATTCTACCATTTCAACACACACATTCACTTTCATATATCTTCTCCCTAAGCTTACTATAATTTTCCAAAGTTCTACTAAGCTTTCAATTTCAAATCATAAGCCAGTTACAATCCTCTAGTTGATTTGCCAGTACGATACAGTCTAGAAGTTCAGAGTGATTGTAATCAAGAGTCTTGACAGAAGTGAGACACTATACAACTGAAATCGAGGGAGCACTTCGGATCAAAACTTACGTTTTTAGAAGTTGACAAGGACTTCGGATGAAAACTTGTGATTTTCTATAGTAGATTTCAACTAGGAGCTAGAGTGTTTGCCATGAACAAAAAGTTAAACAACTTTTGTATTTCAAACTTTAAAAAGAGTACAAGAGATCCTTGAACAGGAGATCTATGTACAATTCATTCTGGAAAAGTGTGATGATGGAGATCGAGCGCCGTAGTGGCCCCTTTACTCCGTTAACGATCTAACGACAAAAAGAACTTGCTCTGGCTCTCTGAATGCCTATGAGTGGTGATATGGGTTTGCCAACCAAAAAGCAGTTAAAGTATCCTGAATGAAGGAGGACTTCTTCTATTTATAGGGGAGCACATATGCGATATGCGCAAGGGCTGCTACTGAGCTGACACTTGGCAGTTGTTGGAATTCTCTTATTGTCAGGATCTTGGGTGGTTAGCACCTGTTCATCAATAGGATTGAGTCAATGACACATGGTGTATGCATACTGCTCAAAGATCTCGTTCAGTCTAAACAAATTGATCTTGATCATATCAACAGAGATAAAGTTTGATCAATTGGGAATTGATTGTATCTAAAAAGATATGGTTGCCAAATGCTATATTGACAACTGGCAGCTTGATAGCTGTCATTTAATTTCTTCTGACACTTCGTCTGGTGTGCCATTAATACTGAAGTGATGGCCCATTGTACGGGCCTCGTTTGGAGCACTACGCTTTTGGGTTTCTGAAGTGGTACTCTTTTGGAGTGCTAAGTCACTACAATTTTGGAGTGCTGAGTCACTACGCTTTTGGGACGATACCAAGTAAACGACTTCATTAATTTTTGCCACTTTTACGAGGCTCGAAAAGTGGTGACTAAAGACTTAGTCAACAATTTCATTAAATCAAATTCATTGTGATGAACTCTAGGTTCATCCAATTAACTCGGAGCCTTTGACTTGCTGCCATATGGCGTGTGGGTTGGACCACACACAGCCTATATAAAGAGGATCTTTTGAGGAAGCAAAACATTGTCTCTTGACATTTCTCTGTCATACTTGATCCCGACTTAGCTTCAGACGACCATAGGCCTTGCATATGTCGACTGTTGGTTGTAGATCTCTTCGTTCAAAGAAGCTGTAATCATAGTGGAGGACAACTTTAGAGTTTTAAGATGTACTTAAGCATTTGGCATGAGGGGTTCGAATCTGAACAATATCTTGGAGGTTTTCGAGGGCCAAGATACTGGATTTGGGTTGATTGTCGGCCCTTCATTATGTTCGAAGAGCCACAGGTTGTGCTCGGATAGGATTTGTGTTTCCGTTCTTCTCAATAACTGCTTCATTAGCTATATTAGAGAAGGGAAGTGATACGCTTCTGGCTAGTCAGTAATTCGCTCTGGAAAAAAAGAGTGTTGCGTTTTTATGGGCTGCGTACTTATAGGTTGCACATTTGTAGGTTGCGCATTTGTAGGTTGCACACTTTAGGCTGAGTAGATAGTCTTTATGTGTAATCAGGAATAATCTGTATTAGACCTTTGTAATCATGATTAATAAAGTATCTTTTTTCATGTTTTGTACTTTTTTGTTCTTTGACGTGCACAACAACTATGTGTCTCCTGTGCCTTGTAGATGCTGTGATTTTTTATGCTTCTATATCGAGTTCTTCCGACTGGATTAGTTCTTACAAGAGGGATACCAGTATACATCGTCATCTTTGAGTTTGCTCTTTGCACTTTACTTTTACTTACTCATAAATGTGATATATTTTTGTGATCTTGCTGCTAGCATTTTTTAATAGTTAATATTCCACTACCTACTCTATTCACCCCCTCTAGAGTATATCGCTTTATATTTTCGTTCCTACAGACTTGTGTAGAAGCTCAAATTATTGTAATACGCCATTCACAGATAGCGCCAAACTAGATTTATCAAATGGCACACAGAGGTATATGGTGCATCACATCAAATGGCGTTGACCATTACATGGCACTGTCGGCCATGTGGCAAGCTTCCTTGAGAAGCACAATATCTGCCATTATTACATACAACACGTCAGTCGAAGAAAATCTCTTCGAATCCCGAGCGCATGGTGCTCGAGAAGATCTATCAGGGTCATCATTGTTATGTTTGTCGTTTACTCTGTGCTATGTACGGTTAGCACAAAGCAATCAATACTTTAACATTTCACAGCGCCTAGCACTTTTTCACATATGGCGCTTACCGATAGCATGTGCCAATCAATCAACTATCATGCAGAAGCAGATGACATGGTGCGCATGCCACTAATCTCGAAGAACGTATACGCGACATTGCCTACGACCAAGCGCATCTCTCTCACAAAATGCCACGAGTCACATGCAGTTAAGCCAACCGTTCGCGCATATGGGTGTTGGTGCGCCAACCAGCATCATGTGCCAATCAGAGTAACTACTTAACAGTTATCCCAAAAATCTATAAATAGAGTTCAGAATCATTCCTCCAGCATGACTAATGATCATAATCTTCTAACCAAGTTGCTGCATCATGTTCAAGAGCTTCTCTTCCTCGACATTGTATCGTCCAAGGGATAAAGTGATCGTCTTCTGATCAGATTCCTACAGTTGTACTACCCCAGAATCAAATTGTACTCTTGTACTCTCTTTCTCAGTTTGTAACTTAGTTTTCTCGAAAAACTTTTGTTTTTGTAAACAAAATGGCGACTCTGCTGGGGACGACTTTCTTCCCTGACAAGAAAGTGACAACTCAATACGATGTTGCATCGGCCGACACGACGCAAAAGACTTTGTTCATCCAAGTCGACCAAACAACCTGCGAAGCAATTATTGGCATGGGATATGAAAAGCGTGCTACTGCCAAGCACGTATCTGCTGCTGTCTCCAAAGACAGGAAGACTCGCTCCATCTGGACTCCAAAGTCCATAGGCGTACCAATCATTGTTCCTGCACAAAGCAGGGGACAACACGATATGGATATCCCTCATTATTCTCCAGTTCTAAACTTGGTGGAAGATGTGCGAACCACTATTGCTGCACAAAGTAAGGGAAAGCGCCCTACGTCCATTCCTTATTCCTTTCCAGTTCCAAACTTAGTGGAGATTACACCTATTACTGCTCCTACACAGAACAAGAAAAAATGCCCTGTGGCCACTCCCTATTCTTCTCCAATCGTGGACTCGGTAGAAAATCCATATGATTGTGTCTCTATGCCAATCGATGTCAGAACACTTACTAGTAGAAATTTTACTTCTTTTGGCAGAGTCGATCAAATCAATCCCGAGAAAGTAGAATGTGCACAAAGTTTCTTTTTTGCTGCCCATTTGTGTCGTGCCAAACGTGCTAGGAGAGTATGTACAGAACAACAGGGCATACTGCCTACTCCACTTCAAATTGGCCAGCGCCAATCAGGCCAAAGTCAGAATCTTCATACCCTGCGCATATCAAGATCAAAGTAAAAAAATTGTTGGTGTCTCAAACTGACAAATATGTGGCACATGACACTGATATGTGCACATATCGTAACAAAAGTAGGGCAGAATTCCTTCCATTGAGTCATATGGCATGCTCGACAAGTCCAAATAATCTGCGCCTGCCACCAATCGGCATTCAGTGAAGACTTCTATGATCAAGAATCCTCTCAATTATGCCAACGAACAAAGTACTTCCTTGTATACTTAAGGGACCCAAAATCTTAGGAATAGAAACCATATTCCTAATATAATCAAGGAACGTGTGCCTTCATCTTTTTTATCTCCAGTCAATGTAACTAATCTCCGTGAAATTCTCATACAAAAGCGAAGGACTGCAGGCCCATATCATGCAACTGTAACTCCACATAGGAACACCACTGTAATAAACACTATGAAATAGTAATTGTAACTCCTCTTCCCAAAAATTTTGAAATATTTTTTAATATTTATTTGATTTAAATGGTGATTTTTAGAATTTTATAAATAATTAATTAGTTAATTATTACGGTAGATGACTTTAGCCATGGTTGAGTTTTAAAGTACAAGATGACTATGAATTATGGCACGGATAGTGTAGTGGCGTGCTTTGACTAGTGTTTAGCCATGGTAGGGGAATGCCGAGCCATAAGTGTATTCTAACTAGGAAAACTAAGCCAAGTTGTGACTTGACTCGTATATATAATTTAATTAGATATTATTTAATCTTGTTGATATTTAGGATGCCCGGTTGTAGCAAATTAGTCCGAAATTGACCCGAACCCAAGCCAAGCCCAAGTAACCGGGTGGTGTGACCAACGACGTCCATGTCAATATATTTCATGTGTGTATGACGTACTTTGTTTTAATAATCTAATAAGTGTATTTTTCTAAGCAATCTTTATTATGATATAAATATCAACAATATTTGATATTTAGTTTAGGATAAATACTTTCCTTAGATGTTCTTGTGCACGTTGGGATTTTTAAACTATAACTACATTTGATTGTACACATATTTTTGGGTTACTTTATTTTGTTATCCTCATTATTATTATTATTGTTACTAACAGGGCATTATTTTGATTATTTTATAAATTCTTAGAAAATGGTTTACTATAGATAAATATAGATTTATATAGTTATAGTGCCCTTACAATAAATATGAGTATTTTTAGGTGTCTAATATATTTCTGGTATCATTTGGCTAATTAAAATCAACTTCATATATATATATATATATATATATATATATATATATATATATATATATATATATATATATATATATATATATTTATTATATATATATATATATATATATATATATATATAATAAAATATATATATATATATATATATATATATATATATATATAATAAAAAAAAGTATTAATAAGAAATAAAAAAGAAAAAGAAGGAAATCCCAGCCCATTCCAAATAGAGACCAGGAGGGACAACCCAGCCAAACTGAGCTCACCAACACTCGGCCCCTTTTGATTGCTAAATTCTATTCGATAGAGTCTAAGTTCGAGCGAGAAGGAGAGGGGAGTTGCGATCCAAAACCCTAACGCTCCTCCACCTCGCCTGTGGCGACCCCTTACCCTGCGTACCCCAACTGCCGCCGACGTCACCGCCGCACGCGGCCAGAGACGCCGGCGGCCACGCGGGCACGACAAAATAGAACAGGGACAGCAGCAGTTGCGTGTAACAACATGCCTACTTCGCGCTGATGTTTTTCCTGCCTCGATCATTCGTTTCACGAACGAGTTTTTCGTGTATGAAGACAACTTATACATCTTTAAGTTCCTTTAAACAATTCGTATTTAGACGTACACTGTTGTCCGTGATCTTGACTCAAAGTTAAGCAAAAGTCTGCCTATTAATAGGACAATGATTCATCCCCAATCTCTGGTTTAGAAGGGAGATTATGAACCAACCACTAGAAATTTTTCAAAACTATTTTGAAATAGTCTGAGATAATATATAGGGCTACGAAACCTTTCATACAGAAGTCGATTCCGATGACTGTGTGCCAAGAAATCGGATTCCAAAGATTGACGAAAAACTGTTTTAAAACTATAAAAATTTAGAAAAAAACCCTCCGATACGACGTACCTTCCGCTAAACCGGGCGATGTGGTTGCGAACCGAAAGCATCGAAAGATATGTATCGACTTCATGGACATGTGGGCTTTGACAAAATTTAAATTGGTTGCGTGTGCGTGACGAATTTGATGTGTGTCCGTCGAAATTCACCGTATCGGCCACTTTGCAGATTTTCCAATTACTTTGTGTACCTTCGTTAGATCGAGACAAAACTTGCACCAACAGGACCGTATCATTTTTCTGGTCCAGTATGCCAAGTTTGGTCTGATTCTGAGACAGTTGATCGGATCGCCATTTTGTGGGCCCCACAATCCGACTCAACATGTAATTTTGTGCACGGACCGCCAAAATCCAACTTTGGATATACGGTTGGGTTAATATCATCAAAATAAATTCGTAGACATATAGTTTGACGACTATAGAGACCATTGACTCTGGCACGCTTTTCGATACAAAGTGGGTCCAACGGCGGACATCATTTTAGCCCAAAATGACCATTTTGCCCCTGTATCCAGAATTGAACTTATGGATAGGCAATCTTAGCTAATTTGACTATTTTAAAAATGTTGGTAATGTCTATTTCAGCTTTCGGAGACAGTTGTGAGATTTGAACTTTATGGCTTACTAGTTGACAGTATATTGTTAGTTCTTCGTGCTACCACCAGGCAAGATACCTTGCCTCCCTCTACAGTTTATTTAAATGCATATTGTCTTTCATTTTACATGTTATCAGTTAGTTCTCTAGTTGATTTTGGTTTATATGTTTTCTCCATACCATGTATATCAGTTCATTTGTCTTGTTTGTATATCACTATCTTTTCATGACTTGATAGTGTAGTTATACCGGGCTTGTTCTCATTATAGATTATATTAAAGTTGTCCTTACCTGTATCTTGACTGAGTTGTACCTTTTTGTCACCTGTACCTCGACTGAGTCGTGTCATGGAATGAGTACGTGTAGTTGAACTGCTAATTTTCTGTTATCGTTTTCTCAACCAGAGAGTCCACACTCGGGAAGAGGGTTGACCAATTACACCAGAGAGTACACACTCGGGACGAGGGTATTTGTATTGATCAGTTTACATCCATGAGTCCAAACTCGGGATGAGGGTATTGACTTGACCATTTGCACCAGAGAGTCCACACACGGGACGAGGGTATTTGCCTTGAACTAACCCGTGAGTCCACACTCGGGGCGGGGGTTAGTGATTAGTTCAAACTCCTGAGTCCACACTCGGGATAAGGGTTTGGTATTTCATTGATCTCTTGTTTATGTTTTCTTCCAGCAGTTCATTTATGCATAGTTGTTCCTGTATCCGTGTTCATAGTCACATGTCAGAAGCCACCTGTCAGTTTCTGTCTCGTTTCCTGTTTATATCCTGTTTATATTCTTATACATGAATGAACTGTTAGATAGGCATATTTTTATGTATCTTGCTATGTCTCCTGAGGACCTGATGATCTCTTCAGGTTTAGCGATTGCATGGAGTTAGTTAGCAGAACAGGATGGTAGACGTTTGTGATACACTTGCAGGATCCAGGTATTGATATTACGTTTATTATCCATTCGTGCTTTCATTCCTTATCATGATATACTCTGCTTGTTAGCTTACTTTATAGACTCATGTTATTTCTTGGAGTCTAATCAGACATTTATGCTAGTGAGCTGCAGACCACGACCCATAGTGTTCATTTATGTTTTATATTCTTATTATGGATTGAGATATAGTTTTGCCTTGCCTTGATTAGGCACATTACCATAGTCTAGACAGATTTACGTATTCGAGTTGGGCTGGAGTCCGCTTGATATGTAGCTGGCTTGCTCACGCTCACGCGTCCTAAAAAGCGGATGCGGGTCGGGACAAGTTTTTTTGGTGGCCCATGCAGGTCAGAGCATATCGTATCGGTTAGGTAACTGTATTGATACGAGCCTGCGACTATGACTAAACCTTAGAAATCTCAATCAGCACTGCTTTAAAAATTCTCCTAAAAATTTCTCTACGTCCTTGAAATTTCATATTTGTTCTCGATTATTCTTCCTTGCCTTCCGAACCGTTGATTTTCTTCTCTTCCTATTTCGGAGAGACGAACGATCGTGATGTCTAGAATTTACCAAAAATTCTTGAGTTATAGTATAATATTGCTTGATTATTTAATTTTTGGTTGTTTGATAGATATGGAGGGACTATAGATGCCATGTCTTAAATATCTATGGGTAATGAATCTAGCAACTAAATGGAAGGTTATAAAGTTTTAGTGACATACCTTTGAGGGAGTAGTGTGACCAATGGTGGGTAGAAGTCCTCTAGGTTTCGTATTTACAAAATGGCTAGGAGAAGGATATAAACTATTCATGAGGAATTAAAATTTAAGGAGGTTAAGGTAAAAGTAGACTTTCTTTTTGAATTTTAAGGAATAATTATGAATTATAATTTCGAGAACAAAATTATTTTTAAGGTGAGTAGATTTGTAACTCCTCTTCCTGAAAATTTTGAAATATTTTTTTAATATTTACTTGATTTAAATGGTGATTTTTAGAATTTTATAAATAATTAATTAGTTAATTATTACGGTAGATGACTTTAGCCATGGTTGAGTTTTAAAGTACAAGACGACTAGGAATCATGGCACGGATAGTGCAGTGGCATGCTTTGACTAGTATTTAGCCATGGTAGGGGAATGCCGAGCCATAAGTGTGTTCTAACTAGGAAAACCAGGCTAAGTTGTGACTTGACTTGTATATATGATTTAATTAGATATTATTTAATCTTGTTGATATTTAGGATGCCCGGTTGTACCAAATTAGTTCGGACTTGACCCGAACACAAGCCAAGCCCAGGTAGCCAGGTGGTGCGACCAATAACGTCCATGTCAATATATTTCATGTGTGTATGACGTACTTTGTTTTAATAATCTAATAAGAATATTTTTCTAAGTAATCTTTATTATGATATAAATATCAATAGTATTTGATATTTTAATAAAATTTAGTTAAGGATAAATTCTTTCCTTAGATGTTCTTGTGCACGTTGGGATTTGTAAACTATAACTACATTTGATTGTACACATATTTTTGGGTTACTTTATTTTGTTATCCTCATTATCATTATTATTATTATTGTTACTAACAAGGCATTATTTTGATTATTTTATAAATTCTTAGAAAATGGTTTAATATAGATAAATATAGTTTTATATAGATAAAGTGCCCTTACAATAAATATGAGTATTTTTAGGTGTCTAATATATTTCTAAGATCATTTGGCTAATTAATATCAACTTCATATATATATATATATATTTTTTTATTTTTTTCATATATATATATATATATTTTTTTTTTTTTTCATATATATATATATATATATATATATATATATATATATATATATATATATAAATAAAAATATATATATATATATATATATATATATATATATATATAAGTGTTAATAAGAAACAGAAAAGACAAAGAAGGAAATCCCAGCCCATCCCAAATCGAGCCCATGAAGGCCCAACCCAGCCAAACCGAGCTCACCAACACTCGGCCCATTTTGATTGCAAAATTCTATTCGACAGAGTATAAGTTCGAGCGAGAGGGAGAGGGGAGTTGCGATCCAAAACCCTAACCCTAACGCTCCTCCACCTCGCCTGTGGCGAACCCTGACCCTGCATGCCCCAACCGCCGTGGGCGTAACCGACGTGCGCGGCAAGAGCCGCTGGAGGCCACGCGTGTGACGAAACATAACAGCAACAACAGCAGTTGTGTGTCGCAACATGCCTACCTCGCGCCGATGTTTCTCCTGCCTCGATCATCCGTTTCACGAACGAGTTTCTCACGTACGAAGACAGCTTATACACCTTTAAGTTCCTTCAAACAATTCGTATTTAGACGCACCCTGCTGTCTGTGATCTCGACTCAAAGTTAAGCAAAAGTCTGCCCATTAATAGGACAATGATTCATCCCCAACCTCTGGTTTGGAAGGGAGATTACGAACCAACCACTACAAATTTTCCAAAACTATTTTGAAACAATCTTAGATAATATATAGGGCTACGAAACCTTTCTTACAGAAGATGATTTCGATGACTGTGTGCCGAGAAATCGGACTCCAAAGATTGGCGAAAAACTATTTTAAAACTATAAAAATTTAGAAAAAACCCTCCGATACGACGTGCGTTCCGCCACACCGGACGACGTTGTCGTGAATTGAAAGCATCGAAAGGTGCGTATCGACTTCATTGACGTGTGGGCTTTGACGGAATTCAAATTGGTTGCGTGTGCACAACAAATTTGATGTGTATCCGTCAAAATTCACCGTATCGGCCACTTTGCATATTTTACAAATACTTTGTGGTCGTTCGTCAGATCGAGACGAAACTTGCTCCAACAGGACCGTATCATTTTTTTTGTCATGTATGCCAAGTTTGGTCCGATTCTGAGACAGTTGCTCGGATCGCCGTTTTGTGGGCCGCACGATCTGACTCAACAAGCGATTTTGGGCACGGCCCGCCGGAATCCAACTTTTGACATACGGTTGGGATCCTATCGCCAAATTAAATTCATAGACATTTAGTTTGACGACTTTAGAGACCACTGACTCTAGCACGCTTTTCGATGCAAAGCATGTCCAACGACGGACATCGTTTTGGCCCGAAATGACCATTTTGCCTCTTTGTCCAGAATTGGACTTATGGACAGGCAATCCTAGCTAATTTGTCTATTCTGAAAATGTTGGTAATGTCTATTTCAGCTTTCGGATACAGTTGTGAGATTTGGACTTTATGGCTTACCATTTGACAGTATATTATTGGTTCTTCGTGCTACCACCAAGCAAGATACCTTGCCTCCCTCTACAGTTTATTTAAATGCATATAGTCTTTTGTTTTACATGTTATCAGTTAGTTCTTTAGTTGATTTCAGTTTATATGTTTTCTCCATACCATGTATATCAGTTCATTTGGCTTGCTTGTATATCACCATCTTTCTATGACTTGATAGTGTAGTTATACCGGGCTTGTTCTCATTATAGATTATACTAGAGTTGTCCTTACCTGTGTCTTGACTGAGTTGTACCTTGTCGTCACCTGTACCTCGACTGAGTCGTGTCGTGGAATGAGTATGTGTAGTTGAATTGCTAATTTCCTGTTATCGTTTTCTCAACCATAGAGTCCACACTCGGGACGAGGGTTGACCAGTTACACCAGAGAGTCCACACTCGGGACGATGTTGTTTGTATTGATCGATTTACATCCGTGAGTCCACACTCGGGATGAGGGTTTACTAGTTACACCAGAGAGTTCATACTCGGGACGAGGGTGTTTGTATTGATCGGTTTACGTCCGTGAGTCCACACTCGGGATGAGGGTGTTGACTTGACCATTTGTACCAGAGAGTCCACACACGGGACGAGGGTGTTTGCTTTGAACTAACTGTGAGTCCACACTCGGGGCGGGGTTTAGTGATTAGTTCAAACTCGTGAGTCCACACTCGGGATGAGGGTTTGGTATTCCATTGATTATTTATGTGTTCTTCCAGCAGTTCATTTATGCGTAGTTGTTCCCATATCTGTGTTCATAGTCACATGTCAGTAGCCACCTGTCAGTTTCTTTCTTGTTTCCTGTTTATATCTGTTTATATTCTTATGCATGAATGAACTTTTAGATAGGCATGTTTTTATGTATCTTGCTATGTCCCCTGAGGACCTGATGATCTCTTCAGGTTTAACGATTGCATGGAGTTAGTTAGCAGAGCAGGATGGTAGACGTTTGTGATACACTTGCAGGATACAGGTATTGATATTACGTTTATTATCCATTCGTGCTATCATTCCTTATCATGATATACTCTGCTTGTTAGCTTACTTTATTGACTAATGCTATTTCTTAGAGTCTAATCGGACATGTATGCTAGTGGGCTGCGGACCATGACCCATAGTGTTCATTCATTTTTATATTCTTATTGTGGATTGAGAAATAGTTTTGCCTTTCCTTGATTAGGCACATTACCATAGTCTAGGCAGTGTTTACGTATTCGAGTTGGGCTGGAGTTCGCTTGATATGTAGTTGGCTTGCTCACGCTCTCGCGTCCCAAAAAGTGGGTGCAGGTCGTAACAGTAATCAAGTGCTCCTATCAATCAGCTAACCAGTCTGTTTTTTGCCGTTTGAATTACACTCGGGCTACTGAATTGATCATGGTGGATGAAGACGAATTGACATTCGCCTCAGTTAACATGACTTCTCGTGATACTGGGGGTAGAAGACGTCAAAGACGTAACTCATACGTACCCCCAGTCAATAATACCTTGATCGATTCCGTAACTCCGGCGAAGGTGTTTACCAGAACAAACGATCAAGAAATCAAAATTTTATCGGTTAAAAGAATCTTTCCACTAGAAACATTGGGGGTAGCAATTTATCGGACTTCGGTGCTGATAGTGAAGATTCTGATCGAACTATCTTGTCTACTAGCTCATCATCGATATCTAGAGAAGTATATGTCTACGTCACTAACGAAGAGCAAGACGTTTCCAATTCTGCTAGCTAAGAGCAATGAATTGCTGCTCTGGAGGCCAACCTCAAAGCCATGGCTGACATGGTTACGAGCATGCACACAGTAATTATGACACAACATGTAGTTCTACCGGTTGTGAATCTAATTCCAACCCAAGAACATGTCGCATTCTCTACACCTACCAATATTGGTCTAGGGGTACAATCCCTTTTTAATGGTACTGTGCCAGCTTAGGTTACTCCGATTCATTCCCATGCTAGGGGTGGTACTTATTACGCAATTCTGCCCCCTAATCCATCAAACCAGTCTACCGCTCCTCCAATATCGGGAGACCCTTTGGAGGCAGTCAAGCTTCTACGGAATCAGTTTGAAGCTTTCAAGCAAAAGGAAGGTTTGCATAAACTAGGGATCAAACAACCCTATCTTGCTGAGTGGAAAGAAGTTCCATTTCCACCCAAATATAAGCTGTCGACCATAATATTGTTTGACGGTAGCACATCTTCGAGTCAGTATATCAACCACTTAGAGATGATGACTGATCATCTTCAGCAGAACGATGCTCTACTCACTACAGTATTTGTCTAATATTTAACAGGTGTTGCCTATGACTGGTATCGTAGCTTGCCAGATTGTTGCATAACATTCTTTGCAACATTAAAACAGATGTTCCTAGAATAGTTCTACAAAGAAACAAACGACATGAACACGTCAGTCCTTACTAAAATCAAACAAAGGCCTAATGAAACAGCTAAATGTTTCATAGAGCGCTTCCATCGTGAAGCACTTAAAATGCCCATGGGTACTCCTGATGCATTAACTATAGATACTTGCGAATCAAACTTGTTACCTATAGTTAGCATGTGGACGGGACCTACACAATTCCAAGATTGGTGTTGCTTTATAGTAAGTGCTAGGGAAGTCGAAGACAGTGCTGATAAGTTTAAGCAGCTAGGCATCCCGATGCCTAATCTTGACAAAGATAAACATCCTGCTACCAACAGTAGTGGTCGTTGTAGAAGAATGGAACAGAATAAAGAAAGATCCATGCGGCCAGGGAGCCCCATGCGGCTTAGAGAGCTCAGGCGGCTCAGGGATCCATGCGGATCAAGCGTCTAAGCGGCTCGAATAAGTTCCATGCGGCTCAGAGAGGAGCCACGTGGCCTGCAAACAGCTCTTTCCTTTGTCCTTTACTGCATTAAATGCCTTGACCGCTGACAGCTCTTACAAATGACAGCTCTGACACAAAAAAAAAAATAATGACTCCGTCATAATGGCAGACTCCTAGGGAAAAAAAGGAAATCTCTGACACGATCACCCGAAATCCAGAAACCTTCATGCGGCCTTGACACGTGGACAGTCGCATGCGGCTCAGACAGAGACCACCCCATGCGGCTCAGGCCGAAGCTATCCCATGCAGCTTAGGCCGAAGCTATTCTATGCGGTTCAAGCAGAGGCTGCATCATGCGGCTCACAAGGATTATCTCTATGCGGCTCACGAAGAAGGCACCCATCATCACCATGCGGTTCAAATGTTCAGGGGTCACTCCCAAGCAGCCTTGACACGTGGCCAGCCTTATGCGGCTCAATGAGGAGCAACCCTCATGCGGCTCAGATCTTCTAAATGGCTTGCGGTTAAGACACGTGGCATGATAATAGGACACGTGGCATCAAATCAACCAAATTCTATCAACAAATCCCAATGAAATATTGGGATCAAATCAGATCATTTACAATCAAGCAAATCAATGATACGTGGCGGGAGATCCGAGATTGGCATAACGAATCATGAGGATTTATGTCAATCATCATTAATTATCCACAAAGATTTGATGCAATCACATTAATTGCCCGGATCTATTATGTTCAAAATGAGCGGCCCAGATTCATTGATCCTAAGCCGTCGACTTCAGAGAATGGGCAATCATTACAAACCCTAGTGATGCCCCCCACTCTTATAAATGGCAAGGTGTCATTTCCTTGCGAAGGAGGAGAGCCTATTACTTTTGCAAAAGAAGACACAGAGATCCAGAGAGCCAGAGAGAGAATATATAGAGATCGAAAGGAGCGCATTTCTTCATCAACGCCAATCAATTCTTCTACAGAGCCAAGGCCGCTCTCGATCGTCCAAGGAGTAAGGCAGAGCTGCCGTCGCTTTCCCGAGCCTCTACCGTCATCCCCCATAATCTAAAATAAACAATTGTACTTAGATTGCTGTACCTAGGTTTTCGTCCCTAGGCTTTCTTTGTACAAGCGAGTTTGTATTGTAAAGTAAAAGTCCAGTCCTCCGATAATTATTTTGTTCTTTTATATTTCATGGCAAACACGATGGCGACTCTGCTAGGGATAAATTTCTCCACAGATGAGGAGTTGGTGACGCAATCGGATGCAGCCAAACTTGGCTCCACGCAATAGAAGATGGTTGTCCGCTTCGACCAACAGGCGTTTGAAGAAATGCTCTCTGAGGGAATCGCTGGCCCGGTCCAGAAGCGAACCCGCACAAAGAAAGCTCGCAGCGAGTGGAGGCCAAAATCATTTGCTCCTTCCCAAGCTCTGGACGGAGTACTCTCTGCTGCCCAAGACGGCGAAGGCGACTCTCGCACGGCCCCACTTCGAGCCATAGAGGACTCTGTTGTCCCCAAGTCCGGCAGAGGAAAGCACTACGATGCTGGACTTGCAGGGGCAAAGAGTGATTCTATGTGCTCCAGAAAGAAACCAAACAAGGGCACTAGCCGCAAGACGAAGACTCATGCGGCCAAAATTGCCAGCCGCATGAATGATGACCATGCGGCTGAGACTGCTAACCAAGGACATAATACTCATGCGGCCAGGATTTCCAGCCGCATGGAGAACACTCATGCGGCCAGGATTCACAGACGCATGGAGAAGACCTATGCAGCTACGATGGCCAGCCGCATGATGATTATTGATTCCAGTTGCATAAAGCCTACTCCACGCGGCTCTGTCTTCGACCGCCTCTCCTATGGTCCTGATCTCTTGTGCTCCCAAGAAGTCATGTCTGATTCTCTCCAGCACCACTTAGACTCTTCTTACTATGTGCCCTCATGCACTAGAGTGAAGAAGTCTAGGGCAGCACGAGCTTGGCGAGCTCGGTCCGCTGATCTGACCTCTGACCATCCGAGTGTCCCATACACTGTTATGCGGGCCTCTGATGGAAAGTTGTACAGAACCACTCGAGTCCATCCCCCAGCGGCAAACGGACAGAGAGGTTCCCAAAAGTCTTCCAAAATCCAGGGAGCAAACATGGTCGATCCAGACCCATCTGACTTGCGTGAGGCTATCCTCCACAAACGTAAGCGAAGAGAAGGTGCATCGGGGTACAAAGAGTCCTCCCACAGACGTCACTGCACCCAAGTCATCGTCAACTGCTGTTGCAATAATGCGATGGCACGAGAAGACCGGCAGTCCGTCTTCCAAAGACTACAACAACCATGTTCAGAGGATGAGGTACCTCCCGTCGTCTCCTGCAACTCTGTTCAGAAAATCCCTGCCGATAGGAGAGGAAAGAAGACAAATGTTCCCAGCCCGAAGATTTCAACTACTATGACTAAGAGACTGTCGTCTAAGCGGGTGCCCGCCACCAGAGTTTTCTAAGGTAGCCGTTCAAAGATGAAATCTGCTACAGTGGGAGATTGATCGTCCGCACCACTGGGGGTTGCTGCAACTGGGGGTAGCATTCCTCCGAACCTCCACGACAATCCGATGTTCCATTTTTTGACGATCCAGATTCTCGAGTTCCTCGTTTGTCGGGGTGTATACTTCAAAGGCCTCACCCCCCCACAGCAGCTTAGAAACAGCCTGCATTTCATGGAGAGCAAGTCCCAACTCCCCTCCAGGCACAAAAAAGGTTCACGTACGCCGGTTATACATCTCCAAAAGAGCCATGAACAGCGGCTTGTTAATGGGTAACTCGTAACAGGTGCCCCAGAATGCATAATAGAGGTCAATCTCCCGAAGGAATTCCTCGTACTTTCTCAGGATCCATGAGGTAAGGTTGACCCACGTAGGGATGGAGTCTATCCAGTTCAACAGCGACAACCTGCCAATAGGATATGACCCCTTGCGAGCGAGCTGATTCAGGAAAGTATCAGCCAGAGTAAAAGTGAAGTTGGGACCAGATACGTTTATGAAGGTACCCGGAATCAGTCCCATCACTCTTCGACTAACCGAGTCCCTGCTCGCACATACCGACCCCATATTCCTATTATAGTGAATGTTGCCCACGAACATTCCCGATTGGGTCGGAGTTAGGGATCCCACCATCTGTCTGCTCAGCGGTACCATATTGAACCACGAGAGGGGAAAGTGACGTTCCATTTCAGGAATATGGATCTCCACCCCGTCCACAGTAAAATCCCAGTTCTCAGAGATGTCTAGCACTCGGGGGTTCTTTATGGATAGAGCATCCCCAACGAGAAAGGCCGGTTTCAGATGCTCTCCTTCCAGTTTCCCCAAGTTCATCATAGTACAAAAAAATGGAAAGGCTAGTTATTGATGGCGCCCAACCTCTCCAAAGACTCATTGGTGGGAAGCTGGTCCGACACATGTCGAACTAAGCCGTTGAGCCGTACACCCACAGCATACCGTGCTGAACCCACCAAAAGCTCTCCTGCCGGGTTGGTTGGCAGATTCACTGAAAGAAGACAAAAAGAAACAGGATTAAAAGAGGGTTAAAACGAAAGTTTCTTAAAAAAAAAAAACTCCTATGTGCCTATGCGGCTCGGATCAACGAAGCCTTATGCGGCCCAAATTCATTTGGGTTTTATGCGACACAGCTTCGATGAAGTCTATGCGGCTCGGGTCAACTCAGCCTTATGCGGCCCGATTCAGTTGGGCTTCACGCAGCACTGCTTCAATAGAACTTATGCGGTTTGGTTGAACATATGTGGTTCTGTTTAGCAGAAGAGATTATGCGGCACGACTTAGCGAAGTTTTATGCGGTTCAGCTCATCAGGAGCACATGCGGTCTCGGTCAAATGAGACTTCATGCGGTTCAATTCCAGAAAGAGCTCCTGCGGCTCAGGTCCTTCTCATGCAGCTCAAACACATGGCATGCCCCATGTGGCTCGAATGCGAGAGCGGTTTCATCATGATTAAACTTGGACAGTTCAATGAAGATGAAGGATGAAGGCTTGTGCAAAAATTATGCAACAGAGCCATGGGGTTTATGGTTCAAAACATTTAATCTAATCCTTACCCTTAAAACCAGAGTGGACGTCGGGGTGTACTTCAGGCGTAGCGACCGATGAAGAGGCCGCTTTCTTTCCCTTTGCAGCAGCAGAAGTAACCTTGGAAGACTTGGGTGCCATTATCATATCGAAGGTCGGAGAAGGAAGACTAAGGAAGAAAAATAGGGTCGAAGACGAAAGAGAGTGAAGAAGTCTCTCCGATTGAGCACGATCACATTTTATAGACAAGAGAGAGGCACCTTGATGCACGTACAGTAACCGACCCTTCGGTTCTCAAGTCGAGCTGACTGACATAAAGGCCAGACTCTTGGAATCCTTCCCCAAAAAGCGGCCTTAAAATTGTCGGCAAATCAACAGCAATTAATGCAAATAATTTGCATACGTGACAGGATGACGTGGCAAGGAGCTATGCGGTCCGAAAGTCCCTGCGGCTGATTGACTCAATGCGACCGAGACATCCATGCGGCCGAGACACCCATACGGCCAGAACATCATATGCGGCCAGAAGAGTTTATACATAGTCATGCTTCTTATTCAAAGTATTTCAATTTTATAAATTGAAAACTTTGAAAGGGGTCTTGTAGAAGCATGGAAAAGAATAAAGAAAGATCCATGTGGCCAGGGAGCCCCATGCGGCTCAGAGAGCTCATACGGCTCAGGGATCCAGGCGGATCAAGCGTCTATGCGGCTCGAATAAGTTCCATGCGGCTCAGAGAAGAGCCACGTGGCCTGTAAACAGCTCTTCCCTTTGTCTTTTACTGCATTAAATGCCTTGACGGCTGACAGCTCTGACACAAAGAAACAATAATGACTTCGTCATAATGGCAGACTCCTAGGAAAACGAAGGAAATCTCTGACACGATCCCCCAAAATCCAGAAACCTTCATGCGGCCTTGACCTGTGGACAGTCGCATGCGGCTCAGGCAGAGACCACCCCATGCGGCTCAGGCCGAAGCTATCCCATGCGGCTCAGGCCGAAGCTATTCTATACGGTTTAAGCAGAGGCTACCTCATGCGGCTTAGAAGGATTATCTCTATGTGGCTCACGAAGAAGGCACCCATCATCACCATGCGGTTCAAATGTTCAGGGGTCACTCCCAAGCAGCCTTAACACGTGGCCAGCCTTATGCGGCTCAATGAGGAGCAACCCTCATGCGGCTCAGATCTTCTAAATGGCTCGCGGTTAAGACACGTGCCATGATAATGGGACATGTGGCATCAAATCAACCAAAATCCATCAACAAATCCCAATGAAATATTGGGATCAAATCAGATCATTTGCAATCAAGCAAATCAATGACACGTGGCGGGAGATCCGAGATTGGCATAACGAATCATGAGGATTTATGTCAATCATCATTAATTATCTACAAAGATTTGATGCAATCACATTAATTGCCCGGATCTATTATGTTCAAAATGAGCGGCCCAGATTCATTGATCCTAAGCCGTCGACTTTGGAGAATGGGCAATCATTACAAACCCTAGTGATGCCCCCCACTCTTATAAATAGCAAGGTGCCATTCCCTTATGAAGGAGGAGAGGCTCTTACTTTTGCAAAAGAAGACACAAAGATCCAGAGAGCCAGAGAGAGAATATACAGAGATCGAAAGGAGAGCATTTCTTCATCAATGCCAAGCAATTCTTCTACAGAGCAAAGGCCGCACCCGATCGTCCAAGGAGTAAGGCAGAGCTGTCGTCGCTTTTCCGAGCCTCTACCATCACCCCCCAGAATCTAAAATAAACAATTGTGCTTAGATTGCTGTACCTAGGTTTTCGTCCCTAGGCTTTCTTTGTACAAGCGAGTTTGTATTGTGAAGTAAAAGTCCAGTCCTCCGATAATTGTTCTGTTCTTTTATATTTCATGGCAAACAGTCGTCAAAACAACCGTAAAGGTAAAGTAGCCATGGCCATCAGTGAGTCAATCAGCGCCTGTAGCGACAACACCTCCGCAGAAAGCACTATGTCCCAAAGAAGAGTATCCCTTTGATGAAGACGATATCTTGAACATATTCCATTGTCTGATCAAAAACAACAAACTTCAACTGCCAGAAGGTAAACGGTCGGATAAAGTAGGTAAAACTGACAATCCTATATATTGTATGTATCACAGGTTCCTGGGACATCCAACCAGAGCATGCTACGTACTCAAAGGAAAGATTCAAGAGTTGATTAATGCTAAGGCAATCACTCTCCAGTAAGACGAGAAGACGGTGACAGCCAATGTCGTCTCTTTAGAGTTTGGTGACTTTCCCGCTCAGTTGATACAGGACGGTATTGTTCCTATCCCAAAGGCTACCTTGGAGATTGTCAACCTCCCGCAAGCAAAAAGTGATGACTTGGTTCCTTTATCAACTGACAAAGGCAAAATCATGTGGATTCATCCCGACTAGGTAGCCAACTTTCAACCAAAGACATCTACTTCTGCCAAGTTAAAAAAGATGGCCAAGTATAAGTCATGCCATATTACTTCAAGCGAATTTATTTTACTGGATGGTCATGTTCCTCCTCTTAATACTATATTTACTCCAGCAAAAATTTTGTTTTCTTCTTCGATGACTGTGTCACCAAAGCCAAAGATTAAGTACCAACCAAAATTCCATCGATATAGTCAGTAGTCCCGTGAACTGATGATGAAGATGAAATACGATCTACAGAAAGCTCCTGGCTTGAATGACGGAAAAGGGACTCTAATACCTCTTTTTCTACGTCTTCAAGACAGCCAGTCCCGTGTCGGTCTAGGATTTTTGATAGATCATTCATCTCCCCAAAAGAAGAAATCTTCTAGAAGCAAGACATGGGTGAAAGATTGCAATATGGTTTCTTTCTCACCTGTTCCGGAAGAAGAAGCCATGGCTTGTACCAGGTCTGGGAGGCTCTACCTTAGAGACTACCTAAAAGGGTAGAAGAATGTAGTGACTCCTCCTTCTAGATCCAATATTCCTCCGGTATCATCTCCTCCCGCTCCTGATGACCCCACAACATCAACACCACCAGTTAACTTGGGTCCTTCTAAACCGACAACAACTGATAAAGGCAAACAACATGTTCATTTTGATAAGATCCTAAAGAAGATAACTCCATTGCAAGGACTCAAAAAACTATATAATTTTGACATATTAGCTCAACTAGCCAATATTCCGGCAAGATTGTCGATTTTTGAACTCCTGCGTCTCTCGAAGAAAACTCGAGAAACATTAAGTAAGGCTTTGATACAAGCTGACGCTTGTCTGGCACATCTCAAGAAACCATATGAAGAACCTGTGGCATGCTCTCATTGCCGTAGCGTGATGGAACTGATTTCTAATATCACCTTCACTCAAGATGACATGTTACTAGAGGATTATCAACATGACCGATCTCTCTATTTTACAGGGTATGTAGACACAATGAAGGTCGATCGTATTCTGGTCGACCCTGGACCCGTACTCAACATTATGATGATGACTTTACTAGATGCGCTGAAGATCCCAGTCCATAATTTTTCCACGACGATCACGACTATCCTTGGATTCAATTCCGGAAGAAGTGAACTGTTAGAAAAGATCAGCCTAAAAGTTGTAAACCCCCTAAAAAATTTACTACAATTTTTTTTATGTGATATTTGAAATTTTTCGTACAACATATGCGAATACATATATTCGAAGTATGTTATTGTTTTTTAAGACTTTCTCAATTAAATTAAATATCAATTAATTTTTAAAAAACAAGTGTGAGAAAAATATTTTTAGAGATATAAAATGCTTCATGTCGGAATTTCAAAAACGTTATTTTATTTATTATAAAAGGCTATGTTATTTCATTTTATTGGTAATTTAGAAAATGATGTTTTACGTAAATATTCTTTTTGCATGAGAGTACCTGAAAATTATTCATATATTTTTTATTTTTGAAATTAATTTTTGCTATTTTGATATTATTTATAAAAGACATTTTTGGAAATAATTTGAGTTAATATTTGATTACTATGGTGATATAAATTTAGATATCTTATTAATCTTTAATTTAAATTTGGATTGATTGAATTGGATTTAAATCCATTTAAATTAAATGGCAGAATTATCTAATCGGGTTTAAACTACTAGTAATTCTTATCCAACTAGGAGCACCACCTCCTATATAAGAAGAGGCTCTTTTGCTCTTCTCCAAATTCCACAACCCAATTTCTTCATCACAACCGAAACACGTACATCGTGTCTGTGCCCCTTTCCATCCACTATATTTTTTCTATTATATATACATTATTTATTTCTCGTGTTCGACATGCCGGACACAACTTGTCTCCGTGTCACGCGGGACGCAATGCCAACAACCACCCTCCCGCCGAAGTAAGCCCGACCTCTGTCGCGCCGGGCGAATCCCCCGCCTGACCTCCTCCACCGCGGTCGACTCTCTTCCTCGCGCCAGATCTGGTCTCCGACGAGGATTACAGTGCTGCGCCCTCCCGACCCAGAGTGTCTGCCGTCGGCAGCACGTGCCCCATTGTCGCCCTAGGCGCCAGCACCCGCGCTAGTGAAACCCCCCAGCTGGTAATCCCCGAACCCCCCTTCCTCTCTTTCCCTAAAACTATCTCGACCTTCTCTCTCCCTTTCTCACGAATAAAAACAAGCCCCAACTGTATAAATTACTTACATTTACTATTTCCTTATATTTTTATTATATCTTTTGTTGTTTGCTTCTTTAGAGTGTGTTCGGTTATATTGTTTCCATATACATTATAATCATTATTATTGTTATTATGATTTATTATTAGAGATAACAGCTATTCTCAATAGACAGTTTCTATCCTATTATATTGTACTTTCACTTTTTGGTTTCATTAACAATATTATTAGTAATTAGAATTTTTACAATATTTACTAAGTATTAATATTATTTTGTTACTGAAATATTCATTGCTATCATAAAAGATAGGTATTTTGCAAAATGTATAATAATAGGATTTGGCCTACATTGACTCAAACTGAGTTTTAACTTGACACATATTATAATATCTTCATATTTAAAATATAGTTTCTTGACAAAAAAATGTATATCTTGACAAAAATTAGGTTTTTAATTATTTTGTATTTATCTAATTATTTTTAAATATAGATTCGACCTAAAATATTTAGCCCAAAATAATTTGTGATATTTTTCAAAGTATATTTTTCCTAAAATTTTGATACTAATAAAATCTAGTTTTAAAATATTATGGATATTTTCAAAACATAATACATGTATGTATTCCACAAAGTTCTCCTCGAATATCCTATCTAATTATGCTTTCCTATTTCCTCGCAACTTCGAACCTTTACACACCAACCATGGCTATTGGACACATCAGAACTTGTCGGATCATCGCACCAAACCAGGCGACACACCAGGCAAGATACCTTATTTTATTTACTGTTTATATTTAGTTTGCATATTTTTATTTTAGATTTTGCATATTTACTATCTGTTCATTTCGATTCGTACTTTTGACTGCTTTTCGTGATTTATTTACTTGCTTTCCGTATATTCAATGCAAGTGCTAGCCTTATTTTCTTGCTTGTCTGTAATTTCTGCATATGGACCTAGAAGTTAAGGGACTACCATTTTTTTAGAGATATGAGTAGCATATAGAGGTACTTGTGCATTGGTTGATCACCTGTACTCATGCGTTAGGTTATAACTGCTAATAGAATTGCATGCTAGAAGACTTAGCAGTTATTAGCATAAACATGTTGTAGATACAACATGGTTAGGAGCATAGGACAGGGAGGAGCTAGAAGACTTAGCAGTTATTAGCATAAACATGTTGTAGATACAACATGGTTAGGAGCATAGGACAGGAAGGACATATACTATACGCTTGGGCAATTTTGTGTTAAGTTGGGTCGAGTCGTGTCGGTCAGAGTCGGTCTTGATAGTGGCTAATTTGAGCACTACCCGTGTATTGATAGGGACTCTCCAGAGCTCTACCCGTGTGCTATGCTAGCGACTCGCATGAGTGCTACCCGCGTAGTTGTGGTCAGTCGTAGTCAGTCAGTCTGCCCATGCGTAAGTGTTGTTCAAAATTGCATACTAGAAAGGTTAGGAGACCTTAGTCATTGTCATGTCACACTTCATTCTAGTCATGGCATGGGACAGTGTTTGTCGGAGTCGGTCTTTATGTATCTTGTTACGTCCCTCTGAGGACCTGGTGAACTCTCCAGGCGTGCTTTGGTGATTCCCGCAGGTTCTCTAGCCAGGGCCATGCTTTACACTCTCCCTTCGACATGATTGCACTTGGATCGTCTTCGATCGCTCGAAAAATTTCTTTATTATGTATTTCTTCACTTTCAATAGTTGGTAGTGGATTTGTCTCCGCCCAACATTTTGTACCAAATAATAATTTATAGTTGATCTATATATTATTCTTTTATTTTTGTGGATGAGATTTAGTGTGTCATGGTTTACTGTAGTTTACAGCTTATGTATACATACGAGGATTTCATATACTTCGTAAGTATGCAGCTGGCATGTCTACGTACTTAGTCCTAAGTAAATTGGGACTGGGATGTTACAAAAGTCCAAATTGGCAATCTCCGTGCAAAAGTCTCCTTCTATGTGATTGACAATCGTGTCTCCTGCAATGTGTCATTAGAAAGACTAGGGTTGCATGAACATAACATTGTGCCATCCACTCTCCATCAATATTTTAAATATGTTGATGACAATGGAGAAGTCAAGAAAGAAGTGGCTAATCTCAATGGAGAGGTCCCGGTAATTCCAATTAGGGGACGCACTTCTCGTCCCTCGTCCTCCCAAATGCTGACCATTAATCTCTCTCCTTATACTAAGCCTTCCCTACTGAAAAAATGGAACAAAGGAAGCTCAGCTCTTCTGAGCCTCTTGCTATCGACCTTTATCGTAACAAGCCTCCTACTTCACCCCTCTTGTTATTAACCTCAGTAAGTTATCAGCGAAGGTTAAAAACATTGTTGTAAATGTTGATGCAAATATCAATAAAGCAGTATCTCCTTTGCAGTATATTGATGTCAATTATTATATACAGTGTTATTCAAAATTCTGGAAAATTTTGAACCTCTTGCTTTGGGGGTAGTTCAACCTTTTCAAGATGAGGTATCACTTGAAACAGTACAAAAATCGTTCTTTCTAATTCCTTCCTGGAAGAAATATGAGCATCCTATCCTCTTCAGTAAAGGATTGAATCAAAGGACTATGTTTGGTAGCGACTCTGAAAATAATGATAGTGGGCGAATTCAACTACATCGTTACAGTCAACAATCCAAAAATATCATTCGGAAGATGGGTTATAATTTCAAATCTGGCCTCAATGGTGGTAAAAGTAGACGAACTCCTATCCGTTTACCTACCCCAAAAGGAAAGTCTTCGCAATATTATAATAAGACAAAACACGGGTTAGGCTATACTATGCCAAGCATAACACCAGATTTTTTGAGTCTGATAAAGAAGAACGGTCTAATTCTTCTGACTCTTCTTCATGGGATTCAGACACCAGCATAGGGCACATCCATCGAGTGACACTATCTTCAAATATGGTGACAGCTAAATTCTCAGAGGATGATAATGACTCTACCGAGGCTTATGAGAAAAAGCCTTGGATATGACGGATGGATACTCAGTGGGAGCTTCATTTCGAACAGCGTGAACCACCTACTGAAGATGAGCTAATCCAAATCGATATTGAAGACGAAGCTTCTCCAAGGCCAATCTTTATTAGCAAAAGTCTCCTGAAAGTAGACAAATAAGAGTTGATCCAGCTCATTAGAGAATACATTGACGTATTCGTCTGGAGCTATAAAAATATGCCAGGGCCGGATCTTTATATTGCTACTCACAAGCTCAACATACTACCAAATGCTAGACCGGTCAAACAAAAACTGTGATGATTCTTACCTGATATGATGGATGCCACAGAAGCTAAAGTCAAGAAACTAATCGCCTGCAGTTTTTTTAGAAAAGAACAATATCTCGACTGGGAGGCTAATGTCGTCCCGGTTATGAAGAAGACATGAAAGATCCGAGTTTTCATTAACTTTAGAGGCCTTAATGCCGCTTATTCCAAGGATTAGTTTTCTCTTCCAATCACTGATGTCATGATCGATAACAGCAGAGAGTTCGAACGATTGTCTTTCATGGATGAATTCTCCAGATATAATCAGATCAGGATATACGTCCTTTCTGTTAGGGTTATATACTAAAAGCATCACTTTTTTAGTAACCTTATTTCCTTAAATTTTGAATGGGAATCATATGGGCAAATGTTTGCATATTGTATTTGTTGCAAGTGTTAATGCAAATGTTTGATATTCTATATTGTAGATAATATGGTGTGTGGTGTCACACAGAAGATCATATTATCGGTTCCCTATGGAGTATATAAATAGTTCACAACCTAGATGGACTTGGACAATCTATTAGAAAGGTTGTAGTGTAATCTGGTATTAGTCTATCTTGACTATAGGTTTACACTAGTACACTTTGTGTGTATTGAACAGGACCACTTGAGGTTGTTGTCTTTGTACTGACTACATAAGGGAACAAACACCTTTTTTATTATGGATGCTTGTGCTCTTAACCCAGATATAATAACGGACATGTATATGCAGTGTGCATTATTTTGACTCATAAAAGAGTGAGATTCATTATAGATCAACAACCTTTATGAATTGGGTATTGTATGTATGATGAGCTGTTGATTATAAATGGAATCCATGTCTCGATACATCGGGTTGATAATGTCCCCTTAAGGAGCTCATAAGGATTGTCATGTAAACCTAGCATGTGGATTATATCCGACATGACAAATTTGGGATTAGGGAGGTAGTGCAACAATGGCTCATTAGTGGACCGAGCTATTGTTAATGGGCCTGGATTGTGTGGTCGGGCTGAACACGAGAAATCCAGATCCGTTAGGAGGCCTAACCCTAATTTCTCCTCATGGTCCCTGCCGTAGCCTATATATATCCTCTATTCTCTGGCCGCCATATTACCGATCAAAAATCTGAAACTTTCTCTATTCGTGATTCACGTAAGGAGAGAAAGAAAGGGCTGCCAAGGAGAAGAAAAGGTTGGGAGATCGTTCCCATACGACGTCCAACTTGAGGAAGGAATACGTGCAGAAGATCTCGGGGTCGTCCGCTCAAGATTGCCAGGAATTACTTGTCTCCTTTCTGCCGCAGGTATAATTCATGAACCCTAGTTTCCGCCTATGAAGGGTTAGAATACGTATTAGATCTGTTTAACTTTCTATCGATCAATACGTATACCAAAGGAAGGGTCCTGGGATTCCCCAGTTCTATCAATTGGTTTCAGAGCCACTTTGGATCTACGTATTGATTGATACGTCCATGTTGTCCAATAAAACCTGCGCTGTGTAATAGTCGGTAGATGTAGATCTGTTCTAACTCGGTTTTGCGGGCATCTTAGATCCAACTATTATGGTCCAATTCATATTTTTAATTGTGTTGTTTAAACCACGGACATGTCGTGGATGTTATTGTTGCTGTGGACGTAATTAAAATCACGAGGGTTGATCGTGCTTATTATTTTAATTTTACAATCTAGATTATGTGTGAACTCCTTCGGAAGGCATAGGATTGATGTAATTTTAATTATTTTTGATCAATCGTGATGGCGGTAGTGGCTGTTTCTGATGTCGGACGAGATGCTGGTTTTAAGCAGTCCAGAGGCAGACATATGATTTTCGATGAAGGAATCGACAGCCAAAACCTAAAAAAAAAAAAATTGGGGTACTGCCCCGAACCCCACGACCTGACCGGGCAGGTCGAACCCCGAATAGATCTGCGCAGCGCCAGATTTTGGATTCGAATAGTTGAGGATGGAGCAGCAAAGATGACCATAATAGTTGGATATTTTCTCTTATTCTTGTTATTTTGCTTTTTCTGATTATGCATGTATATTATTGTGTGGTTGTTTTTTTGAAAAACCAAGCCTACATTATTAATGGACAATATGGACATAATATCAACTAGTAGAAAAACCTTCATTATTAAATAACTAAGTGGAAGAGAATATTTATTTAGTTTAAATCCTAAGGTCTCCATTACTGGTTTGTAGGTGATGTAATTATACTTGCGTGTTGGCTATAGTGCTTTCTTCCATATCAGATGAGTATAATTATGGATCACCAGTACAAACTTCCTTAGGGATAATTGTAGAAAGTTACCTAGTATGTGTTCACTTCTCTATCTGAAGGAACTCATTACAAGGTAATGGACTTAGTATTAAGTAATGGTATACATTTAGATAGAAATAATGGTATCCTCCCCATCGGAGTCACTGCTATTATTTGTATGACCAGAGCAAGACCAGCATATTAATTTTATTTGTCATAAAGTTATGTTGACATGATAGTAAAATTAATAAGAAAAACCTACTTGAACAAAGTTGAATTTGTATACGTCCACACTATCGTGGCATGCTAAATTCATGGTGTTCAAGGTGTTGGTGAATTTCTTATTATTGTTTTTAGGGAATCAATATTTAGTTAATTTAAAAAGTTTTTTTTTGTCCTATATTATTTTATTTATGTGATTCTCAGGATTTTAAAAATGGGTTCTTTCAGTCCACTTATGGTGATTCTTAGAGAAAACAAACTTACTGGACCTAATTATATTGACTGAAAATGTAATTTGGATATTGTTCTGACTACTGAGGAGTACAAATATGCACTTGTTGACGAATGCCCACCTAAGCCTGATGCTAACTCTGATGAAGAGGTCAAAGAGGCTTATAAGAAGTGGAAAAAGGCAGATGAGATGGTGCGGTGTTATATTCTGGCATCTATGTCAAATGTACTGCAACATCAGCATCAGGCCATGGCCACTGCTTATGACATGATGTATAACCTCAAGGAACTTTTCGGACATCAAAGTAGAGCAGCTAGACAGTTTGCTATGAAATGTTTGATGAATATAAAAATGGCTGAGGGTACACCAGTAAGGGATCATGTTCTCAAGATGATGGGTCATCTGAATGAGATGGAGATCCTTGGAGCTAAAATCGATGGGGAATCCCAGGTCGATATCATTCTCGGAACTCTGCCTAATTGTTTTGACAATATCTGCCTTAATTACAACATGAACAAAAGGTTGTATAGTTTGGCAGAACTTGCAAAAGAGTTACAGGATGCTGAATCTCTCTTTAGGCAGAGTGGTCATGTTTTTATTTCTGAAAAGGCTTCTACTTCTAAGCCAAAAGGCGGTAAGAAGAAGAATAACATTCATAAACAGGCAAACTCAGCAAAGAAGGGCATGGGACCTCAAGGCGCGGTAAAAAAGCCGAAAGACAAATATTTTAAGTACAAAGGGTCAGTACATTGGAAGACTGATTGTCCACTTCTCAAACAAAGGAACAAAGAAGGTATATCTTATTTACTAGTAGTTGAAACATGTTTAGCGATGTTATCTACCGGCACCTGGTGTGTAGATACAGGAGCCATTAATCATGTCTGTAATACACTGCAGGGGTTCCAGGAAAACAGACGGCTCAGTGATGGAGAGATATGCTTGTTCATGGGTGATGCTACAAAAGTATCGGTCGTTGTATTAGGAGATGTTACTTTATCTTTTGGTAGAAATTAGTCTTTGACATTGAGAGATTGTCTTTATGCACCTTCACTTAGAAGAAATTTAGTTTTTGTTTTTATGTTAGTTAAGGATGGATATTCAGTTTATTTTAATGATAATATTGTTATTAGAAAGAATAAATATTTTATCTGTTCTGGTGCATTGGTTGATAATTTATATGTCATTAATCCTATTTTGCCCACAATGCAACTTATGAAAATGAATAATATGTCAGCTAACTTAAATATGAGAAATGAACCTTCTTGTATGAACCAAATATATCTTTGGCACTTGCGATTGGGGCATATTAACCTAAGAAGGACAAAGACTGGTTGAAGATGGACCTTTGAGTTCATTGGAAGTGGAGGCACTACCAGTCTGTGAATCCTGCTTGGAAGGTAAAATGACCAAAAGGCCTTTTACGGCAAAGGGGTATAGGGCCAAAGATGTGTTGGAATTGGCTCATTCTGATTTATGTGGACCCATGACTATCCAAGCTAGAGGTGGCTTTGAATATTTTGTCACATTTATTGACGATTATTCAAGGTATGGATATATTTATTGATGTACCGTAAGTCTGAGTGCTTTGAGAATTTCAAAGAGTACAAGGCTGAAATGGAGAAACGTCGTAGAAAATGTATCAAGTCATTACGATCAGATCGTGGTGGCGAGTAACCCTTTGGAGAGTTTAGGGATTATTTATCAGAGGCTGGGATTGCATCCCAATTGACTGTACCTGGAACGCCCCAGCAGAATGGTGTAGCCGAAAGAAGGAATAGAACTCTTATGGAGATGGTTAGATCAATGATGAGTTATTCGAATTTGCCAAATTTGTTTTGGGGATATGCCTTAGAGACTGCAGCTTATATTTTGAACTTGGTTCCTTCTAAGTCAGTACCTCTTACTCCCACAGAGCTGTGGATTAGGCGTAAGCCTAGTCTGAAATATGTTCACATTTGGGGTAGTCCAGCACATGTGCTGAATGGTAAAGCAGATAAGTTGGAATCTCGTACAAAAGTATGCTTGTTTGTAGGCTATCCAAGAGGAACGAAAGGAGGTTTATTTTATCGTCCTAAGGTCATTGTTAGCACCAATGCCCGATTCTTAGGGGAAGACTATGTGATGAACCATAAACCCACAAGTAGAGTTGTTCTAGAAGAACTGAGACGTGAGACACCAAGTACTTCAGTACAACAGTACAAGAGGATGAACCACAAATAACTGCACAACGTGTCACAAATGTTACACCACAATCGATAGTGCCTCGTCGTAGTGGGAGGGTTGTGATACAACCTGATAGATATATGTTCTTGGGAGAGTCATCAGACTTCGTCCCTGAGGAACAAGATTATGATCCCTGTACCTACAATGAAGCACTCCAAGATAAAGATGCAGTGTCTTGCCAAAAAGCAATGATATCTGAAATAGAATCTATGGATTCTAATCAGGTCTGGGAGCTTGTAGAACCACCCATTGGTGTAAAAGCCATTGGATGCAAGTGGGTCTATAAGAGAAAAAGAGGATCAGACGGTAAGGTTGAAACCTTTAAACCTCGGCTTGTAGCAAAAGGTTTTACTCAAAGAAAGGGTATCGATTATGAGGAAACATTTTCTTCGATAGCCATGCTTAAGTCTATCCGGATTCTTTTATCTATTGCAGCTCATCTCGATTATGAGATTTGGCAAATGGATGTCAAGACAGCTTTCCTTAATAGAAGTTTTGAGGAAGACATCTATATGAAGCAACCAGACGGGTTCTTTGAAAAGGGCCAGGAGCGTCTTGTTTGTAAGCTCAAAAAGTCCATTTATGGACTTAAGCAAGCTTCCAGATCTTGGAACATATGTTTTGATCAGGTGATAAAATCCTATGGATTTAATCAATGTTAGGATGAATCATGTGTATACAAAAAGTATGATGGAAACGTGGTGGTGTTCCTAGTACTTTATGTGGATGACATCTTGCTCATTGGAAACAATGTGAAGGTGTTATCTGATGTAAGGGTATGGTTATCCAAACAGTTTGATATGAAGGACTTAGAAGAAGTAGGTCACATCCTTGGGATCAAAGTTCTACGAGATTGCAAGAAAAGGATGTTGGGCTTATCCCAAGCTTCCTATATCGATACTGTACTAACTCATTTTAGTATGTAAAATTCTAAGAAAGGTTTCTAACCTTTTAGACATGGAATTGCTCTATTAAAGGAGCAGTGTCCGAGGACACCTAAAGAGATAGAGAACATGAAGGCAGTTTCTTATGCTTCAGCAGTAGGAAGCTTAATGTATGCAATGCTATGTACGAGACCAGATATCTGCTTTGTCGTAGGCATGGTCAGCAGATATCAGTCTAACCCAGGACAAGAGCACTGGACTGTCGTAAAGCATATTTTGAAGTACCTGAAAAGGACTAAAGAGTATATGCTAGTTTACCAGGCAGATAGTTTAGTTCCCTTGGGGTATACAGACTCAGATTTTTAGTCAGATAGGGATTCCAGGAAATCTACCTCAGGTTATGTGTTTACTTTGCAAGGTGGAGCCATTGTGTGGAGGAGTATTAAGCAAAAATGTATTGCTGATTCTACCATAGAAGCCGAGTATGTGGCAGCCTCTTAGGCAGCCAAAGAAGCGGTTTGGCTCAGAAACTTTTCTGTTGGACTTAGATGTGGTACCTAGTTTGCCTAAGTCTATTATACTTTATTATGATAATAGTGGTGCAGTTGCAAATTCGAAGGAACCACGAGGCCATAAGACTGGCAAACACATTGAGCGCAAGTACCACCTGATACGAGATTTCGTAAAAAAAGGAAAAGTTGTTGTGATCAAGATAGCATCAGCCGACAACCTAGCTGATCCCTTTACAAAGAGCTTACCAGCAAAGGCTTTTGATAGTCATGTTGAGGGAATGAGAGTCAGATGTGTAGCAGCATGGCTTTAAGTATGAGTGGAAAATTTGTAACAGTATACTGAAAAGCAATGCTTTGAGTATAAGTGGAAGATTGTTAGGGTTATATACTAAAAGCATCACTTTTTTAGTAACCTTATTTCCTTAAATTTTGAATGAGAATCATATGGGCAAATGTTTGCATATTGTATTTGTTGCAAGTGTTAATGCAAATGTCTGATATTCTATATTGTAGATATTATGGTGTGTGGTGTCACACAGAAGATCATGTTATCAGTTCCATATAAAGTATATAAATAGTTCACAACCTAGATGGACTTGGAAAATCTATTGGAAAGGTTGTAGTGTAATTTGGTATTAGTCTATCTTGACTATAGGTTTACACTAGTACACTTTGTGTGTATTGAACATGACTACTTGAGGTTGTTCTCTTTGTATTAACTACATAAGAGAACAAACACCTCTATTATTATGGATGCTTGTGATCTTAACCCGGATATAATAACGGACATGTATATGCAGTGTGTATTATTTTGACTCATAAAAGAGTGAGATTCATTATGAATCAACAACCTCTATGAATTGAGTAATAACATTGTATGTATGATGAGCTGTTGATTATAAATGGAATCCACGTTCCGATACATCGGGTTGATGATGTCCCCTTAAGGAGCTCATAAGGATTGTCATGTAAACCCTGCAGATAGATTATATCCGACATGACAAATAAAGTTGAGCGGTACTACTTAAGGATAAAAGATTTCGAATTAATATAGTTGTCAGTAACTTAATTTGATCGACGGATATACGATATCTTAACATGGGGAGCCAAACGAGCATATAATAAAAGGAGCCCATAAACATAATTTGGGATTAGGGAGGTAGTGCAACAATAGCTCTTTAGTGGACCGAGCTATTGTTAATGGGCCTGGATTGTGTGTTCGGGCTGAACACGGGATATCCAGATCCGTTAGGAGGCCTAACCCTAATTTCTCCTCATGGTCCCTGCCGTAGCCTATATATATCCTCTATTCTCTGGCCGCCATATTATCGATCAGAAATCTAAAACTTTCTCTAAATTCGTGATTCACGTAAGGAGAGAAAGAAAGAGCTGCCAAGGAGAATAAAAGGTTGGGAGATCGTCGCCCACACGACGTCCAACTCGAGGAAGGAATACGTGCAAAAGATCTTGGGATCGTCCGCTCGAGATTGCTAGGAATTACTTGTCTCCTGTAACATCCACTTTTCTAAATTGAGGGTAATTTTGAACTTTTGTAAAAGTTTATTATTTAATAATAGGATTTATGATTTATGAGAATTTTTAATTAATTTAATACTATTTGAAATTGGTAAATTATAATTTTGATGTGTTAGCTAGTGAACTCTAGAACTATTGAGCCTAGAGACTAACCATGACCATGGGTCCTAACCATGTGATTAGAATGACTATTTACAACTTTTTAGGCTAAGGGTATTTTGGTCATTTTATGACTTTTGAATTATTTAGGATTTTAATTAATTGGTGAATTTTAGATTATTTTAATAATATTTAAATTGATGTATTATGATTTTGGTTATTTTTTATATTTTAATATTTTGGGAAAATTTTATATTTTTAATATAGTTTTTATTGGATTTGTTTAGTCGGGTTTGAGTTTCGTCTCGTTCCGACTTGTATTGTGACCCGGGTAGCTTAAACTCTAGATGGGACCCAATATTAAGTTAAGCATGGCTCACAAGATCCAACATTTAAGTTATTTAATTAAACTAATTTTTATTATATTAGAATGGTTAAGTTAGAGACTCAAAACTAGATTATTTTGATCCCAAACTTGAACCTAGTCTAGACTTAACCATATGAGACGAGAGGGGCAATTAGGACATTTTTCATTAGCCCTAATGGACACTTTATGGTAGCCACCTTTAGGAGAGAATGATTTATTTCATTCATTACAATCTTGCCTCTTTTATTTTCCTTTCGTTCTTCCCCAATTTTAGAGAGCCTTCCCATTGATTTGATCTCCAAATCAAATCATTCCTTCACCAAACCTTCCCTCAATCATTCCTATTCTCCAAGGGAAGGTGCTACCAAGGATTGGAAGAGGAGTTTAAGGAGGAGTGTCCATTTTGAGGGATCTTCGTATCGGAGCCGTGTCCTAAAGGATTTCATTAGAATTCCACTCCCAATAGGTAAAACCCATCCTCTAAATCGATTTCCTTTGCATATAAATTAGTTTTGAATTCGTAGGATCCATTCTCATGCATGTGTCCCATTTAGATTCAAATTTGAGGCCATTTGGAGCTCTCTTGAGGATTTTAGATATGTGTCTTGTGTCCTACTTGATAGATCCTAAATTAGGACACCCCATGTGTATGTATGTATGATAATATTTTAAATAGATATTTAAATTCAGTTTTATAATGGTTAGAGAGTGGATTGATCTTATTTAGGATGGTTAGAATGTGTTTCATTTGGATACCTATGTTTGTATCCAAGTATCTTGGCCTATATGTGTTCTTTTGTCAAATTCGTCATAATATTCATCCACGTTTTTATTAACCAAAGCAATTTAGAAATGTCATAACTTTTAGCTTAGAACTCCGATTTATCTCCCGTTTTTTTTTAAAAGAACCATATCGAAGTTAGCTTTCCAAATATATATTTTAATTAGCCAAATTCTTTCTGTAACTTTTTGTATAATTATTTGAGTGTCAGCTGTACGAAAGACGAACGTGTTTTAGTATTTTCGCGATTCCTGGAGCTTCCGAACACGAAAATGTGATACATTTAAAGTTTCGGAAAGCTAACACAAAGGGCTACGACATACTTTAATCTTAGAATTTAGTGAATGCCCAATTGGTACAATATTGATTTTAAGTAGAAGAGTGACCATACGATATATGCATTTTGTGTAACCTATGAGCCTATGTAGTATGGGTATTAAATGAATATAGAGTATGTAATACATGATATGTTATGTCACACCCCGCTCCTGTAGGAGCGATCGTCCTCGCTAAGGCATGATACCGCACGAGCCTAGATTGCGCTCGTGCAAGGCGGGTTCCATAACGGCCGATTTCAGCGGCTGCGACGGGGTCGTCGCATAGAAGTCCCAAGCAGAGACATTGAATAGCAGCAGCGGAATTTACAACAAAACACAAGTCATTCAAAGAAGCTCTTTATTGATATTGGAACAACGGTTACATTGGGGGCGCAAGGCCAATATTACAATCACTTAAGCTCACTCTTCTCATATTTTACAAGTTCACTCAGCTCTCTCTCATCTCTCAATTACAAGTCTTGACTCCAGCAGAAGCTTCGGAAGGCGATGTCTATGCATTATGTCCCGTATAAGTCTGACTCCATGCGGCCGCACGCTTCGAATCACCAAGGAACATCGTACCTCGACGCATCCAAGCGAGCTCCGTGCCACGAGCTTCTACCTGTGCCTGCACATGCAAACTATGTGGGTGTCAGTACTCAACTGTACTGGTGGAATGAGCTCCTCGCCCACCTATACAAAACTAACACATTTACTTTACTTTGTGCAACATAGTCCCCTTTTTGATTGTCTTTCTACTCTTGTCTTAGGATCAGTTTTAGGTCTGACTCCTTGGCCTATTCTATGTCTCTAGACTATCCCGTGCTTACAATATCATCGTTAACCTATCGAGTCGTGTTTGCCTTTCGGCTAAAATCAAAGATGCAACTACGCGATGAGGCTCCATTTCCCGATGATCGTGCTACGAATTCATCGTGTTGTGGCTCGCAACTCGCTAAGACTGAACCATATTACCGCTTCGCGGCCCGTGCTACTTTGATCACCAACCGACCCAATCAAGACTTGTGAATCTTAGTGTCACTCAACCAACTTTGCCTTGCGGCGGTTTTTCGACTTAAACCCACACAACTCAATCAACTTATACAACTTATATGCCGACAACTCAAGACTCGATGCCACATCTCGTGCCGAAACACGTCGCCTATGTTGTAGCCATTCTTAAGCCCAAACATTTGTACTCTAACTTGTATACACACATTCAGCACTCAACTCAATCCAAAGGCACTCACGCAGATTGCCGCCATGCCGACTCATCTATATGATTTGGTCACTGACTCCCAGAGCCATTGTGACTCCTTTTTAGCAGAGTATAGGATAGACCTCTTCGGGTAGCCAGCCCTAATGAACGTCCACCGAATACTTTGCCCCAGGCGCAGCTATTAGGCTCCCAGAGCCATAGTTGTTTTCTTAGGCCGCATCGGTCCCGTGGCGCTACAGGTTGCCGTGCGGGGAAACTCTATCTTGTCGATAAGTTGTCCAATGACCATACAAGACTCGACTCAAACTGACGTCTCACACAGTCATTGTACCTCTAGTGTTACCATCTCTTTCAGGGCTAAATTCAATACTTCTCACATCTGACATCTTGCCTCGACGACCCGTAGTCGCGAGCGTTCTTCTTTCTTGTCTCAACGACCCAGTCGCGAGCATTCTTCTTTCTTTCTTGCTCTAACATTTCATTCAACTCAAGAACAACTATTTAGACACTATCCAAACTCAATGAATCAACCGTGGCCCGTGCCTTAAAATACTAGGACCGTGCCATCGTGTCTCAAACCGACTTCCGATCTATACGATGCTATCGCCCAAGTCATACTTCATATGACGGGCCTTGGGATCGTGGGACTATTTAACTTGACAACCGCAGAAAGAGCGGGACAGCACTAGGAATAACTTAGGTCGATTGGCATGACTTTGCCTAACTTAATCGAGCCTATAACTTGACTTAAGGGACGAGCAAAAGCTATGCCAAGCCTTGCAATCGAGGAAGCGTGCATGCTTTATGAAGCATTCAAGTGGGCGACGCCTATGACTTAGGCTAACTCTAAGCTTGTGTCGAATACCAACTTTCCTTCTTCCAAGCCACGGGACGAAAGACCGAGTGTCATTTTTAAAGCACGTCGTGCACCAACTCTAAGCCGACCGTTGGACCTTTCCATATTCTATCTCAATTCGACCCGTCGGGATTACTCCCTTTAGCTATGTGGATTCATCTCTTTTATTATTAAGCTTACTTGTGCAAGTTGAAAAAATACGTTTTATTATGTGAAGGCAAAGATAAGGCAAGTTCATCGAAACTATCCTACCTGAGCGAGCGGTCGTCTCGACCGAGCGATTTCTCTGAGCAGCCATTGCAAGGCTAAGTTCGAACGCCGTCGGCGTTCCTATTCCTCCAATTGACTAAGCGGGACGGGACACTACATGTTAGATGAATGAAATGATATATATATGATATATATCCTCTTTACATTAATGTATATATATGGTTGAATGCAAGCATGTAGGAATGCAATTAATATAATGTATGTAAGCAATGCATAAATGCATGAATGAAAGAATGATATACAATGTATGCATGAAAGTATATAGTGAATGCTAGATATGAATGCAAGGTATACATGTAATGATAGATATGAATACATAATATATAAATAATATAATGCAATATATAATAATAGTATGTATGGTAATGTAGAATATATGATGCAAGCATGTATATGTCCACTGTTTTTTCTTTTCTTTATATTTTCCTTCCCTTCCCTTTCCATTTCAGTTTTTCCCTTTTTTTCCCTTCTATGTTTACATGTTATATACAATGTATATAATGTATAGATGCATGTAAGTATGTAATATACATGAATGAATGTCATATATGAATGAATCAATCAATCAAAGGTATAAATAAAATATAATACATTATAATGAATGTTAACATATATAATGTATAAAAGTATGTATGTAAATGTGCATGAATGTATATATCTATGTAACTATGTAAATATCCATGATGTAACATATGCCTATATATAACTATGTATGTAATATGGATATGCATGTATGTATGAAGGTATGTATTTATATATATTATCTATTTTATATTATGTATTGTTGTGGTTCACATTGTCTTGTGATTGTGTGAGTGCTAGCCTAGGCTTGGTTAGGACTATTGAGACTTGTTAGACTTGTTTGGGCTAGGACTTGACCTAATTGACCTAATTTGACTAGTGTGGTTGACTAGAGTTGACCAAGTGTTGACTTTAGTCTAGTTTGACCTAGACAGCATGCAGATGCATTGTACATTTCATTTATCATCTCTCATATACATCTTGACCTGTGTTGCTCTAAATAGGACTTTGTGTCTTCAGTTTGGACCTCTATACCTATCAGCTGTTCAGGTTATCAGGCGAGTACATTCTCTGACCGTTTCATACTTGCTAGAACGTCTATTCTTGCCATATATTAATTTACTTGATGCTGACACATTGGTAACACGGATTGGTACTATATGGATCTTCTTTTGCGATGTTATCTCCTTTGTTTTCACTAAATACATATTGTGATGTGCGTTTTACTAACATATTGTATTTATTGAATACCCTTATCATTGTACACTCATTGTGGATATTGTACTTTTATTATCACATTGAGCTCTATTGTACAAGCCATTGTATAAGGTAACGTAACTGAATTGGATCCTTGTGTATTGATTGGAGAGGGAGAGTAGAAATGGTTATGTGATCAATCCTATTGTATAAGAAATTATATATGTCCATTGTACACCCACGTACAAAGGAGTCCCATTTTATTGTATAACCTAACCCGTTTACATAACCATATTGTACTCTAAATCACATATTGCTTACAGTTCTTACTTATCATATATAGATATTTCCTATTATCATATCCTTCTGTTTTTTATATACATCTTCTTTCAGCGTTTCATGTATCTTACTCTATTGCAAGTTATATTTTCTAACCTGTTATGATCTGCGTGAGATGTATTGTGCTCGCTCCTGTCTTGACTGGACCTGTTGATAAATTTTACAGATAGCTTGGAGGTTGCCTGCTAGCCTATAGGAGATACAGTAGAGATTGTATAGATAGTTATTTTAGTTGTCTTGAGTTGTATTTACTTTATGGATTACTATATTTGAGATTTAAGATGTTTTCTGGGTTTGTGTATCTTAGACACTTAGACTTCTATCTGCGGTATCTCTTTGTGGATTTCATATTTTATCTATCTTTTATCATGCTCTACCTTAGATGTGATTGAGACCGTATTTGCTATGTCACCTCCATTCGGAGTGTATATACTGTACATGTACCTTTATATTGTTAGATGTTTGACCTAGGACAGCGTTCCACCACCGACACTGCGGCGTAGGCTGGACGTACCCACTTCTCGTGCCCTTACTCTAGGTTGCGGGTTGTGACACGTTTTTAGCGGTGGCCCATGCAGGTCAAGTTTGTGTAGTGGTATTCGAACTAGAGTACCACTACAGCCTGCAATAGGATTAGGATATATTTTTGAAGATACTCAATCACAGTTAGGATCCCTTGAGAGATTCCTGGAATGACCCTTGAGAATCTCATTATAAAATATCTCAAAATTTGATTCTAATAGTTTATATTTATCTTTCTTGGTTAGTTAATGTATTTGATTTTTGGGTATCCATTGTTGATTTAATTTAATTTTTGTCAAGATGAAATTATATGGGCTAGGTCATCTAAGTTATGGAATCTAGTCTTCTACAGTCACATTAGCCAGCATGGTGAGGACATATAGTCTGGCTTTGGATATATTTCTCGGGTGTAAGAATTTAAGGTTTTCGCAGCCAAGCTAGCGGCATCGCGAAAATTTTAAATACCATGATTATAGAGGTATGTGCCAAAGTCGAGGACTTTGTGATTATCGTAGCCTTGCTAACTAGTATGACGTGAATTTAGAGTACCATGATTTTGAATAGACGCATATGATTATCAGATTGTACCTTAAATGTTCTTGAACATGTTTTCTCTACTTTTGTTTCAGTCATTCTCAAAAAAAAAAAATTATTGTTTGTTTTGTTTGTTTTGCTTCTTATTATTTAACTTAGGAGTAGCTTTAGCTGTATTATAAACCTTCTGTAACTTCTTACTATGAATTTCTTCTTAATACAATGAATCGATAATTTTGCTAGACCTTATCTTGGATTTGATATTATAACTCTGGTTTCAAAATGGTTCTTCTTTAAACAGATAAGCAGAACAAATTTTATCGTTATTTTCTTCTTGCTATTATTCTTGTATTAAATAATAATAATAATAATAAAACTGTCTTGATTACATCAATCACCTACTTGCAATCTTGGTAGGAATCTAAATGTTGGTCTTGATATGGAATTTGAATTTTATATTAGGACATGAGAATATATATATAGCGGACACAGACACTTTGCCTGACACGTCACTACAAGAAAAATGACGATTCTTGACGGTTTATAAGTTGATGGTCGTGAAAAACCGTCAAGAAAATGGCATATCTTGACGGATTTAGCCTTACGTTAAGAAATGCCTTATTTTATGTTAATTTAGCTATCTTACAGGATAATAGTTGACGGTTTTAGGGAATCCGTCAAGAAACATCATTTTATTTAGTGACGGTTCGGTAATAACCGTCAACTAATATATGCCTAAAATAATTGGCACGCTGTTTTCAGCTGCCATTTTGGTAATTTTTTTGAATTGTTTTTTATTGTAGATTTATATTGACGTTTGTCATACCAATCTCATTCTATTTATTTCTCGATACTTTCCTCTCCTCTATATTTTTCCTTCTCTCTCATCCACCAGCCGATGGAGAAGGAGAGCTCAACTCTACATCTCCCTTCTCCTCTTCATCCTCTTCATCTCCATTCCCCTCTTCTTCCTCTTCCTCCTCCCTTTTTGTTGAATTTTCCCCCGATGGCATATCGTGAGCACCGGAGCTCAGGTTAGGGTTTCGATCTTCCCCAACCCTAATTTTTTCTGACATCAAAGGTGAAATCCTAATTTTTCCTTCAAATTCTTCCATGTTTCGACTTGGAGAGGGCGTATGCCAATCGATCGTGGGAGTCTGGCACACCCGCCTCCAAGGAGAACGCCGCCTACACCCTACTTCGTATGTCCCATATCGACGACCACAACCTCGCTATCGGCCGCTCGGGAGCCTTCCCAACTGCTTCGTGTACGAGATTCCCACCTTCGTCGCAGATCCCCACCCCGTCGTGACGGATCAGGTGAAGCTTCCTACTTCTCTTTAATAATTACTTGGTCTCAGTAAGAAATTGAAATTTTAGCTCCAAGTGTTTAATTTTTTGGGTTTTAGACCAATGTAACCTGCCTTGTAACACATGTTCTACTACTCTGTTCTTACCCAGCCAATAAGTCCTGCTTTGGTCTGCATTGTTTCCCAGTGATGTTGGAAAGCTTTTGGATGGTCTGTGTTTTTAAAATTTTTGATTCTTTGCACTTTGACAAAGTACAATTAGTAAAGTTATGTTCATGTTTCTTTTTAGTCATGGAAACCAGCCGAATCACTTCCAAAGATGGGAGCTTCTCTGGTTCTATCTTGGTTATATTCATGCTTGATCTGCTTGTTAGTAACACAAATCTCTCAATTCACTCGACATCCATAAGAACAAATGTGCACTTATGACACCAATACTATAAGATGCAGCAACACGGAACAAAGTGAGCTCTCTGGGTGCTTGTTCCGTGTACCGCAAGTGTCCAACACAAAGCTACATAGTTGTCAGGGCCGGCCCACCGGATTGGATTGTCCTAGTCGAAACTAAATTTGTTCGCCCTCTGCCACTTGACTTCAGAAAAATAAAAAATAAAAAATTACAACAAGCTGAAAACTATAAATATTGTGGCTAAGAAAAATAAGATCAATGATTTTTGACAAACACTAAGAAGCCAGTTGTCTCCGGTTCTGACAGCAGCGTGGAACTCGAATTTTGAGTTGTTCTCCTGACTCCTAGCTATACGAGACATTTCAAATGGAATCTCAATAAATGGCGATGGGGGAACTGACAAGGAGGAGTTGGGGTGGACTGCAAAGGCTTGGAAGAGAGCTGGGGACTAAGGGGCCTCGGACATGGTTCCTTTATTCCTATTACATCCTGCTATCCTTCCCCCTCCCGTTGTCAACTCCGATGCCGAGGATAGAAGGGGGGTGGGGGTGGGGGGAGCGGAGGAGAGAATGGGAGTATTTTTGTCATCTAGTACTTTTTGTTAACACTGGTAGGGTATTAAGTTGTACAATTATCAAGTTGTCAAGTTTTAAATTTAGGGTATCAAGTTGAAAAAGTGGAATAGTTGAGGGTATCAAGTTGAAATTAAGCCTTTGTTTTATTATGCTAATTGTTGTTTGCTTACTAAAGTTATTCCCATTTGTTAATAGATGGTATCTTATACCTAGAGTTAGTAAAGCAAATGGAGATTTACGACCCATTAGACTGGCTAAATACGACCAAAGACCTTCCATTTTTGGGTAATTCTATAGGCCTTCATGTATCCTTCTCTTCATAGCTAAACAATGAACTAACTGTCTCTTGTGGTTAATGTACTGCAAGAGTTCTTCACATGTTGAATTGCCTAGAATGCTAATAGAATTGCCTTTTCCTCAGGTTAGGAGGAAAATTCAAGGTATTATGGCTCTCCATTTTCTCAACTTTTTTTTTTCCCTCTCTTGTTAAGCTGGTTCACTATGTATAAGCTTATGTAAGACGAGAAACAATGCACCTGGAGTTCATCCAGCATTATGGAGATTTTATTTTATACTTATATATCTAGAAACGTCGAATCTTCTATACAAATTATTTATACTAGAATAAGTTTAGATTCTATAGAGTATAGAATAAATTCTTTCATTAGATCTTACCCGTTCTGGCAACAGGCTGGCAACTTTCAGGTATCGACACAAGGTCATATTAGATCGAGATGCAACTAGCCCTTGCATGTATAGACATACGCGTGTTTTAGCTTAAATTTACATAGCACATAGCCACATACCACTGTGCACTTTCTGACTCCAGGATTCCCAAAAAGATTGTGTTTGTTTTCCTAGTAAAATGTTCAGGACTAGTTGGGTTTGGCAAACAAAAATTTCACAATTAGGGATTGCAATACCGAAGGGGTACAGTTATTATCTATTTGAGTCCTATCCTGATGGTTCATATAAACATATTTAGGGGCATTCACACCCAAGTTGCATTCAACAGAGAATATATAGTAAATTTTCTACTCGACTACCATAAGGATTGTGCTTGCAGCAATAAAGAGCATAAGAACTCGTGCAATATTTACCTTCCTGGTCTTAAAAGAAGTTCTTACCTTTACATTTTTATATTTAAACTGAATTGTTATTGTGAGGACACCATATTATTTTTTTCTTATATAGATACTGAAGCTTCTTGAGACCCATTTGCCTTAATGAAATCAACACGCCAGTGATATGCCAATTTCATTTCTACCCAAATCTCTTCAGGTGTTATGTTCGGCTGTAAGTAGTTATACAACAAATGTTCCAGTATTTGAGGTACTTCTGTTTCGTTTGCTGTATGTACGTCCAGTTACAGAAGGGAAAAAAAGCGTTGCAAGGTCCTTCCAAATGCTATACTATTCAGCAAGGATGACTGAAACACCACTTTACAACAGCATCTGATACAAGGAGAGGAATAAATGCAGCTATCATATCATTGTCTAGCATGTAGCTACTTTAGTTGCAACATTTTCCCCATTCCATCTCTTACATATTATAAGAGTGTGATGGTTAGGGTTATTGCTTGTATCCTGGAGGATGCGGGTTTAAGTCGTGGTAACAGCCTCTCCATATATATGGGGGTAAGGCTGCGTACATTGGACCCTTCCAGGACCCTACATTAGCGTGAGCCTAATGGCACAGGGATGCATTTTTTCTTATTTATATATTTATTTATTTATCTCTTACATGTTATAGAAGTCTTGGCAACACAACTACTATTCACAGAAGTAAAATATGCAAGCCAGCATCCAAATTGTAGCTATCCTAGCACTGAAGTTTATAAATATAATAAGGTTACTTGAAGTTAACCAATCACTGGATTTGCAAACACAGTCTACAGCAATGAATGCTACATAGAACAAATGTTGGATGATATTTTATTTAAAGGCAACCAAACTGCCCTTGGAATCAAACATATGATTGTAGGTATTTCTTGTCATTGGCTGACATATTCTCTACATTAAGGTAGCGAATACCCATGCTCATATCAGCTGCAAAGACGACGCATTCTACTTGACTGATTTGCATAGCGATCATGGTATATGGCTCACAGAGTAAGTATTCAGAAGTTAGGCTGACATTTATTTTCTCTCTGTATATTCAGATATTATCTTCATTAAGAAAAACAATTCACTTTTCATTTATCTGCAGCAATAAAGGAAGGAAGTGCCGATTGCCTCCAAATTTCCCAGTTCGGTTCCACCCATCTGATATCATTGAATTTGGCTCTGATAAGAAGGTGATGTATCGTCCCTATTTTTACTATTCTAACTAAATATTAATGTTAATTCTTAATGTGCAAACCAACATTGACATGTTAAGTAACAATAGCCATCACAATATTATGGATTTTCAATTCACCTCCTTCCACAAACCTTGCTGCTGCTGCTATTTCTGGAGTCCAGAAAACAGGCTCTCTTCTGCCTAATACTCCATTAGAACACAAATCTCTCAATTCTCCACTAAATATTCATGCTAGTCATATCCTTATTTCAAACACAAATTTTGGATTGGAGTCTCATATATATTTATTTTTTTGCAATTGTCATGAATTGTGTCAATGATTACTGTAATATGAAGGAAATGAGAAAGTGTTTACATTTATTTATCAATAAATGTAACTAAAGGACTACACCTTTGCGATGTAGATACCCTTGACTCGAGACTGTTCTTGTTGATATTATTCCCACGAAGCCAATTTTATTTTTAGGCTTCTCCATTATGCCTCTGAGTTGTGCCTTTGATATACTTCACTTTTAAGGATTTAAATAGCTATAATTTTGTCCATGCTGATACCTATTGTCTTGATGCCACTCTCATGCATTCATTTTGTTTTGTTTTGTTTTTTTTGTTTATAGGCTTCTCCACTTTTGACCCCCATTCTGTATTTGTCAACCTTTTCAGAGCTCGAATAGTATTTGAACTTGAGTTAATACTTTTCAAATTTTAACTGTCTCACTTTAGTAAGATATTTTTTCCCCAACTGATTTCCTGCACATTTAAACTACTGCAACATTTGAGTCCTCCCTAGATTGTTCTGTCCATTCAAAATTTGATTGAATTTCAGTTGTGTTGCTGACTTATAATGTTATGTTCACCTTGTTTGCAGATTAACCTAAAGGAAATGCTGCTCTGGGTTCAGATATATTTTGGTTAATCTACTCCTGTAAATATGTTTTGGATATGTATATATGGTGTACGAACGTGTTTGTGGTTGGACGTTTGGATGTACTTGTTGCATGCTGCTCTGGGTTCAGAGATATTTTGGTTAATTTACTCCTATAAATGTTTAGGATATTTATGGTGTACGAACGTGTTTGTGGTTGGATGTACTTGTTGGATGTTTGGATGTACGAACAACGTATTTTTTAATATAAAAATTGTGTATTATAGTTGTGTGATGCTTGTGATATTATATATTGATTCTGGAATTGGATTCTGTGTAATTATGTGTATTTGGTAATTGGATTTCTGGAATATATTATGTTTATCTTGACGGTTGTAAAACGGCAAATTTTTTTATTCCTTGACGGTTTTTAACTTGACGGTTGCAAAAACGTCAAAAAATAATTCATTTCGTGACGGTTTGCAAACACCAAAAAATAATTTCTTGACGGTTTTTCCCCGTCAAGAAAGACTTTTCTTGACGGTTATTAGCCGTCATCTAGGCCCCCGTCAAGAAAAGTCGACACTTTTCTTGACGGTTTTTTGTTTGTTTTATTGACGGTTTAAAACCGTCAAGATAACGCATGTTTCTTGACGGTTTAAAACCGTCAAGGATACAAACAAAAAACCGTCAAGAAAAGTGTCGACTTTTCTTGACGGGGGCCTAGATGACGGATCCAAAACCGTCAAGAAAAGTCTTTCTTGACGGGGAAAAACCGTCAAGAAAAGCCATTTTTCTTGTAGTGCGTATGCATGCTACACTTTGATTACCAATCCATCTAAATACATATTAATATGTTGTTGATGTTAAATTCTCAAACCCCAATATCTCTGACACAATATAGTATCGGAGAATAGTTCTCTGTCTTTTTTTTCCAGTTTAAATTCTTAATTTAAATATAAATTTCATAATATTAGTTGTTGTTTACATCACTGCACATGTATGTTATATACATGGTTTCAATTCTTAAAGAAATTGGTTAGGTTTTGTGTTTGAATTTGTCAAATCTGAGACCGTGTGCATATTAACCCTTAATACTGGATTCCAAATGTTTTGTTCAATTTGCCATTTTTTTAATGTAATATTTTGAGGTATATACATTGTTGAATGTATGGATAGTATGTTAGGGTTTTATCTCTATCATGTTAGGATGTGTTGGAAGCATTGAGTTGGTTGTGATGTTTCAAACCCCTAAAATCTGAAACTGCATTATGTTAATATTACACTGGTTTAAATGTTAGCTTATTTTCAGATTTTATATGTAAATGCTGAACTAAAACTGGGTTTAACCTTTCAATACTAAAGCTATAATCCTGTACAAGGACGCACACACCCTAACTTAGTATACACTGCCATGTAAACCTAACCCTTTCTCTCTATGTTATGTTCATATATCTATATAGACATATATATAGAGTTTATGCATACATGTTATAATGTATATAGATACATAACTAAATCTCTACCTCTTTATACATATATATATATATATATATATATATATATATATATATATATATATATATATATATGAAACCCAAATCCTCCTATACACTTTCATGTATATTTCACATACACACATGCCTACTATCTAACCATATGAACATGTCCACATACACCCATTCACACACGAACTACATAACTTTTAGAACTTACAATTTAGTCTTAACAGGATTAAGAGAATCCTATATTGTGATTGGATTTCAATGCAATTGACTTTCATTCTTTAACTTTTGATTTTGATTTTTTTCTGTACCCCTTTATCGATAATTGGTAGTTATCTTTATTTTATTTTTTGATAAGTACCATTTTTCATATAAGATGGTAGACTGTCTAACAGTTTTGATAATTTGTTATTTCTGTATCTTTTCCAGTTTAACACCCCTGATTGCTTGTATGTTTGATACCCTATGACCGTTTGGGTCTAGCATGACTAGTATACCTAGATGAGACTTTCACTATAACCGTATGCCATGACCCTGTATGTCGTCATTTTAATTCGTATGATTTGTTTAAGTTCTGAGACTTTGATTATGGGGGTTTGACCTAGAAGGAGTATGAACATTTTAATTTCGAGGACAAAATTTTTCTAGGGGGGTAGGATTGTAACACCCACTTTTCTAAATTGAGGATAATTTTAAACTTTTGTAAAAGTTTATTATTTAATAATAGGATTTATGATTTATGGGAATTTTTAATTAATTTAATACTATTTAAAATTGGTAAATTATAATTTTGATGTGTTAGCTAGTGAACTCTAGAACTGTTGAGCCTAGAGACTAACAATGACCATGGGGACCTAACCATGTGATTAGAATGACTGTTTTCAACTTTTTAGTAACCTTATTTCCTTAAATTTTGAATGAGAATCATATGAGCAAATGTTTGCATATTGTATTTGTTGCAAGTGTTAATGCAAATGTCTGATATTCTATATTGTAGATAATATAGTGTGTGGTGTCACACAGTGTCACGACCCGCACCCTAGAGTTAGGGCACGAGAACGTAACAACGCCCAGCCTACGCCGCAGTGTCGGCGGTAGAACGCTGTCCTAGGTCTCAATGCATCTAACAGTATAAGACTAAACAGTTTATACTCCCCGAATGGGGGTGACATAGCAGAATGTAAACTCAATCACATCTAAGGTAGAGCATAAAGGAAGATAGATAAAACATGAAATCGAAAAGAGATACAACAGATAGAAGTCTAAGTGTCTAAGATACAAACTCAGAATACATCTCAAAACTCAAATACAGTAATCCATAAATACAACTCAAGATGACTGAAAATAAACTATAAGCAAAAACCCTAGCTATCTATGCAACCTCTACTGTCTTCTCTAGGCTAGCAGGCAACCTCCAGGCTATCTGTAAAATTTATCAACGGGTCCAGTCAGGACTGGAGCGAGCACATTACATCTCAACAGATCATAGCAGGTTAGAAAATATAATCATGCAGTAAAGTAAGATATATGAACTGAAGAAATATAGTATGTAAACAGAGAGAGAGAGAGAGAACTGTAATAGAAATATCTACTATAAGTAGAGAGCTAGTAGTGACTAGTAAGTCAGAGTAAAATATAAACATGTGAATGGCATAGGAGATTCATGACTACAGCTAAGAGGGTGATTCATGACTACAGCTACTTGGATAATATTCACATGCCTATTTCCACTCCCCCATCCCCAATCAATACACAAGGATCTGTTCAAGTTATGTTAAGATTCGTGAAACTTCACATGGCTCATAAAATGAGTGATACGTGAAGGTGATTCATGATGGCTCTGTGAACATGAGAGTACATGTGTCACAAGCGATTCGTGAATCATCGGAAGCATAGAGATACGTGATGATTCGTGAAACGCATAAAACATGCAGTATCCGATGCTCCCGAAGGGGATAACATCTCATGAAAAGATCCATATAGTACCAATCCGTGTGACCAACGTGACAGTATCAAGTAAAGTAATTTAAAGTAGAAAAATAATTCTAAACAGGATATGAAATGATCAGAGAATGTACTCGCCTGATATCTGAATGCCCAAGGTAAAGATACTGTCCGAGGAGAGGTGTCTGGCTCCTAATTAGAACAGCACAAGTCACAATATGTCCAGAAGGGTAATATAAAGCACTACAATGCATTCTACATAAATCTAGGTCAAACTAGGCCAAAGTCAACCCTTGGTCAACTCTGATCAACTGCACTAGTCAAACTAGGTCATGTCCTAACCCAGCAAGTCTTACTAGGCCTAACCAAGACTATCCTAGCAAGCACACATCAATACAAGGCTATACAAGCTAACATACACCCAACTCTATATAGCATGCAATTATTCAATACTCAAATAGGCAAGAATTCACTTTGGATATACACTAGGTAATCTATTACTTTAAGCTATATATGTCTACACATATATACACATGCATATATTGGTATTCAACATTAGGTCTATAATCATGGTATTTCAAATGGTTATATAAACTTATATATTACAACACAATATGCTAACATATATATAATATACATACATAGCTAAGTTAACTATATTCATAAATACTTATTTAAAAGGCTATGTGTGTGTATATGAACATGGCAAAGGGGCAAGTGAGGGTTAAATGGGCATACATAGTATATACATATCAAAGAGTGTCAAAGTGTAAGTGAACAATGTGTCAAGTGTGATCGTGTCAACATAGTGTAAGGGGTACATGAGGTAATATAGGATTTGTGTTAATATAGAACATTACATCTCATTAACTTGTATATTGCATACATTACATCTATTATTACATTACATTTATGCTTGCATTCATTCATCATTCATTTCTTCTCTTGCACTACTATATGCACCATACATTACATACTATGGAACCTACATATTCATTACAAGCCATACTTATACATGCTTACATTAGATAGGATACTTACACCTCATACATCATTTATTTAAACATTTACTTATGCTTGCATTCTCTATTAAATTACATAATGCATATACATTAACATAGGTTAAAATCAAATAGAACATTATATTACACACAAGGGTGCACAAAATGCATATGCCGAATAGTAACTCCTATTAATAATCAATACTGTACCATCTAAGCATGAATTAAAATCTAGAATTAAAGTATGTTATAGATCTATGTGTTATCTTTCCGAAACTTCAAACGGATCGCATTTTCGTTTCCGGAAACTCCCGAAATTGCGAAAACACCGAGAACGCATTTGTCTTTCGTACAACTGACACTTAATTAATTCTCCAGAAAGTTACAGAAAGAATTAGGCCTATTAATACATGTTTTTGGAAAGCTAACTTCAATACGCTTCTTTTAAAAAAAATGGGAGAATAAATCGAGCTTTGAGCTAGAAGTTATGACATTTCTAAGTTAGGACTGAAATTAAAAACGTGGATAAAAATTATGACGGATTTGGGTAGTTTGAGACAAAAGAACACAAGTATATAATATAATATATCAAGAACTCACTCTCTACACTAATATATATATATATATATATATATATATATATATATGAGACACTATAGAACACATCTCCAATACAAAAATATGAGATTAAACATGTAATAATTCATTCATACATAACAACAACACATAGTGTGTCCAAATTTGGGATTTTTCCACATGGACACAACCACAACACAAAGGACACTCCTATGACCTCCAAATGGACACGAAATGGACACAAATGGAGATACAACCATGGGGGTCATTCATATGGGTTCAAAATAGACCTATATGCATGAGAAAATGAAAAGGAGAAGGGATTTGTACCTTTCGGTAGATCGAATCGAAGAAAAGCCTTCCCGGAACGATACCGACACGTAGAGATTCCAAAAGGACACGAACGAGCTCCGAATCCTCCCAAACTTGGGTAGCTTCCTCCTTGGCTAGAATAGAGAAGGAAAGGATAAGATTTGGTGGCGAAATGGAAGGATTTGGTGGAGAAATTGCTAGGGATTGCTCTCTAGGAATTTGGGGAAGAACAAGAGAGAGTGTGGATGAGAATAATGAAATGAACTTGAGCCTATCCTCTCCCAAAGTGGCTGGCCATATGGGGCTATTTGTCCTATTATGGTAAGGTCCAAAATGCCCCTACTAACCTATTCTATGAGTATTAGAAAAGGGCTAATTGGTTGGGGCTAAATTAGTCATTCTAAAGTCTCTAATCACACTAACCTTATCCATAATAATTAGTCTAACCTCTAACTAAAATATTTCTATCATGTGGACTAAAATTAATATCATGTGGGCCATGCCTAACTAGTGTGTGGGTCCCACTAGAGTGAAACTACCCCCGGGTCCCCGTTTCAAGTCGGATTGAGTTGAAATTCGAACCCGACTCAAATAACCCCAAAAAAATATCATAAATAATAAAATAATATCAAAATAATTCAAAGAGGTCAAATGCAAAAGTATCCTTAGGCCAAAAATGACATTAAAATATCATAATCACATGGTTAGGCTCTAGGTCAAACAGTCTCTAGGGTTTCACTAGCAAAACGTCAAAACCACAAGTCATTGATTTAAATAATTTTAAAATGATTTAAAATCACCAAAAATTATATCATGAATTAAATATCATTATTAAAATAATTATAAACACAAAATTTCAAAATTACCCTCATTTGAAAAACTGGGTGCTACACACAGAAGATCATATTATCAGTTTCCTATAGAGTATATAAATAGTTCACAACCTAGATGGACTTGGACAATCTATTAGAAAGGTTGTAGTGTAATTTGATATTAGTCTATCTTGAATATAGGTTTACACTAGTACACTTTGTATGTATTGAACAGGACCACTTGAGGTTGTTCTCTTTGTATTGACTACATAAGAGAACAAACACCTCTGTTATTATGGATGCTTGTACTCTTAATCCGGATATAATAACGGACATGTATATGCAGTGTGCATTATTTTGACTCATAAAAGAGTGAGATTCATTATGGATCAACAACCTCTATGAATTGGGTATTAACATTGTATGTATGATGAGTTGTTGATTATAAATGAAATCTATGTCCCGATACATCGGGTTGATGATGTCCCCTTAAGGAGCTCATAAGGATTTTCATGTAAACCTTGCAGGTAGATTATATCCGACATGACAAATAAAGTTGAGCGGTACAACTTAAGGATAAAAGATTTTGAATTAATATAGTTGTCAGTAACTTAATTTGATCGATAAACATACGATATCTTAACATGGGGAGCCAAACGAGCATATAATAAAAGGAGCCCATAAACATAATTTGGGATTAGGGAGGTAGTGCAACAATAGCTCATTAGTGGATCGAGCTATTATTAATGGGTCTGGATTGTGTGTTCGGGCTGAACACGGGATATCCAGGTCCGTTAGGAGGCCTATCCCTAATTTCTCCTCATGGTCCTTGCCATAGCCTATATATATCCTCTATTCTCTGGCCGCCATATTACTGATCTGAAATCTGAAACTTTCTCTAAATTCGTGATTCACGTAAGGAGAGAAAGAAAGAGCTGCCAAGGAGAAAAAAAAGGTTGGGAGATCGTCGCCCATACGACGTCCAACTCGAGGAAGGAATACGTGCAGAAGATCTTGGGGTCGTCCGCTCGAGATTGCCAGGAATTACTTGTCTCCTTTCCGCCTTAAGTATAATTCGTGAACCCTAGTTTTCGCCTATGAAGTGTTATAACACGTATTAGATCTGTTCAACTTTTTATCGATCAATACACATACCAAAGGAAGGGTCCTGGGAATCCCCAGTTCCATCACTTTCGCTCTCCTCTACGAGTTTACTGCTATACAATTATGCCATTCGGTCTCAAGAATGCTGGTGCTACCTATCAGCGGGCCATGAGTACTATCTTTCGTGAACACTTACGAAAGATAGTCGAGTGCTATGTCGACGATATTGCTGTCAAAAGTCATCTAAAGGAAGATCATATCCAAGATTTAAGAAGTATTTTTGATCTAATGCAACTACATCAACTCAAAATGAATTCCACCAAGTCATCTTTGGGAGACTCTAGTGGCAAATTTCTCGAATTTGTTATTACCTCTACGGGTATACACGTTGACCCCAAGAAAGTCGAAGCCATTCAAGAGATGCATCCTCCACGCGACCTAAAAGATCTACGAGGACTCCAGGGATAACTTGCATACATCAGGAGATTCATTTCAAATCTCCCTGGACAATGTAGATCGTTCACTCAATTGATAAAGAAAGATGTATCTTTCATTTGGACTAATGAATGCCAACAAGCATTTGAAAACATAAAGCGATACTTGATGAACCGTCCAGTCCTAGTTCCTCCAATCATAGGAATACCATTCCTGATGTATGTTCGAGCAATAGATTACTCTCTGGGTGCCCTCCTAGCCCAGAAGAACAATGAAGGTCATGAGCAAGCGATTTACAATCTCATTCGCACAATGATTGGTGCTGAACATCGATACAGCCCGGTAGAAAAAAGAATGCTTAGCCTTGATGTTCCTCGTCCAGAAAATGTGCCATTATATCACGGGCCAGACCATTCACGTCATTTCTAGAGTCAATCCTCTACGAGTTCTGATAAAAAAGGCTAGTACACTCAACTCAAGACTTGATACATAGGCGATACTATTAGCACAATATGACATGGTCTATGTCCCAAAAATGTCTGTTACAGGTCAAGCCCTAACCGACTTCTTGGCCGCACATCCAATTCCAGAAACATTAAAACTGTAACGCCCTAGTCCCAAAATACTTAAGACTAAGTATGTAGACATGCCAACTGAATACATACGAAGTATACTCCAATGTATGGAACTCTCATATGTATACATAAGCTGTAAAATACAGTAAAACCATACTAACTAAATCTCATCCACAAAATCAAAAGAATAATGATATAAATCAACTCAAGAATTTGTCATTTATACATGTAGTTAGGCGGAGACAAATCTACTACCAACCATTTTAAATGAAAGAAGAATATAAAAAGAAATGATCGATAAAATGGCAAGACGAACCAAGAGCAATCATCTTCGAAGGAATGGAGAAGATCATGGCCCTGGCTAGAGCACCTGCGAAATATCACAAAACCACACACCTGGAAAATTCACCAGGTCCTCAGAGGGACGTAACAAGATACATAAAGAACATGCCATATAAATTGAATATAAAATATGTCATAAAGTCACAAAGTAAGGTAAAGTGTCCCAACCACAACACGGCTCAATATCCTATCATCGAAACATTAGACTACCCCTACAACCAAACAAGGACAAAGGGTAGTGCACTATTCTCAGATGTGACATTGCCCCGTGCCATGACTAGAACGATGTGTGACATGACATTAACTATGGTCACCTAACCAATCTAGTATGCAATTTAGAAGACATCTCAATGTATGAGCAGGTAAAGGCTGACTCTCCCAGGATAAGGTAACAACTCACAACACGCACACATCAAGTACCAATACTTTCAGCCGGCATAACTCGAGGCTAGCAGCCCACGTGACCCATCAGCTCGTGGCTAGTGACCCTTGCGACACGACTATCGTAGTACGCAGTTACTACAGCCTTTGGTTTTGGGTAGCCCATACATCAAACTGTCTTCACCCTCCCAAGGGTCACTAAAAAAAGGTAGTCCGCTAAGACTAGGTCCATATGCATATTAAAACACAAGCAAGAAAAATAATTGAAAGCAAAATAAAGTAACTTTGAACAGAAAGTCATGGATCCAACTGAAAATAAACAAGAAATAAATATATAGTAAATAAAGAAAGATCCAACTTAATTATAAATTGTAAATAAGGTAAGGTATCTTGCCTGAGGTTGTGTACAAAAAGGGCGACGTCCAATAGCTCGAACAATTAGAATAGTGAAGCGATGAAAGCCAAAATCAGCATACGTCCTCGGATGCTGAAATAAACACTACGAACGTGTTCAAAATATAAGATATGTCTAGAAAATGCCTGTCCAAAAGTCCAATTCTGGAACAGGGACAAAATCATAATTTTGGATCAAAATAATGTCCGCCGTTGGACCTATTTCGCACCAAAATGCGTGCCAGTATCTACGGTCTATACAGTCATCAAACTACATGTCTACAGGTCCGGTTTGAGAAGATGAACCCAAGGTATGTCCAATTTTGGATTCTGGTGAGCCGTGCACAACTTCGTCCGTTGGATCGGGTCGAGGGCCCGCCAAATAGGCGTTCCGATCAACCTTCTCAGAATTGAACCGAACTTGGCATACAGGACTAGAAAAATGATACGATCATGCTAGCATAAGTTTCGTCTCAATTTGACGAACGTGCAAAAAGTAATTAAAAAATTTGCAAAGAGGCCAATACGGTGATTTTTGACGGATACGCATCAAATTCGTCGTGCACACGCAACCAATTTGAATTCTGTCAAAGCCCACATGTCCACGAAGTCGATATGCACCTTTTGATGTTTTCGGTTCGTGGCCACGTCGCCCGGTTTGGCGGGACGCACACGGTATCGGTTAAAAGTTTCTAAAATTTATAGTTTCAAACCAGTTTTCATCTAAACTTTGCAACTTAATTAACAACAGTATAAATAACAAAAATTAAAACTAAAAACTAGGTTTCCATCTCTTATATGTTGTGAACGAATCTGTTCAGACAAGTTTTTGAAATTGTACATGGATCGGCAAATTTTTGCCTTCCAAATCGAGGCTTTAGACTGCTCTATAGCTTTGTTTTTAAACAGATTTCTCTCGACTTCGTGTCGATGTCGTGGATAGGTCGTGCGACTTCCTAGAAAATTAATGACTGGGGTTTGAAGCTGTATATATAGGGTTCATTCCCGAAGAGACAAAAACGATCAAGCGATCGTTGAGAAATCGGATGACGAAATCAGCCCTGGAGGCTGTTGTCGCAGCTGCTGGTCTTGTCGCGGCTGTGGTCGGCCTCGCCGCACCGACGGTGGCACGCAGGTGACGTGAAGGGGCACGAGGAGTACTGGGTGTCTCTGGGTTGTCGTGGGGGAAACACAAGAATTTAGTGTTTGGGTTGAGTCGAGATTTGCCGCTCTCTCTCTTATTTTATTCGTCTAATGGCTCGGGTGAATAGTGCCCCCATGCGGGTTCTGTTCACCCCGGTTGTTTTTTTAAACCTAACATAACCCAAAAATTTATATAAAAAATTAAACAAATAAATAAAAATAAAAACCTTAATAATAACAATATCTCTACTATATTTCTTACTAGTAGTACACAAGTATTATATTTTGATTTCTATGTAAAATAAAAACCTCTTAAATTTTTAATATTTTTTATCATAAATTACTATAAAAATTTCATGATAATCATAGAATATATCATTTTAAAAAACAAGTTAAATTTTCTTTTAATCTAGTTTTTAAGAAAAACCCAAATCACTCAAACTTCTATATAATATTATTACTAAAATTTTATTTACAATAATCCTAAATACTCATATAAATTTAATATTAAAAAATTCAATTACAACATAATTCTAAACTAATAGGATTTATTAATAATCAATTAAATAAAAAATAGGGGAGGTTTCCATCCTTCCCAACTTATAAGAATTTCGTCCTCGAAATTAAAAATAATCTTAATTTAAAAGAACAACAGGATTAAATTCGAAGGGTGAGCAAGCTTATTAAATTGTAACTCGGTTTCTGAAATGAGGGAGGAGGTTACCACGAGAATCTAATTCGAAGCCATGTTCTATACGGTGGGTTATTCTTCGTTCGGACTCTACACAACTTATAGGAGTTGGCTTACCGTGAAGATTTGTCGTTGCAAAACATATGCGAAGGGCAGATTCTAAGGAGGGTCACGATATTCTTGGATACTTTTTGATCTCAGTCATGGATTCTAAGTGAGCCTCGATAATATCATTGCATTCTTGGTCAATAACTACTATAATGAAATATTACAAATTTTACGTCGTTCATAATGGTCATGCTTTCAACATGATGGTAGGAACCTCTTGTTCGACTATAACTAGAACATGTCGATTCAAAAAAAATTCAATCCTCGCCTACATAGGTACTAAGAGATGGGATTACATAATTTTTTTAGGAAGGTTAGAGTTCAGGGGCAAGAGTTGAAGTCCTTAGTAAGTGCAGGAAACCTTTCTATAGAACTTGATTAGGTAAGTGTTTGAAACTCTAAGTCATAACGACTAATATGTGTGGGCTGGTGTTTGATGTTGTACTTCAAATATCAAAGTCATGGTAGAGGGTGTCAGTTGGTGCAGATAAAAACAGACGCTATGAACCACTGACTTTTTAGCCTAAGTGGAATCGATCTACCTTAATCACCTACTAGTTCAAGAACCCTACGTTCTAGAGATGCTTTTCTATACCCTAAGGAAATTCCTTTCTTGGAATTGAAACTAAGATACAATTCTATAAAGGACAAAATTGAAAATCAAGTTTCTATCTTTTGTTGTACGAGCAAGGAATATAAAATGCAGTACGAAGATCACATCGTAACTTTCAAACAGATGAAAGAACGATTATGAATAAACCCAAGTTTAGCATCCCATCTTAAAGGATTGAGCTTACTAAGTTCAAGGTTCTATGTAACTTATAGGACTTGGTTAATCGTGGAGAGCACAGTAGAATGGTTTCTAAGTAGGTCAAATTTCAAGGAGGTGTTTGAAAGTATGAGGGATTTCTAATCGTAGTCACGGACTCTATAGGAAGCCTAGATATTGCGTATTTATCATTGATTATATATTGTCCATGTTCCATCAAGGCAGTAGGAGAGGTCTTGGTCAAGCATAATTGGAGACAAGTTGGTACAATGGGCTTCCAACTGTAGCATATGATAGGCTACGAGGAGATAGGGTTACGGGATTTATGGAAGAAGGATGAATGTGTCAAGAGATGGGGACTACATCATAGGTGTATGGACCTATTTCATCAAGTTTGGTTTTATAGCCCAAATATGGCGATATACAATGATAGAATTTACTGGGTCTTAATGGGTTCCCTAATTGGACTTACATCTTTGATTGCATCAACCTTAGATTTTAATCTATAGTGGCTGGACAAAATCTCATGGAATCAATTTAAACCATCTCTATTAGGTTAGGGTAATGTAGAATAGGTCCCAATTCAAGTGGTTGGTGTAGTTGTCGGTCAGATTGGTTAAATAGGTTCCTAAAGCCCAAAATATGCCTTCTGTGACTTTGGGTTTAAGTAACACAAAAAGACTCAATTGAATGGAACACTAGTGGTATGTGCATAGTGGGCTCCGAGTAGATCACAACCATATATTGGATCGAAAGATTTGAGTCTAGATTGAATCTCTAATTGGTGTCTGGAAGTATATCGGTATTATGGTAAGGGTTACCACTAGCCGTTTTGACTGAAAGTCGCATCATAAAAATAGAGTACAAGGAAACGTGTTTTAGTGGGACATAATATGTCTACCTGAAGGTGGAGTCGTCTACGTCTTACATGTGAAGTTTATTGGAAGGTAACAACTGGTCTCGTGCTCCAAATATTTATGTCACAGTCAGGGACAACAAAAGATCTAAATAAAAAAGTGGGAGTTTACGGGACACTAATTATCCTCCTAATGGAAATCAACTTATCCTAGTCAATCGGTAATCTTAATATTTCTTAAAATTTTAGAAGGCTTAGAATCTATTCGCTCCCAAAATTTCTCTCTTGTCTAAACTGTGGAGGCCTAGTCAAGTAAGGGTTGAGTTAAGGCATACAGGTCACTAGTTAAGCCAAGAATCAAGATGAATAATTAGAGGCTCACAATAATTGATTCCTAGAGATTAGATAGTCTCCTAGGTTTGTGGTTGACCAAGGGTAAGATCCTAATCATTTTCAAATTCTAATGACTAGAAGATCATTATATTAGTTTTAGGGTCGAGGGAAGAATGAGTAATCTCAAGGCAAGGTTGTAGTCCCATGGCTGGCCGATGGTAGCTACACTTATGTATATAACTATCATGGCCATGTGGGATACTCTGTATCTATCTACTAAATACGATCGTTCGTCTTTCCAAATCAGTAAAAGACAAAAGCAATAAAGTGTTTAAGAAAGATGTCATTGAATACAATTACGTGATTCAAAGGCGAATGTATAATTCAAGAGGATTTGCCAAGGCCGTCGTGGATGAGATCCTAGATACCTTGATATCTCAATCCACATAGGATAATCAAATGAAGAGCGAACCAAACGCATCATGGTTGATCAGACCGTAATACTCTGATTCTAATGAGACAATATGTTAGTGGGCGTCCCCAGTATACATATGTCCTGAACAAGCTCGATAAAGAATAAGCTTGCAAAACTAGGCTAAAAATAGCAACATTATTTATGATATTGCAAAGTAATAGTACGGGAGAATACGTTGAAAGCAGTAATAAATAGTTCAAGTTTCACAATGATTTAAGTCTTATCCGGTGTTCTTGCGTATACAGTCATCCTACTGGTTCTTGTATCAGGCCATGGTTGACCAATGGAGTATGGACTACAAAATCTCTATATTCTAGGTAAATATCTCTTCCTACACTAGCATATATTCATTATCACTCAGTTACACCTCGGTAATAGGTTACAAAGACGGGGGTGATAGGCCGTTAGGCATATTACCCAACTTATAAAAGTCAACTAATAGAGTGATTGAGAAATATAACATGTGTAACTAGTATGAGTCATATTCCTAACCTCTCTATCAAGCATGAAGGGAAAGACTAGAAAGGGGTCAAATAAGAGGCATATCAAGGCTGTCAAACGAAAGTACGAAATGGAATTCAAGAGAGAAAATTCATGTGTGTGGATGAGATTCTAAACTCTAATCCTATTTGCAGGCTCACATCGGTACAGTAACGTAACCGAAATGATAAACTCGAACTGCATGGGCCACCATAAAAACATGTAATGTCCCAGTCCCAAAATACTTAGGACTAAGTACGTAGACATGCCAGCTGTATACATACGAAGTATACTCCAATGTATGAAACTCCCGTATATATACATAAGCTGTAAAATACAGTAAAAATATGATAACTGAATCTCATCCACAAAATCAAAAGAATAATAATATAAATCAACTCAAGAATTTGTCATTTATATATGTAGTTGGGCGGAGACAAATCCACTGCCAACCATTTTAAATGAAAGAAGAATATACAAAGAAATGATCGATAAAATGGCAAGACGAACCAAGAGCAATCATCTTCGAAGGAATGGAGAAGATCATGGCCTCGGCTAGAGCACCTGCGAAACATCATAAAAGCAAACACCTGGAAAATTCACCAGGTCGTCAGAGGGACATAACAAGATACATAAAGAACATGCCATATAAATTGAATATAAAATATGTCATAAAGTCACAAAGTAAGGTAAAGTGTCCGAACCATAACACGGCCCAATATCCCATCATCAAAATAGTAGACTATCCCTACAACCAAACAAGGATAAGGGGTAGTGCACTATTCCGTGATATGACATTGCCCCGTGCCATGACTAGAACGAAGTGTGACATAACATTAACTATGGTCACCTAACCAATCTAGTATGCAATTTAGAAGACATCTCAATGTATGGACAGGTAAAGGCTGACTCCCCTAGGATGAGGTAACAACTCACAACATGCATACATCAAGTACCAATACTATCAGCCGGCATAACTCGAAGATAGCGGCCAACGTGACCTATCAGTCCACATAGCTCGAGGCTACTGACCCTCGCGACACGACTATCGTAGTACGCAGTTACTTTAGCCTTTGGTTTTGGATAGCCCATACATCAAACTATCTTCACCCTCCCAAGGGTCACTGACAAAAGGTAGTCCGCAAAGACTAGGTCCATATGCATATTAAAACACAAGTAGGAAAAATAATTGAAAGCAAAATAAAGTAACTATGAACAGCAAGTCATGGATCCAACTGAAAATAAATAAGAAATAAATATACAGTAAAGAAAGAAAGATGCAACTTAATTATAAATAGTAAATAAGGCAAGGTATCTTGCATGAGGTTGTGTACAAAAAGGGCGACGTCCAATAGCTCGAACAATTAGAATAGTAAAGCGATGAAAGCCAAATCCAGCATACGTCCTTGAATGCTGAAATAAATACCACGAACATGTTTGAAATATAAGATATGTTTAGGAAATGCCTGTCCAAAAGTCCAATTCTGGAACTGGGGCAAAATCATTATTTCGGATCAAAATAATATCCGTCGTTGGACCTGTTTTGCACCAAAATGTGTGCCAGTATCTACGGTCTATACAGTCATCAAACTACATGTCTATGGATCCGGTTTGAGAAGATGAACCCAAGGTATGTCCAAATTTGGATTTCGGTGAGCCGTGCACAAATTCGCCCATTGGATCGGGTCGCAGGTCCGCCAAATAGAAGTTCCGATCAACCTTCTCAGGATTGAACCAAACTTGGCATACAGGACTAGAAAAATGATACGGTCATGCTGGCGTAAGTTTCATCTCAATTTGACGAACGTGCACAAAGTAATTGGAAAATTTGCAAAGAGGCCAATAAGGTGATTTTCGACGGATACGTATCAAATTCGTCGCGCACACGCAACCAATTTGAATTCTGTCAAAGCCCACACGTCCACGAAGTTGATATGCACCTTTTGATACTTTCGGTTCGCGGCTACGTCGCCCGGTTTGGCGGGACGCATACGGTATCAGTTAAAAGTTTCTAAAATTTATAGTTACAAACCAGTTTTCATCTAAACTTTGCAACTTAAGTAACAACAGTATAAATAACAAAAATTAAAACTAAAAACTAGGTTTCCATCTCATATATGTTGTGAACGAATCTGTTCAGACAGGTTTTTGAAACTGTACATGGATCGGCAAATTTTTGCCTTCCAAATCGAGGCTTTAGACTGCTTTATGGCTTTGTTTTTAAACAGATTTCTCTCAACTTCGTGTCGATGTCGTGGACAGGTCATGCAACTTCGTAGAAAATTAATGACTGTGGTTTGAAGTTGTATATATAGGGTTCTTACCTGAAGAGACAAAATGCAAAACGATTAAGCGATCGTTGAGAAATCGGATAACGAAATCAGCCCTAGAGGCTGTTGTCGCAGCTGCTTGTCTTGCCGCGACTGTGGTCGGCCTCGCCGCGTCGACTGTGGCATACAGGTGACGTAGAGGGGCATGAGGAGTACGGGGTGTCTCTAGATTGTCGTAGAGGAAACGCAAGAATTTAGTGTTTTGGTTGAGTCGAGATTTCTCGCTCTCTCTCTCATTTTATTCGTCTAATGGCTCGGGTGAATAATGCCCCCACGCGAGTACTGTTCAACCGGGTTATTTTTTTAAACCTATTAAAACCTAACATAACCCAAAAATTTATATAAAAAATTAAACAAATAAATAAAAATAAAACCCAAATTTTCTTACTAGTAGTACATAAGTATTGTATTTTGATTTCTATGTAAAATAAAACCTCTCAAAATTTTAATATTTTTTTATCATAATTTACTATCAAAATTTCCCGATAATCATATAATATATCATTTTAAAAAACAACAAAGTTAAAAATTTTATTAATCTAGTATTAAAGAAAAACCCAAATCACTCAAATTTCTATATAATATTATTACTAAAATTTTATTTACAATAATCCTAGATACTCATATAAATTTAATATTAAAAAATCATTTACAACATAATTCTAAACTAATAGGATTTATTAATAATCAATTAAATAAAAAATATGGGGTTTAGAAAAACTCTACGATAAAATTCCTGATGAAACTCTAGATACCAACATGATTTCAGGAGAAATACTTGCTTGACATCTATTCTTTGATGGTGCATCCAAAATTGGACCCAACGGTATCTGCATTGTTGAAGTAGGAATTGTCCTTGTATCTCCAGAAGGACTAGCTATTCAAAGAGCTTATTCTCTTGATGAGCCATGTTAATGTTGCTGAGTACAATGCTTTACTCATCGGTCTCTAGTTGGCTAAATAGTTGGACATCGACTATCTTGAAGTATACGAAAACTCTAAGCTGATTGTCAACCAGGTCAGAGGTATGTATGAAGTCCGACATCAAGATCTTATCCTATACCAAGAAGCAACAGTCAAACTGGCTGCATCATTCAAAGGTTTCTTTGTTAAACAAATATACCAAGCATACAATACAGAGACCGACGCACTTGCTAATCTAGCAGCAGAATTAGCAATTTTTGTGAAATAACAACAGTTAATCGTCATCACTAATCGAGAATTATTCTGCATCGAGAATAATTTGAATATTTAATTCAGCAATTCAGTTAAAATTTGCACTACTGGCGAAGATTAGAGGGCTCCTTCCATCAACTTTGGGCTACATGACCTTTTACTGAAAGACCCTAAAGAAGCAACGACAATCGAATGTCGGTCGCTTCAATTTTATTACAATCACTCCTCCAAAACACTCTACCGACGATCATTTGAAATATGCTCATATGCTATCTTGCAGGAGATGAAGCCAAATATATACTACAAGAAGCTCATAACGGTGTCTACGGTGCACATCAGCCTGGTCCTAAGCTACAGGATCGGAGCCGAGTATAGGATATTATTGGCCCACCATGGTAACAATCACAATCGAATATGCAAAGAAATGTTGAGCATGTCAAATTCATGCATATTTCATCTACCACCCATCCTAATTCTTACATCCCACTGCAGCATCTTGGCCCTTCAAAGCCTAGGGTATGGATGTCATTGGTCCTATTAATCCGCCATCATCTCGAGGACATTGGTTTATCTTAGCTATAACCGATTACTTCTCAAAATGGGCAGAACCTATTCCCTTAGCAGAAGTCAAGACAAGCAGCATCACCAGCTTCATCAAGCATCATGTGATCTATCGATTCGGCGTTCCTCGACGGATCATCCATGATAACGGACTTCAGTTCTTTAGTCAATTATTTACTAGATTCTGTGATGACAATCGGATCAACAATGTTTCTTCTACGGCTTATAATCCTACAGCTAATGGAAGAAGCTTTTAACAAAACAATCATCATGCTTCTCAAAAAGTTCGTTTCTGCCAATAAACGAAACTAGAGCAAAAAGCTTAAAAAATGTCTATGGGTGTACCACACTATCGTATGTATCCCGACTGGCTATACACCTTTCCCTCTGGTGTACGGATGCAAAGCTGTTTACCATTAGAAATTCAAATTCCATCTCTGAGGATAGCTATTACCAATGAACTCATAGTGGAAAACAATGACCATCTTTGACTTTAAGAGTTTGAAGCACTCAACGAGAAGCGGCTAATAGCTCAACAACACATTAAGTTATATCAAGCCCGTATTTTGAAAGCTTTCTACCGTAAAGTCAGATACGAACATTTCAAAAAGGCGAGCTAGTCCTTACTGTTAGATGTCCCATAACTATAACACACATGAGCAAGGGCAAGTTCGAGCCAAAGTGGAAAGGGCCCTATGTTGTAAGCAAAGTTTTCTCAAATCGAAGACTATACCAGCTGATTAGGATGGACGGTCGAATTGCTATAATGCATATTAACGGCAAATTCATCAAGAAATATCACGTTTGAAAGTATGTATTATGTTTTCCTAACAAATATTGTACATACACAAATCTTCAAATTATTATCTTTTATTCACTCTTTTCGAGAATAAATTCGCAGATAATAAGTCCCCTAAAATCCCCAGCAGAGTCACCATTTTGTTTGCAAAAACAAAAGTTTTCTTGAAAAACTTTTGTTTTTGCAAACAAAATGGCACCACGTGCTTCACCACCATCAACACCGGCACGCACGACATTGCTCCAACCGTCATCTTTCCCTTCTCGATCGCGGTTCTCTTGGGTGCCATCAAATCAGAGAGCTTCGAAGGATTTTGGAGATAGGAGACGACGAAAGAGATTTTTGAGAGAGAAAATTATGAGAATAACTTTCTCTCCATTTTAATAGCTATTTATAGCAAAACCAAAAATGTAATAACTAAGCATATCACGCACTAAAAAGTGGGTCAGTTGAGATTTTGAATGTGCCAAATGCGCAAGGCCGCTTCCTATTCAAAGTATTTTAAATTTTGAAAATTATAAAATTTGAAAACATTGAAGGAGAGCTTGTAGAAGATCAAAATATATCAAAATATTATATACGCCATTCAAGGATAGCGCCAAACTAGATTTATCAAATAGCGTACAGAGGCAGATGGCGCATCACCTCAAATGGTGCTGACTATTACATGACACTGGTGGTCTTCCTTGAAAAGCCAAACGTCCGTCATTATTACTTATAGTACGTCAGTCAAAGCAAATCTTTTCGAATCTCGAGCGCACGATGCCCTAAAAGATCTATCAGAGTCATCATTATTATGTTTGTCGTTTATTCTACCCTATATATGGTTAGCGTAAAGCAATAAATACTTATTTCACAGTACCTAGCACTTTTCCATAGATAACGCTTACCGATAGCATGCGCCAATCAATCAACTATCATACAGAATCAGATCAAATAGCACGCATGCCACTATTCTCAAAGAACGTATACGTGATACTGCCCATGACCAAGTACATCTCTCTCACAGAATGCCATGCATCTTATGTAGTTAAGCCAACCGTTCGTACATATGGGTGATGGTGTGCCAACCAGTATCATGCGCCAATCATGATAACTACTTGATGGTTATCCTAAAACTCTATAAATAGATGATCATAATCTCCTGATCAAGTTGATGCAGCACATTCAAGAGCTTCTCTTCTTCGACATCGCATCGTCCAAAGGGTAAAGTGATCGTCTTCTGATCAAATTTTTATAATTGTACTTCTCCAGAATCAAATTGTACTCTTATACTCTTTTTCTCAGTTTGTAACTCAGTTTTCTCAAAAAACCTTTTATTTTTGTAAATAACTTGGCCTTTGAGCAAGTGTGTTGGAACACACCCGTGCTGGGTACGCCAGCTTACTGCCTTGAGGTCGGCTCTTACTAGCCATAACTGGGGGATTTTTGGCAGTTTTCTGGATGGAAGGTGGACTCCATATAGTATTGCACGGGGCATTCAAAAATTCATCCTCATCTTTTGTCAACACCCTTTTGCCCAGTTGTTGTCGGATAGGTGCTGAAGGTCGCAGACGTTGGAAAATAGACTTTCTTCTTGGTGGAGATACCGCTGCCTAGTTATAGCAGCAGCTGCTGATTATTTTAGCCCAAGTGTGCCATGAGGTAGGCATATTATGTATAACAGAGGTCTCTTCCATCTGTCATTTGTGAGAGATCATATTACGCAAGTTACAAGAAGAGGTATTCAAAATTATGTCCACTTCACGTGCGCAGCCACCCTGGGCACATGTGCATAGATGTAATGAATGCGCCCCTCGACCCAATTTATGCGCATGAGACATGCTTAGGTCATGAGTAGAGGTTTGCTTGTGAGACAAACCCACTTCATGCCCGCAGCCACACTGCTCATATGAGTATGTCATCACAATATTTGCCCCTGGCTTGGTTTATGTGTATGAGCGTTTAAGTGACAGAAGGACTTTGGGAACTGTGTCATTCGAGGTATATAAGCACCTCAATCCATTCTGTACAGCTTGCCGTCAACTGTGCGTATTACTATTAGTGCATGCTTTCGACTATCTATTGGCGTAGCACCTTGATCGCGCATGGCATGTGCTATATTGGACTTCGTCGCACTAGCCCTAGAAGGTGCATAGTATAGAGATTCCAAACTGGCCTTACCTATAAGGCAGGTAATTCTGTCAAAGACAGAGGACTTTTCCAGCGCAATTGGCTTCCTACGTAGATGAGATATTGTACCTTTCCCTTTACTCTACGCCTTTATTTGGCATGCAGCCTGGGAACGATGGTCTCCACTATGATTTCCGAAGATTGGAGTCGATTGAGGAACATCAGCAGTAGTAGGTACAGGTGCATAGAGTTCTCCTGAGTTGTAGGAAGCTTGGGACACATCCTCCTCAACAGTGTTGTTCGGCACGGTGGTCTTCGGCACCTAGGTGCGACAAGTCTTCCTCGACTTTGCTAGCCGCTTTGAAGCACTCGGGTTGCCTTCAGAAAGTAGGTCCTCAAAAGCACGCTTGTCGAAACATATGACCAGCATATTTTGAGAGGACCCTAGCAAGTTGTTGTCAGATTGCGTCACGACCTTCTCGTCAGAGGAGAAGGAAGTCCCCAACATTTTGTTTGCCATGAACAAAAAGTTGAAGAACTTTTATATTACAAACTAGAAGAATATAATAGGGATCCTAAACAGGAAATCTAAATACAAGTTAATTCTGGGAAAGTGTGATAATGAAGATCGAACACTGTAGTGGTTTCTTTACTGCATTGATGATCTGAGGATGATGAGAACTAGCTCTGACTCTCTGAATGCCTGTGAGTAGGTGATCTGGATTTGCCAATAAAAAAGCAGTCGAAGATCCTGAATGAAGGAGGACTTTTTTTATTTATAGGAAGGCATATATACGATATGCGCAGGAGTGTTTGGCACGTAGTAGCGTGGCGCACACACGAATGTAGGAGAATATGTTATAATTTCACCATTGGGGATGCTAATGAGCTGATACGTGGCAGTTGTTGGGATTCTTTTGTTGCTAAGATCTTAGATGGCTGGCACCCGTTCATAAGCAAGACTGAGTCAATGACATATGTCGTGTGCACATCTCTTAAAGACCTTGTTCTGTTTGAACAAACTGGACTTGATTGTATCTTAAGAGATACGGTTGTCACGTAGCATATTTTAATAATGTCATGAGGTGGCTGCTCGTCATAGAGGTTGCGCTTATGGATATCATTGAGGCTGAGCGTCGGGGATGTCTTAAAGTTCGTGCTCCTAGACATCATTGAGACTATGCTTTTATGGATCGTCAAAGTGGCTACACTTTTTGAGTTGCATTGGAAGCTATGCTTTTGACGAACATCTGACAACTGCTACCTACTATCTGACATCTGATGTTTTGACAACTGATAATTGATAGCTGTCAATCAATAGCTATCTTCTTATACTTGTGTTATCATGCCAACAATGCTGAAGTGATGGTCCAAAATAAGTATTGTATTCTAGGTGCTGCGCTTTTGGTTCTTCCAAGGTGCTATACTTTTGGGGCTCTAAAATTACTGTACTTTTGGGGGCATTTTGAGTCAATGCCTCCTTAATTGCTGCCACTTTGTGGGGCTTCGAGAAAAAATGACTATAGATTTATTCAAAAGTCTCATAAATGAGATTTATTGTGATGAATACTAGGTTCATCCAGTTAACACGGAGCCTTTGACTGGTTGCCACTTAGCGTATGGGTTTTTACCATACACAGCCTATAAATTGGGGTGTTTTTAGGGCACAACTCGTTCGTGCACCCTTGTCTCTCCCAATGTTGTATCTTGTCTAGTCTCCTTCTTAGCGAAATATATGCCAGTCAGGGGCTAGGATTGTAGAACTTTTTGTTCGTAGAAGTAGCAATCTTGATAAAAGAGCCTTTGAGAAAAAACTCTGCCAACTAGGGAAGGAATTATCCATGTGTATGTAATGTGCTAGCCGAGCTTTGGATCGAGACAACATCGAGTGCCAAATTGAGTATAGGGTTTGGGGTTAATGTGTCTGACCCTCGTTATGCTTGAAGAGCGGCAGGTGATGCACCTGTGCTGAGAAATGAAAACGTTTCACCCTGACGAATAAGTGATTCGCTCTGACGAGGAAATGATTCGCTTCAATGAGGAAGTGTTTCGCTCTTTTGCTTCTGTACACTGCACGTTTTGTGTCATACATGTTTGTATACTGAATAGATCCTATACTACGCTTTTGTACGCTGCGTAGATTATTTACTGCGCTTTGTACGCTGAGTAGATAGCTTTATGTATAACCATAAACATGGAAAAATCTATAATAGACTTTTGTAATCATGATTATATAAAGAATCTCTTTTATGTATCTCTATTTTGTGTTTCTGAAGTGCACAGTAATTTGGACTACGCTTTATAAGTGATACACTTTCATGCTTCTATATCTAGATTAAACGAAAACTGTACTGGCTTGGCTAAGAATAGTATAGGCTAGATTTGAAATTATTGCTCGTATAAAACACTTTAAGATGAATAGAGAAGAGAATGAATGAATGAATTGAGTGATTTGAAAATATAAAATTTCTCCTCTATTTATAGTATTTTGATTGACCGAAATCGATCGGGCAGAGTTCAGACAGAGTTCAGATGCAGAAATCTCGCATTCGAACGTTGGATGCAAATATAGAGGAAATTCAAAAACAAAATGAAACTTCCCTGACCAAACTCGAGCCGAATTTGGGTCGATTTCTGTCTGAGTTCAGTCAGACCTATTTTGGGCCAAATGGTTAGGTTTTGGGCTAATTTTGAATGTGGACTTTGGATATATATTTTTGGATAGGTAGGCTATAATTTTTTTGACTGAGATTAACTAAGCCAGTACCAATCCTGATCAATCTTACATATTATTCCTAGACTCAATAAAAAATAAAATACAGAAGAAATATGTAAAAAAAAATGATCTTGATTCCATTGCTTTTGGTTCTTGATGTTAACGAGACTTTTTTAGCTTGTAGCAGTAGTAGGTACAACTAGAAACCTGTAAACCTGTAGCAGTATACATATTTTGCGTATCGACCAAAGTTGACATTGATTATCAAAATTAGGTGTTATCATGACCAATGGGACAATAATCTCCCCTATTTCGATAATTCACAAATTTTGAGTCTATACCAAAATATAACAAATATAATATTGAACTTTGAAATTATACCTGACTTGTCTGAAATCTAAAAAAATTATTTTGGTACGCTCATTCTCCCCCTTTGCCATGTACTCAAAATATGTCTCCCCCATAATTTATGAATCAAACAACAAAAAAGAAAATTAGCGTGATACCAAATATGACAAGTCAACAGCTCAAGTAGTATTATACTAGACCATCAGCAGTAGCAGTAATAGAACATCAGCAGTAGATGAAAACTAACAATTCAAAAAAATGAAAGTGTCACTGCAACTGAGAAGTGCAAAGTGCATAATATAAAAATGTCACTACAGATAAAGAAGTCAAAAAGCATAAAAAGTGTCACTGCTACAAATCATGATCACCAGACAGATAGATCCACAAAAGTACTAGTCTGAAACATCAAATCAGTTATCAGCACCACTAGAGCATCAGCAGGCAGAGCAACAGCAGGTTGCTCGGTCGGATCAAAATAAGCGGTCGTCGGGTCGAAGTATGCATACGACAGAGCATCACCAAGTCTCGGTCCATCAAAATCAGGATAATGGAGGATAGTTGCTGGTACAATAGGATGATGTACCATCATCTACTGGATGTCTGCCACAACATTTCTCAAGACCTGGGCCTGAGAAATGTGGCGGAACTCAACGTTGCAAAAGTGAGTCAGATCGTCCTGATGCTGCTGTCCATGGAGAGTGACAAAAGCATCAAACCGGTGATAGAGCTCATCAATAGTGTGACCCGAGGTTGCAAGAGCTGGATCAATTGGAGCGTCTGCTAGGGCTGTGACTGGAGTAGGTGTAGGTGGAGGTGGAGCATCACCAGGAGGGTGTGGGAACTTCCTAGACCTAAGTAGCTCTGAAGGCATTCCAAAGATAGGACATGATTCTAAAGAAATATCAAACTTCTGGAAGATGTCCATCAGATGAATAGAATAGAGGAGGTTGTGACCTGCCCTCCGATAGTTGATTATAAAAGATAACATGTTCTTGGAAAAGGAGAAAGAAATCCCAAAGTGGTGATACATCGCGAATAACTCCATGTACGTGATCTCGTTAGTAGATCCCGTCTAGGATAGAAGAGATGAAATGGTAATACAATGTAACTCAAAAATTATTGGTTTAGGTTACGTGCATACAACCATTTCCAGGGAACCAGATTTGGATAATAAAATGCTATCTTGAAAGACTCAAGTGTCATGCCGTCAGGAAATTAAACTTTAACATTGTCGACAAGAGCATCACCGTTGTTCGACATTTGAAAATATTCGCTCAAGTCGCCAGAGTAAAACTCATGTTCCTTCCCGCTGATAGGCGAATGAATACATTCGTCTGATTCTTGCATGTTGCAATAAAACATACGAAGATTGAAAATTTCTAAAAATTTACGAATTCCTAGGATTTCAAAAGTAGTCAAGTATTACGAAAAAATGGTAAAGTTTATCGTCTTATCTAGACAAATTTTTAAATATCGAAAGTGATCAAACCAATTGTTAGATCTCTCTAGTGAAAAAACTGTCGGATCATAATCATCATCGTCATCAGGACGAGATGGACTGAACAAATTTACGGGTTCATATTCAGACATGGAAAATGAGGCAGTGTCCGTATTTTTCTTTCTTGTAACCTCCGTTAATCGAATTCTGTAATTTTCTTGAATCTTTAAATGTCTATTTTTCTAAATTTTCGTAAATCTTAAAATCGTGAATTTTAATATGAAGTATACTTTTGATCGTAATAAGATATCGGTATTCAGTCATGTTTCTTGGGTCATTGGTTTTCTGAAACTATATTATATCAGATTTTATCCTAAACAAATTTTTTGTCCGTTTTCTTGAATTTCTATAAGTTATGAAGACCTACTTTTATGTAGAGAAAAAGATTGTCAAAATATTATTGTAAATAAATATACTTTTACTGCTGTTTTATTTTAATCCTAATGCTTACAATAATTTGTAAGTTATTCTATTTTTTTTTTCCTTTCGTATCGAGCTAAGACCATGTCAGACCTAGTTTAGCGTACCAAGTTCGAACTTGGATGGTAGGGTAGTCCACTTTAGCCTACCAAGCTTTAGGCTTTGGATTGTGGACTAGGGCTTTGAATTTAGCTAGTAATTGGTAGTTAATAGCTAATTAGTAATTAGCTAGTAATTAAATAACTAGTTATTTATAGTTAGTGTTAGTGGTTTCCACTAGTATTCCTACATCTATTACAATTACAACTTTCCCACTAGGGTTTGCGGCCCACCCTACACTACTTGTATATAATATTGGGAACTCTCCAATATTTTACATGACAAAATTCTTACACACACCAAGCTGCCACTTTCTCCAAACGCGACCACATATGCATCGCTCCTCTGCCGCGGCCCCGTCGGCCATCGCCGGAGCTCCGCCGCCTCGTGCTACATATTCATCACTCCAACAACACACTGCTCACCCCCACTCTCGTATGGCCAACCTCGCCCTGTCTCCATGTCGCTCGACTATTACCATCAAACTCTCCTCTATTATGGCCACCTCCTCGCCGCCGTCAGCACAACTACAACCCCTCCGCCTGCTCTCCTCGGACACCCACCGGACAAAACCAGAATTGGCTAACCTCTGCCCAATTGTGACCCCACAGTCACCACCACCAGTAACAGTAGCACCCGCCAATCTAGCTACCTCTTCTCCCAGCCATCCACCTCACCCACCAAGACTAGCCACCGCTATGACAACTACTCGCCACTACCATCACACACAAGAGAGAGAGGGAGACCCAACTCACCTAACGCCTCAACTCTAGCACCGCTCGAATCGGGCTACCGCGTAGATCTATGCCACCCCTGTGGGAGCCTCTGTCTCCTCCAGATCTAGTGGTCGCATCTGCATCAACAGACCTGCCACCACCCAGATCCGGGGGTGCCCCGCCCGGCCACCATCTCCCTCATTTCCTCCGTCGTTGTCAGAGCTGTGGGTCGCCACTCCAAAGCCGTCGTTGTCGAGCACAAGCCGCCGCAGTAGCGGATGCGTTGTCCTCCTCTCGAGCCACCTTATGGCTACGACCTGCGCCATCGTGAACCCCCGACACAGCCAACGTGAACCCCGGTAAGAACTCGTCTCTTCCCTTTCTCTCCCTCTTTATTTTTTAGGGATTTAGAAATCTAATGGGACAGTAGCTATTCCCCACCCTTCGATTAATATATATACCAGAGATAGGTTATTATTATTATTATTATTATTATTATTATTATTATTATTATTATTAATGATAAAGGGATTAGGGTTTTTATTAAATGGGGCTGTGACAGATCTTTGGGGTTGAGCCCATTGTTGGGCTAGGCCATGGCATTTATTATTTAATTATTTTTTAAATTATTTTTGGCTGATATGTGGATTTAGGGTTTTGACTAACATGCTTTTATATATATATATATATATATATATATATATATATATATATATATATATATATATATATATATTATATATATATATATATATAATTGTATAAGTATATGTATGTATAATATGAAGGTAAATATACATGCATGGTATTGTCATTATTATTAGTAGTATTATTAATAGTATTATTTCTTTGTAATTTTATAAAATAAATAATAATATTTCTAAAGTATTATTATTAATTTTTGACCTTACAATATTAGAGATTTAGGACTTGAACGATTTTCTATATTTTTAAAACAAGTATCTAAGAATATTATGATTAATAAAAATATAGTTTCTAAGTATTACAGATAAACTTCAAAATAATTGTATGTATATTGTTATGCTTTTTCCCTAAAATCATAAGCCATGACTAACATTGTCGTTTTCTATTCCTTGATGATGAATTTTCCTTCGACCTCGATTATAATGTCCAACATCGATCCTAGACATCTATATACCAAACTGGGCTATTTGAACTATTCTGGACTCAATGGAACTACCTATGCCGTCGTTTGGGACCATCCTGTAGAATCTAGCATCGTTATCTATTCTGTGTTGACACGTTCGTGTCGAGCACGTCGACTCCAACAAATTGAGATGAGCACATTCTTTGATAGTTTTCGTTATTTTGATAGTCTCTATCATATTAGTTTATAGTGTATGCTTGATTTCTGACACGAGAGTACACATATTAGTATATCTTGCATCCTATCATAAGATATTATTCCTGGTTATCCTGGTATACTGGTACATGTCTTGTTATTGTTTTTGTACTTGTATGGACACCGATTCCTGAAGGGATTTGCTACCCTCTCAGAGAATTCTGTGTCGTAGCGTACCATGGTTGGATCTATTATACTAGTCAGTGGATGGGGAGGTATTAGGAGATTATGTGATCATACCCAAAACTACTTGTGCATAGCTCACCCTCACCATACGTATGGTGTAGCCTAATCTTACTTGTACTTGTGTATAGCTTTCCATGTATGGATGGCCTGACCATTACTTATACTTGTACATAGCTAATCATATGGAATAGCCTGATTCTGGTCCTAAGCCGATAACATAATAAACTAATATCTCAAGGCATTATTTAGTAGTATATGTTTTATTCTAGATTATTACCTGCTGTTACATCATACACTTAATTACTTATAATACATTGTTACCATGACATGCTTATATGATTATTCTATACTTTTTATTGCTCAGTATTACTTACCCATCATGTATTTCCATTACTTACTATTATTTATAGATTTTATCAATTTAATGAAACTGCTGTTAGATTATGTACTTCGCTCCAATCCTGACTAAATAACCATATTTTTAGGAGTTGTAACCCGACATTCTTGGACAACATGACGATGCTAGCCGAGACATATCTCAATATTTTATTGACCGTGAGTTGACTTCTGGGAGCTCTAAGCCATTATTTATTATTTAGATTTGTATTTCGTTGTCGAATTTGTCTTCGACATATTCCTGATATGTATGATCATTTGTAGATTCTGGATGCTTTAGTGATAATACTATCTTTTCTTATTTATATTTTCCTTAGATATATGTGATTTGAGTATATGTTGATATTGTGGATCATAAATGTTGTGGTCATTTATTGGGTACTTGATAGCATTATACCATCGATACTGCGCATAGGCTGGGCGTGGCCCATATACTTGTGCCCAAATATCCGAATGCGGATCGTGACACATTTTTATGGTGACCCATGCAGGTTAGTCTTCCCAACTAGTAGTAAATCATGGTAGTACTTAGGCTTAGCTGTACTACTGCGAGCCTGTCCTAGGATAAGGATTTTGAGTCATATAATATTTTACGAGGTTGGGTACTCAATCACATATTAGGATCTCTTGATAGATTCCAGGGATGACCTCTGAGAATCTTATTTCAAAACCTTGTTGAGTCTATTTTCACTTGTTTTGGCTCAACCTAATTTCTGAATACATGTCCGTTGTCGAACCCAGTTATTGTATTATAATGAGTTTTATGGGCTCTAGAATGAACAAGAGAGTAGAAAGGTCAATTTATAACCAATCGGGTTGAGAAAATAAGATGATTAGACAATCTTTATACATGAATGTTGAGAATCATTTTAGGTTATATTCAGATATTACATGTGGGACTTGAGGGTTGTTGAAATAGGATGGAAAAAATAAACAGAAAGCCACAAACGAACCCAGAGAAACAAGGATTATATAGTCAGGACGGGAATGATTCATAAATGTGGATTATGATTTTGAAGATTAGAGGATAGTATTGTATGGATTTGCAACAAGAAAAAAATATTAAATAGAAGTTTTATATAATTTTGAAGTAGTAAGAGCCATCGAAGAAAATGTTGAATTGTCTTTCTTGCTTGAGTAGTCAAGAAAGTGGCATTATGTGCGATCATTCTACAAGAAGTGGAATTCTAAAATTTCAAGGAATTACCGAGAAATTTTTTTTAGAAGGATTACAATAAATACACAAGAGTAATGACCAAGAATTTGATTTTGGATACATAGGAATTACTGCTTAATTGGAGGGATTGGCAAAAAAAAATGAGTGAAGCACACAAAACTTGGATCAACTACCGATACATGAAAATTTTAGAATGGTTATGAATATAGGATTTTTATATGATTGTCAACAAATTAATTTTTGATTATGAACAATAATTGAGGCTATTTAAATAGGATAAATGATAATTTTGGAACTAGATTTCTATGACCTCATTATTAGAAAATTCTAATAACATGGAGTTAACACTTGTGGATAACAAGAGTGATGGGAATTTTGATGTTAGAAGACTCACAAATTTAGACGTGAAAGTCTAGAAGAATTTATATGGGTACCAAGTAGATAAACGACCTTAGGTATGAAGATTAGGTCACAAGTTTATCAGTAGTTGATAATTAGTAACTTGGAGTCACGAAGAGGATGTAGTGAGGGAGAGTTTGATTATTAGACAAAGGTGAACACCTTGGAGGTTGAGAATTTTTTTTTTCTTTTGTTGATTATGGACAAGTGCAAGAAAAGGGAAGAAAAATGACTTTGTTAAGACCAGATGAGCAAGGACAAATTTCTATCATCATTTTCTTCGTCTTGATAACTCTGTCCTACTGACATCTATCTAAATACCTCATATCTAAACCTGTTAGCTACACTTTAAAATCTCTTCACTTCTCGTGTCTCTTTGCTTAAAAAAGGTCGAGGAAGTATCGTAATCATCTAGCTCGAAATGGACGAAATTCGTTATCATTTGGTGGTCCTGGTAGGAATATGGAATGTTAGACACTAAAATAGCATTAGTGGAAGAAGTTTGTGACCATGATGGAAACAAAATTAAGAGACTGGTAATATCGACTTGGAAATGATTACACTTAGAGAATTATTTAGAGTATGGATTATTTGTGTAAGAAAATGCGTAAGAGAATTTTGAGAAGAAAAGACATTGGAATATACATTAATGGTGAGGACGGTAAAATATTGGAGTTGTATTCAAAAACTGATGAGGATATTCGACGGCGATTTGATTTTGAGAACTTAGATGTTCTAAGTTATTGATACTTGAGATATTTTATTATTGAATTAAGGCTAGGATATAAAATTTAGGAATCCAAAATACATGGAAATGATACTACAACTACATGCGGTGATGATACGAAATTGAATAAAGGATTGACAGGAGAATGACTAAGAACCAGTAGAACACGAAAATTTTGAATTATAGGAAAAAAAATTTAGAGACTTTTGTGGGACATCCAAGTTTTAAGAAAGATAACATTTGAAAGTATAAGATTGAAGGATATATGAAGGTTGATTTTAAATAATGAGGAATAAATATTTAATATTTTTTATATGGTAGTGGCATTATATATAAGTAATATGAGGAGTATAATTTGAATAGTGTTCAAGAATTTTATAAACCCTGATTCAGGAGTTTCGGATCCAAATTAACGACAAGGTGGGAAATTTTTTAGACTTTCAAGATGACTAAGTTGAAAATGGATTACAAAATTAAGGAAAGTATAAAAGAATTGAGCAGTTATGACAAGAGTATATTTCATGAGTAGTGCCTTTGAAATAAAGGTCAAGCCTATAGTAGTTATAGGAGAGTTTGATCTTCATGATTGAAGATTCTGATTTTGGTAATGGTATATCTAAACTTGTGAGAGACATAATTGAAAAAATGATGATCAAATAATCTTGGTAGTAGCCAAAGTAGAGTAAGATGATTACCCTGAGTTCTTTATACAAATTATATCTTTTGATTTTCCTATCCTTGAATCGTTCCTTAAATTTAATATCGCTAAATCTTGATCCACTTTGATCGTGACCAATTGATTTGGTCATCTTATTTATCGTGTCAAGGTTCTTGATTCATGACTATACGCAACTGATTTAAATCCGATCATGACTTGAATTTCAATCCTTTATTGCTCGTGCCTAGACTTCGAATATATTTTTCATCGTATCTAAATATTGTTTTGATCAAGATTAGACTGACCTTATCCTTCATCGTGCAAAAAATTTAATTCCGATCGTGTTCAGATTTCAATGCTATTAACGCTCGTGCATAAACCTTCAATTTATTTCTTAATAATGACTAAGTTTTGTTTTAGTCATGATTTGATTTAAATACTATTCTGGATGTTTGGTCGTGCCTAGATGACCTGGCATGACTAAACGACTTTGATTTCAATGATCGTGACTATACGTAATAATTTTACCACTGAGTCGTGCCTAAAATTTCAATCTTTGATCACGACTATCTGATTTGACAACAAACTTGGTCGTATCAGAATTAGATTTGATCATGTCTGAATAAATTTTTTTATTGTGCCTAATTTTGATTCCATAGTCGCTCGTGCTCATATTTCATTCCTAATCATGCCTAGGTTTTAAATTTTTCGCAGCATTATCCTAACTAATGCCTAAGTGATTTCAAATCATTTTCAAGGTCTTAATCGCATCGGAGCGTTGATTGTTGTTATCAGTGACCTAACTAAAATTTTGATCCTGAGATACACAATCATGCCTATGCGGCCTTAAATCTGATTTCCATCAAGCCTAAACTCTACTGATCATTTCGTACTTGAATTTTGATTCTATCTACAGTGTACTAGCCTTGACTGAGATCGTGTCTAAATGACTTGAGTTTATTTCTATGTCATGCATATATAATATTGTCCATACTGTGATTCCATCATGCCAAAATTACTAGTCGTGTATAAGTGATTTTGAATCGATTATATTGATCGTGTCAAGGTCATCGTTCTTCGATCGTGCCTAAGGTATAGACTAAACTCTTTATCATGTTTTAATCCCTTTGCGGATCTTGCCAACCTGAAATTTTGAGGACGAAATTTCTTTAAAGAGGGTAGATTTGTAACCTCCGTTAATCGAATTATGGAATTTTTTTCGAATTTTTAAATTTATATTTTTCTAAATTTTCCTAAATCTTGAAATCGTTAAATTAATATGAAGTATACTTTTGATCGTAATATGCTATCGATATTAAGTCATGTTTGTTGGATCATTGGTTTTGTGAAACTATATTTATGAGATTTTATCTCAAATAAATTTCTTGTCCATTTTCTTGAATTTTTATAAGTTATGAAGACTTAATTTTATATAAAGAAAAATATTGTCAAAATATTATTGTAAATAAACATAATTTTATTGCTATTTTATTCTAATCCTAAAGCTTACAATAATTTGTAAGTTATTCTATTTTTTTTCTTTCGTATCGAGCTAAAACCATGTCAGACCTAGTTTAGCCTACAATGTTCGGACTTGGATCGTGGGCTAGTCCATTTTAGCCTACCAAGCCTTAGGCTTTGGATTATGGGCTAGGGCTTTGAATTTATTTAGTAATTGGTAGTTAGTAGCTAATTGGTAATTAACTAGTTATTAGTAGTTAGTGTTAGTATTAGTTGGTAGTAAAAAATTGGTAGTTAGTAGCTAATTGGTAATTGGTAGTTAGTAGCTAATTGGTAATTAACTAGTTTCCATTAGTATTCCTACATCTATTACAACTACAACTTTGCCACTAGGGTTTGTGGCTCACTCTACACTACTCCTATATAATATTGGGACTCCCCAATATTTTACAGGACAAAATTCCTACACACATCTAGCCACCAGTTCCTGCAGACCCAACCACATATGTATTACTCCTCTATCGCCGCCCCATCGGTCGTCACCGGAGCTCTGCCACCCCGTGCTGGACCCCAACAGCACACTCCATTACCCCCACTCTCGTATGACCGATCGAGCCCTGTCCATGCCTCTCGCCCACCACCACCAAACTCTCCTCTATCACGGCCACCTCCTCGTCGCTGCCAGCACTACTACACCCCCTCTGCCTATTCTCCTCGGACACCTTCCGCCTAAAACCAGACCCGGCTAACCTCTGCCCAACCATGACCCCAAGAGGGTTACCACTACCAGCAATAGTAGAACCCGTCGACCTAGCCACCACTCCTTTCGGCCATCCACCTCACCCACCACGAATAGCCACCGCCATCACAACCACTCGCCACCACCATCAAACACAAGATGGAGGGATATCCAACTCACCTAATGCCTTGCCTCTGGTGCCCTTCGAATCGGGCTATCGCGTAGATTTGCGTTACCTCGTGGGAGCCTTTATCTCCTCCAGATATGGTGGTCGTATCTGCCTTCACCGGCCTGCCACCACCGAGATCCGGGGGTACCCCACCTGGCCACCATCTTCCTCGTTTGCTCTGCCACTGCCGGAGCTGTGGGTCGCCACTCCAGAGCCGCTGTCGTCGAGCACACGTCGTCGCAGCAGCGGATGCGTTGTCCTCCTCTCGAGCCTCCTCTTGGCCATGGCCTCCGCCGTCGTGAACCCTCGTCATCGCCAGCGTGAACCCCGGTAAGCACTCGTCTCTCCCCCTTCTCTCCTGCTTCATTTTTTAGGGATTTATAAATCTAATGGGACAACAACTATTCCCTACCCTTTGATTAATATATATACCAAAGATAGGTTATTAGTATTATTAATAGTATTAATTATTTGGAGAATTTTTAAAATATATAATAATATTTTAAGATATTACATTAAGTTTCGACCTAAAAATCCTATTTGACAAAATTAGAGATTTAGGACTAGAACGATTTCTTATATTTCAAAACAAATATCTAATAATGTTATGATTAACAAAAACAAAGTTTCTAAATATTATAGATAATTTTCCAAATAGCTGTATGTATATAGTTATGCTTTTTCCCTTAAAAACATAAGTCATGACTAATATAGTCATTTTCTATTCCTTGATCATAGATTTTCCTTTGACCTTGATTATCGTGCTAAACTTCGATCTTGGACTTCTATATACCAAATTGGGCTATTTGGACTATTCTGGACTCAATAGAACCGCATATGCCACCGTCTGGGACTGTTCTGTAGAGCATAGCATCGTTACCTATTCCGTATCGACATATTCATGTCGTGTACGTCGACTCCAACAAGTTAAGGCGCGTACATTCTCTGATAATTTTTGTTATCTTAATAGTCTCTATGATATCAGTTTGGAGTGGAAGCTTGACTCTTGACCCGAGAGTACACAGATTAGTATACCTTGGATTTCGTCATGTGATGTTATTCCCGATTATCCTGGTATACTGGTAAATGTTTTGTTATTGTTCTTGTACTTGTATGGACTGAAGGGATTTGCTTTCCTCTCAGATAATCTTGTGTCGTAGCATACCATGGTTGGATCCATTATACTAGTCGGGGTATGGGAATGTATTAGGAGATCATATCCAAAACTACTTGTGCATAGCTCATCCTCACCACACGTAGGGTGTACTTGTGCATTGCCTTCTATGTATGACCGGCCTGATCTATTACTTGTACTTGTGTATAGCCGGTCATATGGAATAGACTGATTCTTGTCCTAAGTCGATCACATGATAAACTAATATACCAATGCACTGTTTAGTAGTACATGCTCTATTCTAGATTATTACCTGCTGTTACACCGTACTTTTTTATTTATAGTACAATGTTACCATGACATGCTTATATGATTATCCTATACTTTTTACTGATCAATATTATTTACCCCTCATGTATTTCCATTGCTTACTATTATTTATAGATTTTTTCAATTTAATAAAATTGCTGTTAGAATATGTACTTCAATTCAATCTTGACTTGATAACCATATTTTTAGGAGTTGTTATGCCCTACATTCTTGGACTGCATGACGATGCTAGTCGAGATATATCTCGATGTCTCATTAACAGTGAGTAGACTTCTGGGAGCGCTTGGCCATTATTCCTTATTTAGATTTGTGTTTCGTTATCGAATTTGTCTTCGACACATTCCTATATGTATGATCATTTATAGATTCTGGGTGGTTTAGTAATACTACTATCTTTTTTTATTCATATCTTCCTTAGATGTATGTGATTTGAGTACATATTAATATTATGATTCATAATTAAGGCGAGTACATTCTTTGTTTATTGGGTACTTGACAGCGTTCTACCATAGATACTAGGCGTAGACTGGGCATGCTATACTCATGCCCAAATATTCGGATTCGGGTCATGACATTTCTCTTATAGATTCTAGGAGCCATGATAAAATTGAGAAAAAAAGTGAGAATTATGCCTCAAAATTGATCAAAGATAGAAAAGAATGCCTTTAAAAAGCCTTAGATCCGAGGAAATTCAAGTTGGAAGCCCTTAGAAGTAGATTTCTATGATCTAGTATTAGGGTTTCGGATCTTGGAGCTGCTGTTCTTGAGGAGGAAGATAAAGAAAGGGGGCTGTTGGTTCGAGCTATTGTTATAAAATATGTCCACACAGAGTTCGGCCCGAACTCGGTCAGATCTCTGTCCGAGTTCGGTCCGAGTTTGGCTACTTGATTTTTAGGTCATATTTTGAATAATGAATGATAAAAATAGCCTATAAATTTGTAAATCATCGATTAATAAATATCCGTTACCATGGTTTAGCTGTAGGGACCGGATCCCAGCTAGTGGTTGTCCGAAGACACTTGACACCGTATCCTTTAGGCTTTTACGCCTTGTTGACATAAGGACCCTTTTGGCTTGTACCCAAAATAACTTCAATTAATAAATCGCTGCATTTTAAGTTATAAGTATTTTTATTAAGCATAACCCATTATGACTCCGAAAATTCAAGTATGCCTAACTCTCGAAGAAAATAGTTGAAAAGATCTTCGCCTAGTAGTTTTGTGAATATGTGTGCTAGTTGATGATCTGTGTCAATGAACTCTAGACTGATATTCCTGTGTTGTTGGTGATCACATAGAAAGTGGTGACGTATTCCTATGTTCTTAGTGCGTGAGTGACATACCGGGTTCTTAGTCAGTTTAATAGTACTAGTGTTGTCATAGTATATGGGAATCTTAGTGTAGCGCATATTATAGTCTTATAGGATTTTTTTCTTCCATAAAATTTGAGCATAACAACGTCCAACGGCGATATACTCAACCTCAATTGTTGATAATGCTACAGAATTTTATTTCTTGTTAAACCAAGAGACTAAAGATTTTCCTAGAAAATGATACGTACCGATGGTACTTTTACGGTCTACTTTGTATCCAACAAAATCAGCATCTGAGTGTAGAAGCATAAAAAATCTCAGCTGAAGACATTCCTTCGCCAAAGCGCAGAAGATGCAAAAGACTCAGGCTTAGCGCTAAAAAAGACAAAGCAGAAGATATGGAGAGAAGTCCCTTCATTGTCATGTCTACCAAAGTCTAGTACAGACACATCAGGACCATACATAAGGGACTAATTCTTTTCTTCTACAAAGGATCTAGTACAGATTCGACAGAAGCCTAGAGGGATCTATAGTAATGTAGTCTTCATCGAAGCACAGCCTTCTTTCTTCTCGATACACGCACTAGAGGATTGACCTCCACCGAAGCATGTTCTGATTTTCTTGTGGGTGCAGCCTCTCAGAAGTATATCTGTAACCTAGCACTTTTAAAAAGCCAGATTTGTCAAGCCAGAGGCGCAGCTACCTCCATGCGCCAACCTCAGAAACAAGATAGTGGAAGGCCCCCTCCCCTTCTTTTATTCCAGAAGCCGGTGCCTTCACTCCAGAGGCGCAGCTACCTGCCAGCGCCAATCACAACATGCGCAAGGGTGTCATACCCTTCCCTTCGAATCGAAAGCCTTCACTGTTCAGATGTACAGCTACTTACCTGCGTCCGCATGAGGCGCAGGATAGTGATATGCTCACACCATCTCCATTCCTACGATACAGTCATCTGCTCCGGATCAGAAGCTTAGGTCACGTCTCTTCAAGATACTTGGGAACTTCTATCGCAACCAATGTAAGTCAACATGTTGCTCCAAAAGCACAGTAACCTCGTCAACATGAAGAACAAGCCTACTTCTCACCTACATTACAGTGACTCAGGTAGCCCGAAACACAGCTTCATAAGTTGCTCTATACGTACAAAAGTCTTGTCGTCATTCGAAGCCAAGTCCACTCGTAGCCTGAAATCACAGAGGTTCCGTCGTCTCCAGAAGTACGGTCTACTCGTCGCCCCAGAAGCACAACAACACTTATTCTTCACCAGAGGCGCAGGAAGAATGGGTCCACCCCAATTGGTTTGTTTAAACTGCCTCTTGCAGAGAAGATTGGAATTAAATCATGATTGATAACATATCAGATTGATTTAAATCTTAGACGAGAATCAATTAGACTCCGTATCTAGGATAAAATCTTAATATTTACTCGACTGTATCCGAGCAAGCAAATCGACATGTGCCACGTGTCACCTCTTTAGGTTATGTTTATAACCACCAGAGATCTCGTTTGAGGAAAATCTCGATGTTTGCCACGTATCAGCGCCGAAGAAGCCCGCACCGTACAATGACGTCAGATTCTTTCATATCTCAGGAACCCTAATACACATCGCATATGTGCTCGATTCTCTATAAATAGAAGGAGTTCTTCTTCCACCAAAAAAAAGAGGAAAAAGAGAGAGTGATATATTGACAATTGATAATCTTCAAAGGAGCAGCGATCTCTATCTATGAAGAGTCAACCACCCTCATCCACCTATCAACCAAAGAACCAACCAACCATCTTCAAGGGATCTTCTCATCCAGACATCCACTTGATCAGTGACCCCAGAATCCCATCAAAGGTGCCTGAGAGCCATAGCAAGGTTGATTCGTCGTCAGAGCGTCAACGGAATAAAGGAGCCACTGCAGCGCTCAATCTCCACCGTCATACTTTTCCAGAAACCCCTTCTCCCTGTACTTAGAATATCCTATTTAGGACTTCCTTCTTTGTACACAGATACCTTATACGTTCAATAAAGCAAAAAGTTCATTCAACCTTTTGTTACGTCGAACAAAATGGCGACTCTGCTGGGGACTACCTTCTCCTCCAACGAGAAGGCAGTGATGCAATCTGATGATAACTTGCTGGGAGCTTCTCTAGACATGCTGATCGTACGCTTCGACAAGCAGGCTTTTGTAGATCTCCTCTCTGATGAAAAGTCAAAGAATTCAAAGCCGTTCATACAACCGAAGAAGACTCGACATATCTGGAGGCCTAAGGCGGCTGCAGCCAGCAGCACGATGGCAAGAATTGTGTCTCAGGACCCCCTCAACGTCAAGGCCACATAGAAGATCTTGGCTGCTACAGCCTTATCCCCTCGCCCAATTCCATCTCGGGAAAGCATGGTGGGAAAGATGGTGGGTCCATAGTTGATCTGACGAAGGAACGATGCCGAAGGAAGCGCATACCGGTCCATCCCCTCATGACGGGAGTATTGCCGTCAAGGAGATCGGTCTTCGACATAATTGCTTTTCCTTCAGGCAAACCTTCAGTGGACTCTAAATACTATTCGCCTGCTGGGGTAGTAGAAAGAGATCCCAGGTGGCTCTCGCTCCATACAACAAGTGTACGACACCTGCGGTACACCAGAGGCCCGTGTTGACAGTAACACGCACAGCCGACAAAAAACTATACAAGACAGGCTCTCGCACTCCAATGCCTCAACTAGTCGAATCTCCCTTCCAATGGGGTGCTCTTTTGCTTAAGCCAAGCCACGGGGTACGTCTCACAGAGACGGAGCCACGTGAGTAGCATTTTCGCAGGAACGACATGAGGCTTCCTTGTTAGACCCGCTCTGACCGTGCTTACATGCAGCTTCCCTACATGTACAATGGGAGGGCTACGACAGAAGATCCAACCCTCTCCCAAGCGAAAGAAGAATCTGTTGTGCAAGATGTGCCTAAATTAAGGCACTCTTGTACCCAGATTACCATCAACTGCCGTTGTCAGCCGATGGCTGCACCATCGCCAAACAGGCGCTCCATCTTCTAGAGACTCTACTCCACGCCGACTCCAAGCCAGAGGTCGAGCAGGCGGTCGGTGAGCCCTAGAGAAGACGAGCCCCTCATCGCCACATGCTACACGATGCAGGGTTCCAGAGCTTTCAAGAAGCCCTCCCAGAATCCTCCCATATCGATTGCTAAACCGAAGAGGAGGTCAGAGAATAGTAAAGCTAAGGTACCCGATGCAGGTGTGTTCCAAAGCACTCGTTCCAAATCTACATTGGGTGCCTTATAAAAAACTGGAGGTAGCCAGCCTCGTACCATGCACGATAATCCTGTGTTCCAATCTGATGAGGCACAATATGACGCGGATGTCTCCGTTGGCGCAGCCAGTCACCAGACCGGGGGTAGCAACCATACCGAGTCCGAAGAAGATCACAATTTTACGATATATCCTCATGGCAGCGAGACTTAGGCATCTGAGCCAAAAAGTAAAGGTTCCACGACTCCCTCGAGTCACCCTCACACTCGGTCTGTGTTTATGGCCGACGGTAATGAGGAAGACAACAACGAAGCTCTCAGACGTATCGAAGTCCTTGAGACGAAGTTAGATACGCTGACGGACACAATGAAGTCCATGTCCTCGGTCATAATCGACCTCAAGAGTAGCATGGCCCCTGCTGCCTCTACACATGTACGTGATACGCCAACCAATGATGAATCCAGCAGGTTGCCTACTACCAATCAGGCAGGACCATCCCCATCTACTCCATCGGCTATAAGCTCCGTAATGCCAGCCGAGATATAGCAGGCCATCAAAGAGTTATATGCTCATCATGATGCCAAGGAATAGTAAGCAATGCTCTAGAAGATAGGGATCCGGCAAACATACCCTGCCGAGTGGGACAACGCCATATATCCTCCCAAATATAATCCGCAAAAGCTTACACCTTATGAAGTAAAGGGGTCTCCCCGATAATACTTGATGTACTTTGGCTTAGTAACGGGGCACTTGCCAAAGGATGACGCCCTCCTGTCCAATATATTCATAGGAGCCCAGTAGGGGGTAGCCTATGAGTGGTTCTGCAGTCTTCCAGACGACTGCATCTCGTCATTTGAGGACCTGAAGACTCGGTTTGTGGACCGATTCTACAAAGAAGGCATGGATATGACCATGTCGACCCATAGAAATTGTCCAGAGGGAGAAAGAGCTTGTCCGTGCATACATCGAGCGCTTCCGCCAGGCACTCCTCAGATTACCACCCGGCATGCCCAAGCCCATACTTATGGACTCCGGCCGCAAGAATATGTTGCCCGCTATAACATTGTGGCACAGTGTTCCCTGCACGGAGTGGACGCCTTACATTACAGAGGCAGATGTCACACAAAGGAAAGCCCAGAACGCACAGCTCCTAGGCTACACTTTCCTGTGCTCGAAAATAAGGGGAGACGCTCGTATAACAACAACCCTAAAGACGAAAAAGGCAAGCAAGCCAAGACCGTCAACATCTCCAAAGGTTCAGCAGCCGCAAACCCCTAGTCTACGGAAGCACAGAGGCCGAGGGAGACTAACTCCTTCAATGACAAGGATACGCTGGAGCTCTTTGAGATGCTTACGAAGAGTGGCAAACTATTAATCCCGGCACTCAGGCATCCTAATGAAGTGGGAAAGGTAGACCATCAAAAGTAATGCCATTATCACCAATACGTCCATCACTCAATATAGGACTGCTATGTGTTGAAGGGGCAAATTCAGCGCCTCATTAACGCCAATGTCATATCGTTGGATTACGAAGAGAAGACTGTCACAGCCAATATGGTTACTCTCCAGTTCGAGAGTTTTCCAGCCACAGAGGTACAAGATGGCATCATCCCTACTCCAAAGGTGACGATGGAAGTAGTCAACCTTCCGCCAGTACGGGACAATGCTCAAGGGCTCATCCTATTCTCCACGCCTCAAGGCGAAGTCATGTGGATACATCCTGACTTAGTTCCCGACATGATGACATCTACGACCCTTTCTGCCAAAGGAAAAAAAAGCAAGACATGCCGCATGGTCTCGACGTCGACCGACGATGCTTTGGTGACCACCCGTACGGCGTAGAGGCAAGAGGAGAGCCAGGGTCCAAACCAGGAGGAGTCTCCACCAAATACTCCCCCAGTCCTAGATATATCAGAAGCAGGTCCACCTCAGATCCCTGAGGTACTAGAGGCGAGTCCATTCCGGGTCCCTACCGTAGCCAAGCAAAAACAGAAGGGGTTCGCTTCGACAAACCTCTCAGAAAGGATCCGGCAATCGGGCCTATCAAGCCCTACAACTTCGATATTCTAGCGCAGCTGGCTAATACTCCGGCTAGATTGTTACTTTTTGAGCTCCTCCGCCTCTCTAAAGAGACCCGAGATGCACTCAGTGAAGCTTTATAGAACGCCGAGTCCTTCCTCACCCAGTTTTAGCCACCGAAAGTAGATCCAGCAGCTTGCCCACATTACCACATCATGGTCGAAGTGATTTCTAGTATCACTTTCATCCAGAAAGACATGTTGCTAAAGAATAACTGGTACAACAGCCCCTTGTACTATACGAGGTATGTCGGTGCCTTTAAGGTCGATCGCATCCACATCAACCCTGGTTCCTCTTTGAGTATTATCTCAAGAAGCATGCTTCAAACTTTAGGGGTTCCGATGCGTTGGTTGATAGCCTCGAACACAACAATCAGTGGCTTCAACGCAGGAAAGAATGAGCCCTTGGGCAAAATTTGCCTAAAATGTCAGATCAGCGATCTTCACACTGAAGTGACTTGCTATATCATTGATACAAACATAAATTACAACATGTTGCTAGGACAACCATAGATCTATGAGTACATGATTGTCCCTTCTACCCTATATCAGTATATAAAATACGTCGCCAGAGACGGGACTATCAAAACGGAGTTCGCTGATATTGACCCATTTTGAGGACTTGAAGCCTACTGTATAGATGCTGATTTGTACAAGTCAGTCCCCTGGGATGATGATAGCAATGATACTGGCGAAGAGGCAAAGATAGCTTCAGAAAGTACAACAGTGGTCGAAGAACCTTTAAAGGTTCGACTGAAAGGAAGGCCTCCCAAGGTGTCAGCATCTCTATTTGTTAAGCTTCGGGGCAAAGCTCTACCTTTGCCTCCAGTGATGATGGAAGATGGTCAGGAGCCGATACGAATGAGGTTACCCCGGAGGACCCCAAGGCTGACTGTCACGACCCGCACCCGCCTTTCGGATACGAGACGTGTCCAAGTCCAGCCTACGCCATAGTGTCGGCGGTAGAACATTGTCTAGTACATATACAAGTCACAAAAACTATGTCCAACAAGGTAATCCAGATCTCATCCACAGAAATATGACACAATCAACTGAATATAGAATAGAAAAAATGAAATATCGAGCTCAATATGAATCCAGGTCACGTCCGGTGGACACAAATTAACTACCAATAGACGGAATAAAGTAGTACATGAAATGGAAATAACTGAGTCAAACTAGTAATCATCCAGTACCCTCGTCTGCAGTGACACCGTGGTCCAATGATAGCTCAAACCTGCTCGCGTGCACCTGGCTCAATACTCGGCTACACCTGAAGAGATCATTAGGTCCTCAGAGGACTAGCAAGATACATAAAACATGCCTACTAATATGACAGTAAATAACATGTGAGAGGGTAAGAACGGTGCCCGAAAGATATCTAAAACATAGAAATGTAATACTAGACTCAGCTACCAATCAATCGATTAACCCCCATAGCTTGTAGTATAATACAAGATACTCCCAATCCATAGTAGGTTTCGACTGTAGCACAATGCAAGATACTCCCAGTCAAGATTAGCCAATTCTAGTATCGATTTTCTTTCCTAAAGGAATACAAGAATACACCTATAAACCGTAGTACAATACAAGATACTCCCAATTTATAGTGTCGCAAGTCAAATCAATCAATCAATATCAAGGTCGAAGAATCTGCTATAAGTCGTAGTATAATATAAGATACTCCCAATCTATAGTATAACTCAACTGTAGTACAATACAAGATACTCCCAGTCAAGATTGGTCAAGTCAAGAATAAGGTGTAGAACTGGCAATTCTATCATAAGACACAATAACATGAGGAAGATTAATAGACAAGCAATGTCCTATACGTGTACACAATCTAGAACAAGTAAGACAATCAAGATACCAATCACAATGTGGAAATCATGTGACAGTGTGAAAGGAAAGCAATAGAAAGAAAATAATATAAATACTACATATGTTCGGTAAGGTATACTTACCTGTCGTCCGGAGCTGCTAGCACAGCCAAGTGTGGAGTCAAAAGTCCAATGAACCTGTATTATGTATTAAATCTAATTCAACACATGAACTAAACAAAATAAAGCTATTAATTCATTGCTAATTACCCCATATACTTTAAACCCATAATTAGAGTTTAAGTAACTTAATAGACAACTTTGGAAGATGTCACCCTTAGTTAATGCCTATTTGCCTCTTAAGTTATACTACATAGATGCTACACATGTATGCATATCTATATGAGACACCACTTAACGTCACAATAACTGAAACAAGACTAATAGGTAAAGCCCTTACCCTTTTAACTAATGAAAAGTCCTATATGGGACTGAACATGAGTCTCTACTAGCATACCAATTAAGTATCCCACTGATACCTGTTCATGTGTGAACATGGACTGAACAAAGTTTAAAATATGGGACTGACATCAAAAGGAATGAGGAAAAACATGTATACCCTGGGGACAGAACTAAAATCAAATGGTTTAATGTTTACAAGGACTGAATAAACCTACTGGGCTATACTTTAAGGGACAGTGTTAATTTGGGATTGGACCTAAACCCCTTTCTTATTTGTCAAGTGGCCTCCTATAGGCACAACCCAAGTCCTTTTTCTCTTCTCCAAAATACTGATACTGGCCCATAGCTTGTGCTGTTGTTGCTATCATGGCAACATTAACTTCTTAATGACCTTAGTTACGTTTGCATCAAGGTGAAAACCTGAGTATCATGGCATACTGCTAGGTTGTGGCTTACATCAAACTGAGACTTGGGTAGTACCCCATACCACTAGGATCTGGCAGGTTTTATTCATGTAATGAATATGACTTGTTAGTTAATGTGAGTTTTTAGATGTTTCTGCATTTCGTATACACAATTTTGGTTGCAGAACCATCTAACAAGAGCATTAAGAAAGGAGGAGAGAGAATATGATGTCTGTCCTCTTCCCAGTGGATAGAAGTAATTGTTATTGTTATAAATAATAATAAAAGGAGATGTGGGCATTATCACATAAAACAGAACAAGAACTTTCCTTCAGATTAAATCATAGGAAAGTTGATACACAAGGAGGGTTTGATATGTTTCTAGCTGAATCCTAAAGTGGATTGTGGACTGAACTTAGCATATCAGGACTGAAATATATCTAAATATAAGGATTGATTCATAAGTAACTGAACTTAGCTAATACCCTCCCACTCTTGACTGTTACCCATAGGATACCTAGGTAGGACTGAACCCAGAAATCATATGGACAACATATGGAGGTACAAGGGGGTCATCATAACTGGACTGATCCAATCATATGAAGTTTGACTGGATGTTAATATTAGGGCAGCTCCTATAGCTAAGTAGGATCTTTTGCAGAACAAGACTTGGACTGAGTAATATAGGAAAAGGACTGAATAGTATAGTCTAATGTTGGGATCAAATTGTAGATTACTGAATCACAACAAAGAGGGTCAATGCAGAACATTCCTCACTGAAGTTAGCTCGACATTAATAGCAGGACAGATGCATATAGTGAATGCTGGTCAATGTTTACGTGTGACTGGGTCACATGTATAAGGTCTGAATAAAGGGTGGTTATTATGGTCCCTATGGTGCTTGCATGACCACACAAATCTCTCTACTATCCTTCCTTAATACTCACCTGGGTCTGATACTACTCGCTACATCTAGCTTGGATGTTGACACCCCTGTAATTACTCCCCTTTTACTGACCCTAGTACTGCCTATCTTAGAGATTGAATTGGTGTATGGTCCTATTACTAATGGATGTACTCTCTTCAAATGGCAGGGTAAGCAGATGTCCTCTTGATACTGAGCATCCTGTGATGTCCAGTATACAGGTCACTCCTCTTGAGAGTGGCAAGGATAAGGGTCCACCCTAAACCTCGGCATATGGGTGATCTCTTGGACTCATGCTCTATTCTATACTTTGAACCATAAATCGATACTCTTACTCAACAACCGATTAGTGGTAGGACTTAACATATCAATCCTCTAATAGGACAGCCACCTAAACAAGTCCTTTGTATGGGTATTGTCCATAGTTGAGGTCCAGGACATAATCACTAAGGAAACACAACATCTGAATGCTCACTTACTCATAGATATGAACAAAATTAGTATAAGGTAGAATCTCCTATAGATTGAAGGAGCAATCTTAATATCCTTTAGGAATAGTAACTTCTGTAACCAAAATTCTCCCTCAGGCTTCTATAGTGCTGAATCCAAGAATTAACTCAGTATTTTTGTAAGTTATATGAGTCTGCAGGATGGTAAATTAAGATGCTATCTACGGAATCGAAACTCAATTGTTAGTAGCAAAAACTACATGTTATAGTAGTTAATTCATAATTGGATATGAATCTAGGACCCTTATGTATCCACAAGTCCAAATATGTGAATCATATGATTTGGAACAACAAGTCAACATTGCTAAAACATAAATGCTTGGAACAGAAAGCATGAAACCTATCAGATGAAATACAATTCATGATTTAAGTAGGTTTAACATAGAGAATGGCTTTGGGTCAGCAAACAGCTAGCCAAAAATATTACTAGCCATCCACTGTTGCATTGATGCGTAAAGAAGACTGCAGATAGTAAACTCATCATTACTTAAAAGTTAAAACAATGCAGTCCATGTGCGACATGATGAGTTGGTTTAATGTGTCAGATCAAGGTTCTGGTCTGGGAAGATATGGGTTCAAGTTCCCTCATCTATCTGCATCATCATAGGGTCATGGAAGATGCATTAGTTTACAATAATTTTTCTTAGGATACACTAAGTTTTCCCTGCACCTGTACACATGATGCTCTGTTAGTGTATCAGTACTAACATATCCGTGCAATATAGCCATTACTAATCCCAAGGTCCCTATTACTCTAACATGACTGATGCACAACTCAGTTTCCTCCCATAAATTCCTCTTAAGCATTAATACAAACATTTACACTATTATTGGATGTGGATTCGAAATTAACTATGATAACTAAAGGATTGTAGTATATGAATACCTGATGATGATTTCGTAGGCTCTTATTCGATTACAACTTCTCGGCTGATTCGAACAACTCCACGAATTTGAGGTACAGGAAGGCTAGGGTTTTTAAGGGCAGAGGGATCGCTGGTACTCTCCATATATACTGTCGTTTGGATTTAAGCCAAGGGGAAAAATAGATAGAGGGAAATTGATTTAACCGATTTGGACTTATCTCCCTTTGGTCGATTAGAGGATAGGAGGGAATAACAGAGTTTGAATTTAGCCGTAGGGTCCTGGCCGTTTGAAAGAGTTTAAATAGGGTGGTTTACACTAAGGCCCTTGGTTTGATTCATATTCCACTAAAGTCCTCCCTAAACCTATTATTGGTCAATGGCCTAAGAACACTTGGTATATATATATATATATATATTTTATATATATATATATATATATATATATATATATATATATATATATATATATATACAAGCAAAATTGACAATAATAATATATAATATAAAAAATTCCAGCACCATATTTGGTCCAAGGGCTCACAAATCTACCCACCTTAAAATAATTTCGTCCTCGAAATTCAAAGTGTTCAGATATATCAGAATGAATAGTCTAAAGTGTTACTACACACATTAAGCCAATCTCTAATATAGAATTACCACTAGTACCACTACCATAAACTTATTAGGAATAACTGTCAACTCCTCCTTGTAGTGCTGGCGCATCCTCCGTGATCATGGCAAAAGCTTGCCCTCCTGGTGCTACAGGTCGACATTTTGGGCAATCTCGCAACTGATGTTGGTCTGAACCACAGTTTAAATATTGGCCTAATCTCCAACGGCAGTCGCTCTCACTGTGTCCCACCTTTCTGCAATGCTGGCATGTTGGAAGCTCTTGATTCAGGGTGTCTCTTGGCTGCTGATGATGCTGTTGTACTGGAATGTTGGGACGTTTCACCGCTCCTGATCGACTGCTGCCACCTCCTTGTGCGTCTCTGTCTCTCTTTCACTTATGCTTCAATTCTGTTTCTACCGCCTGTGCGACCTTCAAGGTCCTCTTGTAAGTTGTGGCCTGGCTAGTGGTAATGGCTATGCGAATTTCATATGAAAGCTCTTTTATGAATTTCTTGGCTTTGGCTGCAGGGGTCAAGGCATCTGCGAAGCGACTGAGGCAGAAGAACTCTGCGGTGTACTTGTCGACAGAGAGGTTGCCCTGTTCCAGGCTCTCGAACTCGTTCTCCAACTCTTCGCGGGCTGCTTCAGGATAGAACTTCGTCTTGAACAGCTCCTTGAACTCCTCCCAAGTCACGTCTAGCGCGGTGAACCGAAGCTCGTCTCTATACCACGTGCGGGCGATGTCGTAAAGTTATATGCTAGCATTCTCGACCTTCACGTCTTCAGGAACTCGAGCCCTCTGAAGGTTGCGGTCTACGTTCTCTAACCACTTATCTGCGTAGAGAATCTATTATGTTCCTTTAAATTCTCTGGGCCTAAGGTCTATGAAATTCTTGGAAGTTCCAGGGCGCGGTCGTGGAGTGTCTCTAGTATTGAGAGCCTCTCCCAAGGTATCGCGAAAAGCGTCGGCCTGCCGCGTCTGGGAAGTGATGAACTTCTGAAAGATTCCGAGGAGGGCGGCATTGTCCAGCGGAGGTGGCAGAGGCAGAACATGTATTGGGTACATGGCAGGTGCTTGATACATCGCTGGTACTGGATGCATCATAGGAGCTGGATACATCGCCGGTGCAAGGTGCATGGTAGGTGCTGGATGCGGAACTTGTGCTGGTGGTGGGATGTCGTCTCTGCGGAATCTCGGGTATTGCGGTTGAGCCGGGTCGTCCTGATGAGTAAGCTGGCCTTCCTGCGTTGGCGGGGTTATGTAAGTGAAGAATCCCCCTGTAGCCGGTGGGGTGTTCAGGGAAGCGTTGTTCCTGTCTTGAGAATCCATTCACTGCAATAAAAGATAACATTAGATGGTACGAAGATTTCAAGCATGATACAAGTCAAGGATTCAATGAAAAATAGAGGTCAATAGTGAGTCAAAACACGTGGATGAGATCCTAAGTTTCTAATCCTATGTGCAGGCTCACGATGGCACAATAATGTAACCGAAGTGATTAATGTAGACCTGCATGGGCCACCAAAAAAACTTGTCACAACCCGCACCCGCCTTTCGGATACGAGACGTGTCCAAGTCCAGCCTACGCCGTAGTGTCGACGGTAGAACGCTGTCTAGTACATATACAAGTCACAAAAACTATGTCCAACAAGGTAATCTAGATCTCATCCACAGAAATATAACACAATCAACTGAATATAGAATGAATAAAATGAAATATCAAGCTCAATATGAATCCAGGTCACGACCGGTGGACACAAATCTACTACCAATAGACGAAATAAAATAGTACATGAATTGGAAATAACTGAGTCAAACTAGTAATCATCCAGTACCCTCGTCTGCAGTGACACCGTGGTCCAATGATAGCTCAAACCTGCTCGCGTGCACCTGACTCAATACTCGGCTAAACCTGAAGAGATCATCAGGTCCTCAGAGGACTAGCAAGATACATAAAACATGCCTAATAATATGACAGTAAATAACATGTGAGAGGGTAAGAACGGTGCCAGAAAGATATCTAAAACATGGAAATATAATACTAGACATCGCTACCAATCAATCGATTAACCCCCATAGCTTGTAGTACAATGTAAGATACTCCCAATCCATAGTAGGTTTCGACTGTAGCACAATGCAAGATACTCCCAGTCAAGATTAGCCAATTCTAGTATCGATTTCCTCTTCTAAAGGAAAATAAGAATACACCTATAAATCGTAGTACAATGCAAGATACTCCTAATTTATAGTGTCGCAAGTCAAATCAATCAATCAATATCAAGGTAGAAGAATTTGCTATAGGTCGTAGTACAATGTAAGATACGCCCAATCTATAGTATAAGTCAACTGTAGTACAATGCAAGATACTCCTAGTCAAGATTGGTCAAGTCAAAAACAAGGTGTAGAACTGGCAATTCTATCATAAGTCACAATAACATGAAAAAGATTAATAGACAAGCAATATCCTATACGTGCACGCAATCTAGAACAAGTAAGACAATCAAGATACCAATCACAATGTGGAAATCATGTGACAGTGTGAAAGAAAAGCAATAGAAAGAAAACAATATAAATACTGCAAATGTTCGACAAGGTATACTTGCATGTCATCCGGAGTTGCTGGCACGGCCAAATGTGGAGTCAAAAGTCCAATGAACCTGTATTATGTATTAAATCTAATTCAACACATGAACTAAACAAAATAAAGGTATTGATTCATTGCAAATTACCCCATATACTTTTAACCCATAATTAGAGTTTAAGTAACTTAATAGACAACTTTGGAAGATGTCACCCTTAGTTAATGCCTATTTGCCTCTTAAGTTATACTACATAGATGCTACACATGTATGCATATCTATATGAGACACCACTTAACGTCACAATAACTGAAACAAGACTAATAGGTAAAGCCCTTAACCTTTTAACTAATGAAATGTCCTGTATGGGACTGAACATGAGTCTCTACTAGCATACCAATTAAGTATCCCACTGATACCTGTTCATGTGTGAACATGGACTGAACAAAGTTCAAAATATGAGACTGACATCAAAAGGAATGAGGACAGAACATGTATACCCTGGGGACAGAACTAAAATCAAATGGTTTAATGTTTACAAGGACTGAATAAACCTACTGGGCTATACTTTAAGGGATAGTGTTAATTTGGGACTGGACCTAAACACCTTTCCTGTTTATCAAATGGCCTCCTATAGGCACAACCCATGTCCTTTTTCTCTCCTACAAAATACTGATACTGGCCCATAGCTTGTGCTGTTGTTGCTATCATTGCAACATTAATTTCTTAATGACCTTAGTTACGTTTGTATTAAGGTGAAAACCTGAGTATCGTGGCATACTGCTAGGTTGTGGCTTACATCAAACTGAGACTTGGGTAGTGCCCTATACCACTAGGTTCTGGTAGGTTTTATTCATGCAATGAATATGACTTGTTAGTTAATGTGAGTTTTCAGATGTTTCTGCATTTTGTATACAAAATTTTGGTTGCAGAACCATCTAACAAGAGCATTAAGAAAGGAGGAGAGAGAATATGATGTCTGTCCTCTTCCCAGTGGATGGAAATAATTGTTATTGTTATAAATAATAATAAAAGGAGATGTGGGTATTATCACATAAAACAGAACAAGAACTTTCCTTCAGATAAAATCATAGGAAAGTTAATACACAAGGAGGGTTTGATATGTTTCTAGCTGAATCCTAAAGTGGATTGTGGACTGAACTTAGCATATCGGGACTAAAATATATCTAAATATAAGGATTGAATCATAAGTAACTGAACTTAGCTAATACCCTCCCACTCTTGACTGATACCCATGGGATAACTAGGTAGGACTGAACCTAGAAATTATATGGACAACATATGGTGGTATAAGGGGGTCATCATAACTGGACTGATCCAATCATATGAAGTTTGACTGGATGATAATATTAGGACAGCTCCTATAGCTAAGTAGGATCATTTACGGAACAAGACTGGGACTGAGTAATATAGGAAAAGGACTGAATAGTATAGTCTAATATTGGGATCAAATTGTAGATTAATGAATCACAACAAAGAGGGTCAATGCAGGACATTCCTCACTGAAGTTAGCTCGACATTAAGAGCAGGACAGATGCATATAGTGAATGTTGGTCAAGGTTTACGTGTGACTGGGTCACATGTATAAGGTCTGAATAAAGGGTGGTTATTATGGTCCCTATGGTGCTTGTATGACCACACAAATCTCTCTACTGTCCTTCCTTAATATTCTCCTGGGTCTGAAACTACTCGCTACATCTAGCTTGGATGTTGACACCCCTGTAATTACTCCCCTTTTACTGACCCCTGTACTGCCTATCTTAGAGATTGAATTGGTGTAAGGTCCTATTACTAATGGATGTACTCTCTTCAAATGGCAGGGTAAGCAGATGTCCTCTTGATACTGGGCATCCTGTGATGTCCAGTATGCAGGTCACTCCTCTTGAGAGTGGCAAGGATAAGGGTCCACCCTAAACCTCGGCATGTGGGAGATCTCTTGGACTCATGCTCTATTCTATACTTTGAACCATAACTCGATACTCTTACTCAACAACCGATTAGTGGTAGGACTTAACATATCAATCCTCTAACAGGACAGCCACCTAAACAAGTCCTTTGTATGGGTATTGTCCTTAGTTGAGGTCAAAGACATAATCACTAAGGAAATACAACATCTGAATGCTCACTTACTCATAGATATGAACAAAATTAGTATAAGACAGAATCTCCTGTAGATTGAAGGAGCAATCTTAATATCCTTTAGGAATAGTAACATTTGTAACCAAAATTCTCCCTCAGGCTTCCATAGTGCTGATTCCAAGAATTAACTCAGTATTTTTGTAAGTTATATGAGACTGCAGGATGGTAAATTAAGATGATATCTACGGAATCGAGACTCAATTGTTAGCAGTAAAAACTACATGTTAGAGTAGTTAATTCATAATTGGATATGAATCTAGGACCCTTATGTATCCACAAGTCCAAATATGTGAATCATATGATTTGGAACAACAAGTCAACATTGCTAAAACATAAATGCTTGGAACAGAAAGCATGAAACCTATCAGTTGAAATACAATTCATGATTTAAGCAGGTTTAACATAGAGAACGGCTTTGGGTCAGCAAACTGCTAGCCAAAAATATTCCTAGCCACCCACTGTTGCATTGATGCGTAAAGAAGACTGCAGAGAGTAAACTCATGGTTTCTAGGCACTTAAAAGTTAAAACAATGTAGTCCATGTGCGACAGGATGAGTTGGTTTAATGTGTCAGATCAAGGTTCTGGTCTGGGAAGATATGGGTTCAAGTTCCCTCATCTATCTGCATCATCATAGGGTCATAGAAGATGCATTGGCTTACAAAGATTTTTCTTAGGATACACTAAGTTTTCCCTAGTCCTGTACACATGATGCTCTGTTAGTGTATCAGTACTAACATATCCGTGCAATATTGCCATTACTAATCCCAGGGTCCCTATTAATCTATCATGACTGATGCGCAACTCAGTTTCCTCCCATAAATTCCTCTTAAGCATTAATACAAACATTTAGACTATTATTGGATGTGGATTCGAAATTAACTATGATAACTAAAGGATTGTAGTATATGAATACCTGATGATGATTTCGTAGGCTCTTATTCGATTACAACCTCTCGGCTGATTCGAACAACTCCACAAATTTGAGGTACAGGAAGGCTAGGGTTTTTAAGGGCAGAGGGATCGCTGCTACTCTCCATATATATTGGCATTTAGATTTAAGCCAAGGGGAAAATAGATAGAGGGAAATTGATTTAACCGATTTGGACTTATCTCCATTTGGTCGATTAGAGGATAGGAGGGAATAACAGAGTTTGAATTTAGCCGTAGGGTCTTGGCCGTTTGAAAGAGTTAAAATAGGGAGGTTTACACTAAGGCCCTTGGTTAGATTCATATTCCACTGAAGTCCTCCCTAAACCTATTAATGGTAAATAGCCTAAGAACACTTGGTATATATATATATATATATATATATATATATATATATATATATATATATATATATATACACACACACACACAAACAAAATTTACAGTAATAATATATAATAAAAAATTTCTAGCACCATATTTGGTCAAAGGGCTCACACCGACCATGAAGGCGCAGGAGCATCCGACCACCATTCCCTTGATGGTCAAGATGAAAGGGAAGCGTCCTCCTTCTCCTCCGGTGGCACCTCTAGCCCTCACTGACGAAGAGCTAGAAGATTACATCTGCGCCGATACAGAGGCCCACTCTTTCGATGACGTAATCCCTCGGGACAAGATATCCCATTTTATCAATAGAAAGTTGTCATTAATTGAACTACTTTGGCGCATATTGGAACACCAAATATTTCTTGGATAATTCCCTATGTAAACTACAAACGCAAGTGACAACTACCAACCATGAGAGCTGAGTTGTCCCTGTCCGAGGTGCCTACTTCATAGTTTTAGCCAGAAAAAAGAAGAAGAACCCGTCATATTCGATCGATTGGAGCATCCGCAGCGAATAACTCCTGAAGTCCCAGACATCGACAGTAGAAAAATGTAGTTCTACCGCTACATGGCGCAGGCAAAAACCTTATTTAGAAGATGGGATACAACCTGAATAGCAACAAGGGGCTCAATTATGGCAAAGGCTGGCGTCTTCCCATACGGATTCACGCTCCAAAGGGAAAAGCTGAAAACTACTACCAATGTACTCGTCGAGTGCTGGGGTATGTTACACCTATGACCACCTCAGAAGATTCAGAAGAAGAAGTCATGAGGCACTCACACTCTTCTGACTCCTCAACTTGGGACTCTAATACCATCATGGGTCAAGTCCTTAAGAAGATGTTGTCTGCTAATATGATCACTAATCAGTTAACTGTCGAAGACAATCAGCACAGGCGGTTACAAAAGCCAGGTGGTTACAAGAGCTAGAAGCCTTGGATGAAAAGCGCTTACTCGTGCAGCAAAGGATTAAGCTTTACCAAGTTCGCATCTATGGGGCCTTCAACAAAAAGGTCCACGAAAGATCCTACCAGGTAGGCGACCTTGTCTTGGCAGTACGGAGACCAATGGTGATGACCCACAAGACGGTTGGAAAGTTTGAGCCCAAGTTTAAAGGACCGTTCTTCATAGAAACAGTGTACTCCAACGGTGCTTAGAGGCTAGCTAAGCCTAATGGGGACTTGCTAATGATGCCCATCAACGGCAAGTTCCCAAAGAAGTATTACGTCTGAAGATAGAACCAACATAGCCACCCACATCCCCTGAAAAAGGGTGCCCATGAGTTCTGGTAAAGGGATCTCTCGCTCTCCCTCCAATATATTCTTTCAAGTAGATGAAGCACTTCACGTCCACATTACCTCTGGATTGCTCCTCTACACCTGAAAGATGCGACTACCATGTCCACATTACCTCTGAGTAGTCGTTCTTTTCACATCAGTTCTATGATTATCCCAGCGGTCTAGAAACAGTTGTAAGCCCACTTTTCGTTGATTATGATTTATTTTTAGGGTCACTAAGGATCGTACCTAAGCTCATAAGGGAGCTATGTATCATATTGTGGCTATGTGGCCCATAGATAGTTATATGAACACATTTTAGCTACTTTATATTTAATATGAATTTTATATAATTTTTTATACTTTTATTTTATTAAATTTTATATATTTTTAAGGCTTCTAATATTTATTATAAGGCCATTTGGGACTAATATGGGACAAAGTATTTTTATTTTTGACTCTAGAAGGTTAATTATAATTTCTATAATTTTCTACGATTTTTCTAGAATTTTTAGATATTTATTTGGAATTATTTGGGGTTAAATTGAATTTAAATTAGTTTTTGTAATTAATTACACAGTCACTAGTACAGTCAGCGCCAATGGGCCCACATGTCAGCCACTGTGGAGACCCAGTCAGCGCTGACTGGCTATATTAGGATATTTCCTAATATAGAGTCGGCTCCAAAACTAACTCTAAGCCGACCAAGCCAAGCAACTCGGCCATCTGGCCGTTGGCAAATAGAGCGGGCTGCACAGGATTTTGACACGTGGCACCTAGCCGCAGCTCAAGCCGCCTCTTGGCTGCTTCCCCTCTGTATATATATTTTCTTTTTCCAAAAACTAGGGTTTATTCTTTAGCCGACTTTTGGAGGAGATTGATGTAACTCCACCTTTCTATTTTTGGAAAATATTTTAGGTACTAAATAATAACAAGTTGATTTAAACCATTTCGAATAATAATAGTTTGTGATTAATTTTTTATTATAAATATTTCATGATTGCTTTTGGAGGGAAACTTGAATTTTTAGCTAATAACTAATTTTTAAATTTATTTGGAGTGGTCCCCACTCCCTAACAACTTATAACAACCTATCTAACAGAATTTTGGGTGGTTTATGCAATTAATGAAAAGGGGGAGGATTTCTATGAATTATTTATGTGAGGGGGGACCTGTTTGCAAATTTTGCTGGCGGAGGGGCTTAGATGCAAATGTGCATCTTTATATTTTGGCTAGGAAGAGAAAGCCCCATTCTTTTTTCAGACATTAAGTTTTCCCTTCCTCTTCAACTCAGCAAGCCCTAACCCTAACCCTAGTTATTCAGTCATAGCAAGACTTCCTTCCCAGCCATGGCAACCAGGCGAGTCCGCCACCGCCGTTAGGCGAATTCCCGACGGGACCATCACTTCTACTGCGGTGATCTCATCTTGACGACAGTGATGGGGAGCGGCGACTAAACCGGTCTCCATGGCGACGACGAGAGACATGACGGCGACCGACGACTCTTCTGTTGGTAGGCGAGCGTCATCGACGACGGTCATTGATTTCTCCCTTGGCGTTGACAGCGGCGTTCATCTCAGGCGGCCAGCGGTCGGCACGTCTCGACGGCGGTTGTTCCCTAACCAGTGAATGAAGGCAAAGCCGCCACTACAGTGGCAACGACTGACGATCACGCCGCGGACGTTCATCGTTCCACTTCTCGACGTCACATATGGCAATGGGGCGCTCGTCTTCTCCGACCATGGTTCATTTCAGCGACTTCTTCTTCGAGGTAACGCGGCGCACCAGGGTGAGTCTCGATCGGTCATTTCCATTCGTTCTTGATCTGGGATCGATCTGATCCCTGATTGCAATTTCAGATCTCGCTAGTGCGCTTCGGAACAGCCGCTTTGGACGATTATGGCGTGATCAATTTCGCTGCTCATTCGATTTCCTCTTTAGGAATCCGATCGACAGTAAGTTCTTCTTGATCTACCTTTTCTTGTCAGATTTGTGAATTTCTGAAGTCAAGAAGAGACTCTAGTCTTCTTTATTTGATTTTCTAGATCGATAGTAGAATTTGTTCCATTCTTGATGTATGCGTGATTTCTGGGTGAATTGAACAGGATGGGGTTGGAATGAACTGCGTTCTTGGTCGATTTGATTGCTGTGTTTCCATCGAGTAAGTATTTATTAGATTTTCTCAAGTTTCTTTTATGAAATCGGGAAGAACATAAGCATCATTCTGAATTCTAAATCCTTTGTTATGCATTCTTCTGTTTGTCATAATGACTCTTAGGTACGTGAATTGATTGGATTGCAATAGCAGTATCCGATAGTTCAATTGGAATTCTTTTTGTGATCAGAACACTCTCTAGGTACATCTCTAAAACTTAATTGAATTTTGATTTAGTATTCTGTGTGACTAGTACTCGTTCACGTCTGGAGTTCCATCCATGTCTGGGGTGTACGTAAGTTCGTGTCCAGTTCGTGTGCATGTCGGGTTGCTGATTGTGTCTAGCATGGTTCGAGTGTCGAGAATCGACTAGAGTTGGGATCGACGTTGATGAATCTTTTTGTTGAATGTATTAATTTTGATTTGGTTGTAAACTCTTAATATTGTTCTGTACATTGATTATTTTGTTTTCAATTGATTCAAACCCAGGCAGGATACCGTGTCCGTTGGTGGGTTCAGTTTATGTGCAGGTTCGGGCTAATAGTTAGTGTGTACTATTGGAAATCATGATGTGCAACAAATGAAGTGTGTTACAAATGTTGAGCTCTTAATGGTTGTTAAGGATGGTTTAATCCTTCTTGGTGCCATTCAAGCTCTTGAACATTTGAGCTCTGGCCTGTAGAAGGAGTTTTGCTCAAATTCAAGCAAGACTTACACTAGCCGTTGAGTTTGAAATAATCATAACAGCGTAATGGTTTTATATCTTGTTGTGTGAATACAGAGCTAAAAAGTTATTTTGTATGTCTAATTAATTGATAGGGACTCTGCATATTTTCCCTGTGAATGTTTTGTGTGAGTGGGTTGGTCCTCTACTTTACTTGACCTGGATTTTGGTTGACGAGGGAATTCTGACCAATTTATTTTAGCCATTCTTTTCCTAAGTTGGATAACTGAATTTATGAGACTGTGGGCCGATAGAGACTGGTTCCAGGTCGAGCTAATACCAAGTTTTGTGTCATGGGTTATGAACTAGTCCTCTGGTATGATAAGTTATTGGTTATGGTAGATTATATTTAGCTCTTTAACAAAATAATTAACCTTCATATTTATAATCTATATTTGCTAAAGGATATTTGAGAAGTATTTTCCATTTAAATTCCTATTTTTATAGTCTATAAGTCTTAAATTGTTAATACAACTTTGGCCCATTAAATCCTTTATGGACAATGATTTATAAATAAATAGCTAGGCTGTTAACTCACAATTAGTAAGTATATGGTCAGAACTTAACCAACTTATAATCATTAAACAAGAGGACACCCAGCACTACTACTTCCTCTTGATCACCCAAAGCAAGGCAAGTACTCTTCTATGGTCTTGTGTATTTACATATCTTATACTCTCCTTGTGACACGTCATGATACGATATCTTATATCCCTTTTACTTGTGTCGGGTGGAGAAATACACTAGCTATGTGACCAAACCCCGGTTACCATATTCATTTGGATAGCTTAGGCCTCGCATCATGCACGCGGGTCCTAAGCAGTACCTATATTCATGTACTCCTCTACATGCACCTGTACTCACCCCAGTCGGTCACATAGGCTAGTTGTATTTCAAACATTGTGGACATGTCATGTCTTATACTTCATGTTCATAGTTTACATTCTTGTACTTTATTTTCTGTACTTACATTCCTGTACCTTCATGTTCTTTTTCTGTATTTTATATTTTATGTTTCTCCTATACGTATTTTCATATCATGATGTTCTTGTTCATTACCTAGAACTGTACTTTTCTTCGCTCCTGACTGGATACGTTACAGGTATACTTACGCGATATCATTATGCCTTATGGGCCAGAGCCCAGGATTTTAGCTGAGCATGATGGAGACATGACTTAGCTAGAGGCTTCAGGTTTAGACTATTTAGCTTTACTACTAGATACTGTTTTTAGAGTTCATAGTATATTTCATTCCTGATGACTCTGATACCTTTATGTTATATGGATTTGGGGATTATGGTGTTCTTATCCTTCTGGGAACGTTATATAGATGCTGTGATTACGCACATTCATGTTTATCTCGTTAGTTTTCCCTAGTTTGGTACAGCTTACTTCGTCGTGTCTAACGGTGAAGGCTGGGCGTGTCCGACTCGTATCCGATTATTCAGGAGCGGGTCGTGACATGTTTTTAGTGGTGGCCTATGCAGGTCCATCCTAATAGTACCTAGGTATTAGAGTACTATTGGGGGACTTAATTAAACTAGGAAAACTTGAATCACAGCATAGGAAATCGGGTACGTCGGGTATATTAATATTCTATAAACACTTGTTGCATTTAGGTTTAAGACATGTTAACAGTTTTCTGTTTTTCAAATAATTCAAACACGCAACACCAGAATTGTTGATCCACCTACACTTGAGGGTTTCGAGCTACCATTACCTTCTATCACCCTACTATCCCCATGGGTAATACGTAGTTGACGGAGATGTTTGAAGAGTTCCTTGACAACCAGAGGGAGCATGCCATCCTTTTCCAAGCTAGACTTGTGGATACACTCTCCCAGCCAGGAAGGACTTCTGATTTCTTCGGATCCTTGGACTTCTCCGACACCAAGCGCATATCTTGCACCGAGAAGCAGATCAAGAACCTGGAGCAGCCACTGAAGATCATCCAAGTCTTTGAGGACCTGATTCCTCTGGAAATTGGAGCCATCAATTAGAAGATCCAGAACGTAGTATAGATACTAGAACGAGACGGGAAGCTAAAGCCCAAGAGAGACGAAAAGACTTATGACGGGGATAGCAACTACTGTGGATCCGCAAAGCGTCGCCACACTCAGACAATGCTTCTTCAGCCCCAACGGGAGATCCAGATTCAGATCCAGCCGACTATCATTTACAATTTCTGCCACCTCTCAGGATGCCACTATGAAGAGTGCCGCAAAAGCTGGAGGCTATGCTTGTACTACGGATCGCCTGCCCATCAAGTCAAGGAATGCCCGGAGACCGTTGATTACACTGCCCAAGGATAAGCACGAGGAGCATCATGACTACAGCAAGGGGACCCACATCTCCAGATTCAGCAACAGCATGGAGCACCGCCGCAAGGACCAGCCTACGTCAGGACAGTTAAAGAAGATTGAAGGTATTCCAGTCCCAGAGGAATACTGAAGATAGACTGAAGGCAGAAGACTTCTTTTGCATGGTTGAAGAAAACTATGTATCTTGATTCGCAATCCAGTCTTCCCTTAAATTTCTCTTAGCACCTAGATCCTTTCTTGAAACATCTTGTTTTCTATTTTTGAAACCTTGGTTGGTATTCGAAACTTATTTCGGGATATTGTTTTCTATTCGGACAACTTGTTTTAGATCTACAATTCGATAATTGTTTGAAATCTATTATTCGATACTGTTTGCATATTCATCATTCATGAATATGTTTTTATTTTGTTTCCTAGTGATTGGCTCATACTTGGAAATTTTGTTCCTTCATGAAACTTCGTATTAATTGAGATTTTAATTCCTATACGAGATTTTATTTCGAAACCTTATTTAAGCTCCGTTCTATGTAGAAAATTGTTGAGGATTCCTTTGAGAGTTTTGAAGATTTTGTTTCCTAAGTTGAGATTTGACTCGTTTCCTATATAAGATTTTGCTTTCCATTCGTGACTTTGTTTCCATTTAAAAATTATTCTCTATTTATGACTGTGCTTCGACTATTTTGATTTGCTTTGTATTCACGATTTAGAACTTGATTACAAATTGAAATTTTATTTTCTACTCAAGGTTCAGTTCTCTATTCAGGTCTTGTTGGAATTTGGTTTATTCAGGACTTTGATTCCATTCGAGATTTTTTGATTTTGTTTCTCATTTCGAGACTTCGCTTTCGTTCGTTATTTATCTCATATTCAAGATTTTCCAGACTTCGAAAACTTCAGTTCCTACTCGCGACTCGTTGAGATCTTGTTTCCTATCCGATACCTTGCTTCCTCGTCGAGATTTCCTATTCGAGATTCACGACTATGTTGATAATTGATTTTCTATTTTTAGACTTGTATCCTATTGGAGGTTTCGATTTCCCTTCAAGAACTATTCGGGATTTTATTGTTACTCAAGATTTTGTTGAACTCTGTTTTCGATCCGAGAATTGTTTCTTACTTCAAGATTTTGTTTCTATTCTATATTTTGCTTTCTGTTCACCATCTGGGGCTTTGTTATCTATTCGAGATTTTGTTCCCTATATGGGGTTGCTTGCCAGTTGGGATTCCATTTATTATTTGAAACCCTGCTCCCTGTCCGAGATTTAAAATCTCCTTATTTGCCCTTGTATTTACTACTCTTTGATTAAGATCCCTTGTTGCTTCTTTGTACCTAATAAACCTTTGTATTCTAAATAGTCAGATAACCTCACCATTTTCGTGAATTGGACTATATAAACTTATTTTGATTCCATGAAATTTTATATGGATAAAGTTGAAAGACTATTCGATGACCTACTAGGGCGTGGCAGTTGTGCGCTGCAGCCGTTATCTGGATTGCGGAGACCGAAAGTTCACTGCAGCCAGCAGCACACTGGCGAGACAGGAACTCTAAGTTGAAGTAATTTCAGACATTCATAGGTTTTCGGAGACTTTATCCTAAATTCTTCATATTTTGATCTCTTAAGTTGCTTCGTTAATAATTGTTTGGAAAGGGATAAGTCGATAGAGTGTCCGGTAACATATCGTTATTTGAGTCGCGGAATCGAAAGTTTATTGCAGCTAGATATACACTTGCGGGGAAGAGATTTTAGGTAAAGTGACTTCAAATATCTATATGTTCTCGAATACCATAGAGATTATATGCCCTTTTCACATGATTATCGATTCTTCGTAAATCACAAATATTTGTACTTTCACCTTGATTTGATACTAGCATCTTCCCGTTAAACTCTATATACCCTCTCGATCAATCTTGTGAAATTCTTCTTACATCTTATGGATAAATCATTTGATTTTCTCAATAAATCATAAATATATCTTGATCGTGCCTTGTGTAAACTATGATCCTAATCATGACTATCTAACCGTGACTTTCCTAATTTGTTTTGGTTCAATTGTACTAAAACTTTCGATTTTGATCATGCCTAAAAGGTCGTACCTTCATGATTTTACTCCTCTAAGTCGAAATTAAATTCATCCCACCTCGTGCCCATTTGATCCTCAATTATTGTTAAACCGTGTTATCTCAACTCCTTGTATGTACTTGGTTTCAATGCTTAGAGCGTCACAGAGTTGCACAGGATCGGCAGAAGCACTGGGCGAACAACAGCAGACGGCCACTAGAGTTCGCAGTTAGAGACAGAGTATTCCTGAAGATCTCACCGATCAGAGGCATCATTCATTTTGGCAGAGGCGGAAAACTCAGCCCCAGATACATTGGGCCCTTCGATGTGATTGTACAGATTGGCGAGGTGGCCTATCGACTAGCGCTTCCTGCTAGCTTGGAGGGAGTGCACGACATTTTCCACGTGTCTCAGCTTCGACGCTACATTTCGGACCCGAGCCATGTGGTGGACTATTTAGAACTAGAGGTGGGTCCAAGCTTGACCTATGAGGAGCAGACTGTAGAGATCCTTGATCGGAGGGAGAAGCAACTACAGAATCAGACTATACCACTTGTCCGCGTCATGTGGAGGCACCACTCTCCGGGAGAGTCTACACGGGAGTGCGAGGATGAGATGCGGGAATGCTATCCTAGTTTGTTTGCTTGATTGTATTTGTGTTCCAAAATTTTTCAATAAATGACTGGAGTTAAAACAATTAATTGTGATTTGTTTCGTTGTCTCTCAAATTTGAGGACGCAATTATTTTAAGGGGGAAAGAATTTGTAACTCCACCTTTCTATTTTTGGAAAATATTTTAGCTACTAAATAATAACAAGTTGATTTAAACCATTTCGAATAATAATAGTTTGTGATTAATTTTTTTATAAATATTTCATGATTGCTTTTGAAGGGAAACTTGAATTTTTAGCTAATCACTAATTTCTAAATTTATTTGGAGTGGTCCCCACTCCCTAACAACTTGCAACAACCTACCTAACATAATTTTGGGTGGTTTATGCAATTAATAAAAAGGGACAGGATTTCTGTGAATTATTTACGTGAGGGGACCTGTTTGCAAATTTTCCTGGCGGAGGGGTTTAGATGGAAATGTGCATCTTTATATTTTTGGCTAGGAAGAGAAAGCCCCATTCTTTTCTCAGACATTGAGTTTTCCCTTCCTCTTCAGCTCAGCAAGCCCTAACCCTTACCCTAGTTATTTAGTTATGCCGAGGCTTCCTTCCCAGCCGCGGCAACTAGGCGGGTCCTCTACTACCGTTAGGCGACGGGATCATCACTCGACGGCAAATTTTCGGTGGCGACCCCATCTTTCCGTCGGCGACTCTCTCGGCTAGGTGCCACTTATACTGCGGTGATCTCATCTCGACGACAGTGATGGGGAGCGGCGACTAAGCCGACCTCCATGGCGGCAGCGAGAGGCATTGTGGCGACCGGCGACTCTTCTGGTGGTAGACGAGTGTCCTCCACGACGGTCGTTGATTTATCCCTCGGCGTTGACAGCGGCGTTCATCTCAGGCGGCCAGCGGTCGACACGTCTGTAATGCCCCAGTCCCAAAATACGTAGGACTAGAACGTAATCATGCCAGCTGTATACATACGAAGTATATGGACCCTCGTATGTATACATAAGCTGTAAAATGCAGTAACCAAGGTACTAAATCTCATCCATAAAGATAAATATGATATAAAAGTAACTATGAATTTGTCATGTACACAATAGTTGGGCGGAGACAAAGTCCACTACCAACCAAATTATATATGGAAAAATATACAAGGAAAGAATTTAGTAAACGAGAGCAATGGCGAGTCCAAGAGGAATCACCACGAAGGAAGGAATGGCCTTAGCTAGAGCACCTGCAAGAAATCACGAAACACACACCTGGCGAGATAACCAGGTCCTCAGAGGGACGTAACAAGATACATCAACATGCCATATAATACTGAATATAAAATATGCCCCAATCAAAGAAAGTGACAAGACACAATAAGGTAATCTAACTGTACTAAAGTGAACATGCAGTGAGAACAAACCTTCAACGCATGGGTATCTGGCTCAGTAGCAGTAACTCAGGCATGGTCCCATCAGGATACCAGAGACCTCAAAGCATAACATTCATCGAATGTCAGAGGCCAGCAGTATCAGTAATAGGAAAGTGTATAAAGGACCCATACGTTAAGGAAATGTTCTCCCCACCCAATGTACCTATCATGTCGCATCCACGACCATGTAACACGACTAACCGTCAAGTCTTCTAACATACAACTATTGACAGATAGACCTAACGTACGTCCTGCACGCATCAGTGATCAGCTAACACGCAAGTCCGTAAACTATATGCTACTCATAACTCACACATCTCGTGGCACAACAGTGTCAAAGTCTATGCAATGCACTAAGCTAGTGGTAGTCCCTTAACTCTAAGTCCATATGCAATCAAAGGTAAATAACAAGGTACAACTAATATCACTGAGCAGGCAGTAATCAAGAACTAGAAATAAATGAACAGTGATATGTAAATAAAATGCAACTAAAATAAACAGTATAATGGCAAGGTATCTTACCTGATGGGTCGCCTGGTGTGGTGCGGTGTTTTCTGACATGTCTCAGTAGTCCAATAGCCATGGTCGATGTAGTGGTCCAAATCGCGAGAAAATAGGAACATGAGATTAGTCGTGATCAACGGTGATAATTGAAGAAGATATTTATGGAAAGAATTATGTATATTATTTCCTAGAAAGGTTACGTATAATACTTGAAAACCATGCTTATTAGTAAAAATAATTTTTGACAAATATTTGAAAATGCAGAAAAATTAATTTAGGCTAAAATTATAAGTTTACAAAAATAGGATTTCTATGAAGATAACCTGTATCTTATTAGTAGAGATAATTATTGAAATACTCGAAATTATTTATAATTTTGAAAACTATCTACCTTATATATTTTATAAAAAATTTATATTCATAATAATGGAATAATAATAATAATATTTAGATAACAGAAATTTGCGAAATAATAATAATAATAGTAACAATAATAATGCCTACAATAATCATAATAATAATAATTATATTATACCAATACAATTATTGTCGGACTCGGGGATGAATTATATTTGTACAAATAGGATATAGGATGGAAGGCACAGACACGGTGCACAATTTATGGATGAAAAATTTGCTGGAGGAGTACCTCTCCTTTTATAGGAGGTGGGAATTCCCAGTTGGATAGGGATTGGGAAAATTTAAATTCTCCATAGATAATATCGTAATATATTCAAATTTGATTTAAACTAAATCAATCCAAATCAAATCTAATCTAAATAATTTCTATACTTAATTTAAAGTATTTTAAATACAGTCAATAAAATCTTTTGCAATTTAAATAACCATATTTAATCAAATATTGAATAAAATAAGATTTCAAATATCTTTTTCATAAATATTAAAATATAATACTAATTAATTTCGAAAATCAAGGTAAATACTTAAATCATAAACAAATCTCCTATTTTGCAAATATCCCGAATATATTTTATATAAACCAATATTTTCCAAATCAATATTTATTTTCAAATGGCGAATAAAATAACTCTTTTTGAAATTAAAATATTTATCATATGTACTTTTCCTATAAAATAAAATTTATAATTTTTTTTTCTAAATATGTACCTCGACGCATATTCGCACTCGTCGAGCAAATACAAAATGCAATCTCGCTCGCCACGCAAATAAAAATGCGAACATGTATGCGACGTACGAAGTACAAAATAGAAAAAAAAATAATAATAAATAAAAATCGTAGTAGAAATTTAGGGGAGTTTACATCCTACCCAACTTAAAAGAATTTCGTCCTCGAAATTTAGGAAAACTTAGGATAGGTAGGACGAAGGAGATAGAAGCAGTATACTCGATAAGAAGAATTTGATTTATATTGAACAAAAAGGCAATCAATTGTTTGACAAGAATGAAACGACATTTCAATGGCAATATGTCATTCGATCGATTAGAACAAAATTTCAATGGTTTTAGATTACGATCATGCATATGACAATCGATCAATGACTAAGCTCGATCATCCCTAACATTAACCTCAAAAAGGGACAACCTCATGAGCAGGTAATAAACTCCTTAATCCTTTGACATCGTCAATATTCATGAAATCTCTCTTATCATAAATCGTTCTATTTAAAAAAAATTCGTTCTACGTCCCCGTAAACAAAACCAATATGATTCTCATTGTACTCAAATTTTCTCTAACTCGTCATAGAATTTCAAATAGTCTTAATTTGAATACTGTAATCTTCTATTATACTAGCTCACGTATATCTTCCCAAGTTATAATTTCCTATTAAAATTTCAAACCTTCAATCAATTTGCCCAAGTAGAAATTGAAAAATCCCTTTACTACAATTTTATTGGTCAATGTACGATGCCTCTATAGGTATCAAAAATAAAGTACGTCTTCAATGTTCGATAATCTCGAAAACTAGCAGTATACCTTCATAAAATTTTTATCATCATATTTGAAAATTTTCTAAAATATTCATTAGTTTCTCTCGAAAATTTGAATTCAACAATCTCCTCTTTTGATGAAAACTCATCTTAACTTCATATTCATAATCTTTTTAGAACTTAATCAAAGTATAACAATTTCTTTCTTCAACAATTGGTTATCCTTGAAAAATAATATCGTCGTATCGTCAACATTGTCTTTATCAAAAATTTGCATCCCTAAATTATATATATATATATATATTTGGTTCTTAAACCACTAACACTTTAAGAATTTCTCCGCTCAATATTTTGTTACCTCGAAACAAATTTGTAAATTCGCGAAGTCTATTTATCCTTGAGTGTTTCATCAAAACCTAATATATCGTTCCTTATTTCATTGATTCGGATTTATTGCACATTTCCTTTTATGTCCCACCTATAGCTCATAATCTCGCAATCATCTTAACCACTTTATTATTCATCCATGTTGTGGGGTTCTTCAATCTAACCTCTACTAGCCCAAGATTGTCATGATCAAATTTCATTTTACAGAAGGGAATCAGACAAGGAACAAGGTGGCGTAAACAAGGGAGAAATCATAGTGAAGTATGAAAAAGCAATTTAATTGGAAGGAATAAAAGTAAGTGTTGCTAATATCGGAGTGTGAACGGTGTTATGTGTCTAAGTAAATCAATACAAGAAAATAAAATGACAAGGGTTAAGCAGTCAAGATAAAACGCAAAGTTAAGCATTTAACGGACTTAGTAGATCGCAATCGGGCCGAAGATTTGAGTCGTGATCAAATCCAAATATATAGTCAAAAGTATTTTGGTATCATGGTATAGGTTATAGTTGAGTCTTTATGGCCCGAAAGTCGTACCATAAAAATAGGGTACAAGGGGACGGGTTTTAGTGGGACATGATATACCTACATGAAGGTGAGCTCATCTAGGTCTTGTATGTGAAATTGGTTGGAAGGAAAAGTCTAGTGTTGTGCTTCAAATATCGAAGTCACGATAGGGAGTGCCGAATGATCAAAATAGAAAGTGGGTTTTTCATATGGTACTAATTGATGCATCTAAAATAAAAGGTTAAAGCACGAAATAAAGACAATTAGGAAATCTCGTAGGTCAAGGCTAAATAAGTTAGAGAGACCATTTCTAGAAAAAGCTCATAGATAAGGGTATGGTCAAAGGGATGGTTCTAATCATTTCTAAGTTCCAAACACTTAGATGGTCATAAATGATATCTAGATTTGAGGGAAGGTCGGGTAAGTCAAAGATGTGTTCATCGGTTTGGTCGGTGACTAATTACACTTGTGTATATGCAATATCATAATCATAGGTGGCATGGCAATCTAATGTGGAATACTTCTATCTCACTAGGGTGACCTTACTTGCTTCTTAGTCCTCTACCCATATATGATTTAATCTCAAATTTCAAGTTCCTCGAAATTTTCTCAATAAAATTTTTTCCAAGATACTCCGCAGAAATTCCAACTACCTTAGACTATCAACTTTAATCAAAGATTTAAATCTCTAGTCCATCTCGAACAATCCTCGTAATTTGCAATCGAATAAATAAATCAATCAACTTTTTTTTTCCAAACCTTAAACTCATCATTTAATGAGTTTATCAACCGAATTTCATATTACAAAATAGAACATTCAAATAACTCACGAATTTAATCATATATCCTTCAAATGTGAATATCTAGCTTTTCAATAAGTCACAAAAAGTAATCCTCCCTTCTTCTCTCTTTTTTTTTTCTAAAATTTAAATATCCATAATCAAGGCTTTTAAACTCGAAATTTAAATAACTTTATAAATCATAGATCATATGAGCAAATTTTAAATATTTTTCCTTCAAGTCGATTCCATATCTTCCAAAATATTTCAAACAAATTTTTTTTTTTACCATTATCGCTTCAAGCTCAAAATTAAATACTTATAATTCGTAAATCGTAGAATCAAATTAAAACCTCAAGCTCTCAAGTAGACTGTAAATCATAAACCCTTCATATTCTCTAGTCGTTTACAAAATCATAACTTATAAAACACTTTAATAAATTCGAGATAAACTTTAACAATCCAAACTCGAACCAATCCGTAAATCATGTGTCACAATTTAAAGATGTTTCTCAAATCGGTTTCATATCCCAAATAAATCATAAACTATTTCGCTATTTCAAAAAAAATCATAATTCATAAAATTGTTTTCTGTCCTCTTGTGTATACCACCTTGTAATTGCAAAATAAAATTCCAACTATTCATTGAAGGTGGTAATATGCTACTACCCAACTTGAAATTAACTAATCCTTAAAATCATACTTTCTAGAAAAATAAATTCCTTTGTAACTCAAATAAAATTCCAACGCATACTAATTGTCAAATATAATCTATCTAGCCATTTGTTTAACCTATGGGCATATACTAGTGTAGTCATCTTACTAAACACAAAACTAAGAATTTATGGCAGAAGGAGTCAAGCAAGATGCAATTCAAGAAGGTCGAACGAGAGTTCGGAATTTGAAGTCAAGGAAGGAAGTCAAGTAGGTGGATGAGATTCTAAACTCTAATCCTATATTGCAGGCCTGTTCGGTACATTTATGTAACCGAAACGGCGAACTGGACCTGCGTGGGCCACCACAAAAATATGTAACGCCCCAGTCCCAAAATACGTAGGACTAGAACGTAATCATGCCAGCTGTATACATACGAAGTATATGGACCCTCGTATATATACATAAGCTGTAAAATGCAGTAACCAAGGTACTAAATCTCATCCACAAAGATAAATATGATATAAAAGTAACTATGAATTTGTCATGTACACAATAGTTGGGCGGAGGCAAAGTCCACTACCAACTAAATTATATATGGAAAAATATACAAGAAAAGAATTTAGTAAGCGAGAGCAATGGCGAGTCCAAGAGCAATCACCACGAAGGAAAGAATGGCCTTAGCTAGAGCACCTGCAAGAAATCACGAAACACACACCTGACGAGATAACCAGGTCCTCAGAGGGACGTAACAAGATACATCAACATGCCATATAATACTGAATATAAAATATGCCACAATCAAAGAAAGTGACAAGACACAATAAGGTAATCTAACCGTACTAAAGTGAACATGCAGTGAGAACAAACCTTCAACGCATGGGTATCTGGCTCAGTAGCAGTAACTCAGGCATGGTCCCATCAGGATACCAGAGACCTCAAAGCATAACATTCATCGAATGTCAGAGGCCAGCAGTATCAGTAATAGGAAAGTATATAAGGACCCATACGTTAAGGAAATGTTCTCCCCACCCAATGTACCTATCATGTCGTATCCACGACCATGTAACACTACTAACCGTCAAGTCTTCTAACATACAACTATTGACAGTTAGACCTAACGTACGTCCTGCACGCATCAGTGATCAACCAACACGCAAGTCCGTAAACTATATGCTACTCATAACTCACACATCTCGTAGCACAACAGTGTCAAAGTCTATGCAATGCACTAAGCTAGTGGTAGTCCCTTAACTCTAAGTCCATATACGATCAAAGGTAAATAACAAGGTACAACTAATATCACTGAGCAGGCAGTAATCAAGAACTAGAAATAAATGAATAGTGATATGTAAATAAAATACAACTAAAATAAACAGTATAATGGCAAGGTATCTTGCCTGATGGGTCGCCTGGTATGGTGCGGTGTTTTCAGACATGTCTCAGTAGTCTAATAGCCATGGTCGATGTAGTGGTCCAAATCGCGAGAAAATAGGAACATGGGATTAGTCGTGATCAACGGTGATAATTGAAGAAGATATTTGTGGAAAGAATTATGTATATTATTTCCTAGAAAGGTTACGTATAATACTTGAAAACCATGCTTATTAGTAAAAATAATTTTTGACAAATATTTGAAAATGCGGAAAAATTAATTCTGGCTAAAATTATAAGTTTACAAAAATAGGATTTCTATGAAGATAACCTGTATCTTATTAGTAGAGATAATTATTGAAATACTCGAAATTATTTATAATTTTGAAAACTATCTACCTTTTATATTTTATAAAAAATTTATATTCATAATAATGGAATAATAATAATAATAATATTTAGATAACAGAAATTTGCGAAATAATAATAATAATAGTAACAATAATAATGCCTACAATAATCATAATAATAATAATTATATTATACCAATACAATTATTGTCGGACTCGGGGATGAATTGTATTTGTACAAATAGGATATAGTGGATGGAAGGCACAGACACGGTGTACAATTTGTGGATGAAAAATTTGCTGGAGGAGTACCTCTCCTTTTATAGGAGGTGGGAATTTCCAGTTGGAGAGGGATTGGGAGAATTTAAATTCTCCATAGATAATATCGTAATATATTCAAATTTGATTTAAACTAAATCAATCCAAATCAAATCTAATCTAAATAATTTCTATACTTAATTTAAAGTATTTTAAATACAGTCAATAAAATCTTTTGCAATTTAAATAACCATATTTAATCAAATATTGAATAAAACAAGATTTCAAATATCTTTTTCATAAATATTAAAATATAATATTAATTAATTTCGAAAATTAATGTAAATACTTAAATCATAAACAAATCTCCTATTTTGCAAATATCTCGAATATATTTTATATAAACCAAAATTTTCCAAATCAATATTTATTTTCAAATGGCGAATAAAATAACTCTTTTTGAAATTAAAATATTTATCATATGTACTTTTCCTATAAAATAAAATTTATAAAAATGTTTTTCTAAATATGTACCTCGACGCATATTCGCACTCGTCGAGCAAATACAAAATGCAATCTCGCTCGCCACGCAAATAAAAATGCGAACTTGTATTCGACGTACGAAGTACAAAATAGAAAAAAATAATAATAATAAAAAAAATTGTAGTAGAAATTTAGGAGGGTTTACAACGTCTCGACGGCGGTGGTTCCCTAACTAGTGAATGAAGGCAAAGCCGCCAATGCAGCGGCAACGACTGACGATCACGTGGCGGACATTCATCGTTCCACTTCCCAACGTCACAGACGGCGACGGGGTGCTCGTCTTCTCCAACCATGGTTCATTTCGACGACTTCTTCTTCGTGCTGACGCGGCGTACCAGGGGTGAGTCTCGATCGCTCATTTCCATTTGTTCTTAATCTGGGATCGATCTGAACCCTGATTGCAATTTTAGATCTTATTAGTGCGCTTCGGAACAGCTGCTTTGGACGATTACGGTGTGATTAATTTTGCTGCTCATTCGATTTCCTCTTTAGGAATTCGATCGACAGTAAGTTCTTCTTGATCTACCTTTTCTTGTCAGATTTGTGAATTTTTGAAGTCAAGAAGAGACTCTAGTCTTCTTAATTTAATTTTCTGGATCGAGAGTCAAATTTGTTCCATTCTTGATGTGTGCATGATTTCTGGGTGAATTAAACAGGATGGTGTTGGAATGAACTGCGCACTTGGTCGATTTGTTTGCTGTGTTTCCATCGAGTAAGTGTTTATTAGATTTTCTCAAGTTTCTTTTATGAAATTGGAAAGAACATAGGCATCATTCTGAAGTCTAAATCCTTTATTATGCATTCTTTTGTTTGTCATAATGACTCTTAGGTACGTGAATTGATCGGATTGCAATAGCAGTATCCGATACTTCAATTGGAATTCTTCTTGTGATCAGAACACTCTCCAGGTACATCTCCATGTTTTGGTTATGTGTGTTAAAACTTAATTGAATTTTGAGTTAGTATTCTGTGTGAACAATACTCTTTCATGTCTGGAGTTCCACCCGTGTCTGGGGTGTACGTAAGTTCGTGTCCAGTTTGCATGCGTATCGGGTTACTGATTGTGTATAGCATGGTTCGGGTGTCGAGAATCGACTGGAGTTGGGATATACATTGATGAATCTTTTTGTTGAATGTCTTAATTTTTATTTGGTTGTAAACTCTAAATATTGTTCTGTATATTGATTATTTGGTTTTCAATTGATTCAAACCCAGGCAGGATACCGTGTCCGTTGGTGGGTTCAGTTTATGTGCAGGTTCGGGCTAATAGTTAGTATGTACTATTGGGAATCATGATGTGCAACAAATGAAGTGTGTTACAAAAGTTGAGCTCTTAATGGTTGTTAAGAATGGTTTAAACCTTCTTGGTGCCATTCAAGCTCTTGAACATTTGAGCTCTGGCCTGTAGAAGGAGTTTTGCTCAAATTCAAGCAAGACTTACACTAGCCATTGAGTTTGAAATAATCATAAAAGTGTAATGGTTTTATATCTTGTTGTGTGAATACAGAGCTAAAAAGTTATTTTGTATGTCTAATTAATTGATGGGGACTCTCATGTTTTCCCTGTGAATGATTTGTGTGAGTGGGTTGGACCTCTACTTTACTTGACCTAGATTTTGGTTGACGATGAAATTCTGACCAATTTATTTAGCCATTCTTTTCCTAAGTTGGATAACTGAATTTACGAGACTGTGGGCCGATAGAGACTGGTTCCAGGCCGAGCTACTACCAAGTTTTGTGTCATGGGTTATGAACTAGTCCTCTGGTATGACAAGTTATTGGTTATGGTAGATTATATTTAGCTCTTTAACAAAATTATTAAACTTTATATTTAAAATCTATATTTGCTAAATGATATTTGAGAAGTATTTTCCATCTAAATTCCTATTTTTATAGTCCATAAGTCTTAAATTGTTAATACAACTTTGGCCCATTAAATCCTTTATAGACAATGATTTATAAATAAATAACTAGGCTGTTAACTCACAATTAGTAAGTAGATGGTCAGAACTTAACCAACTTATAATCATTAAACAGGAGGACACCCAGCTCTACTACTTCCTCTTGATCACCCGGAGCAAGGCAAGTACTCTTCTATGGTCTTGTGCATTTACATATCTTGTACTCTCCTTGTAACATGTCATGACACGATATCTTATATCCCTGTACTTCTTGTTCTTGTATTTACTTGTGTCGGGTGGGGAAATATACTAGCTATGTGACCAAACCCCGGTTACCATATTCATGTAGATAGCTTAGGCCTCGCATCGTGCACGCGGGTCCTAAGCCGTACCTATATTCATGAACTCATGAACATGCTCCTGTACTCACCCTAGCCGGTCACATAGGCTAGTTGTATTTCAAATATTGTGCCCATGTCATGTCTTGTACTTCAGGTTCATAGTTTATATTCCTGTACTTTATTTCCTGTACCTTTATGTTCTTTTCCTGTATTTCATATTTTATGTTTCTCATGTACGCATTTTCATATCATGATGTTCTTGTTCATTACCTAGAACTTTACTTTGCTCCGCTCCTGACTGGATATGTTGCAGGTATACTTGCAGGATATCATTCTACCTTATGGGACAAAGCCCAAAATTTTAGCTGAACATGATGGAGACATGATTTAGCTGGAGGCTTCAGGTTTTGACTATTTAGCTTTACTTCTAGATACTGTTTTTAGAGTTCATAGTATATATCATTCCTGATGACTCTGATACCTTTATGTTATATGGATTTGTAGATTATGGTGATCTTATCCTTCTAAGAACGTTATATAAATGATGTGATTATGCACATTTATGTTTATCTAGTTAGTTTTCCCTAGCTTGGTGCAGCTTACTTCGTCGTGTCAAACAACAAAGGCTGGGCATGTCCGACTCGTGTTCGATTATTCTGGAGCGGGTCGTGACAATTGATCTTGGAGAATCCCGACTTACCGAGGCAATTGCGGACAGCTCTGACGTGATTTTAGCATACCATTTTTTGTTGGATTCGTATTGAGGTAACCTTCCAGAATATATAATTTATTTTCATATACCTTCTTCCTAAATTTCTGGAAAATTCGTAGAGTGTTGGTTGTCCGAAACTTGACATGTTTTGGTGTTTTCGAGATTTCAGGAGGACCGAAAATCAAAATCACGAACCGTTTGAAGTTTCAGAAAGCTAACACACAGCTCTATGACATATATTTTTCCCAGATATTATTTTGTTTATCTATTATTTTAGCTATTCTGTTGAACTCAGAATTGATCGGTTGATTACCGTTTTGGTCACGATTAGCCATAACGGTGATATATTTTGACCAAAGCATGATTTTGTGGCACGGTTGATTCCAGCGCACTTGCAGTGCTGAAATTTCCTAAGGTGCACTCTCAAAATCTAGAGTTTATAGCGTTTGACTAGATAGTTAATGGTACACCTCAATTTGCGTGCCATAGTTTCCAAAAATTGGAAACATGACTTTTGATGGCCAAACTTGCATGTTTAGATTATATTCAGATTATTATTAGGTTAAATTAGGTTTTTAAGTAAATTATTCTAGAATTAACTATTAAAAGATTAGTAACCCAATTAGCCACTTATTCCATGAATTTAGAACTAGAACATTAGAATTGACTTGTGGTTTTCGTGCACGGTTTGTGGTGCGATATGTGTTATAGGTTGACAACTTCTAGATCGGCATTCCCCTCATCCTCAACTTGTGACTACGGTTTGTGCAAGGATTCAGGCAAGTACAATATTGTATTTATGTTTTAGTTTCATTATAACATTTTCTCTATCGTTTCCTTGTTTGATATCCCATTGAGACATTGCTTAATATTTCGTTGAGACACGATTATAACACTGTAGTTATTTGTATCCTTCTTAGTGTATCATTGACCGTTATTGATTGTTAGAGAGTCGGGAGTGGAAATACTTAGTAAATACGTGAACAAACCTAACTATTTTGATTGTGGATAGCTAAGTCATACACCCCACATATGAGTTAGCCGTACCGTATTATTGTGGATAGTCATCGTATGATGTGCCGTATTAGCCCAGCCGTTCACATATTAAAAGGTATTTCACACACACATAGTTGTTCTTATTTTCCTTTATCTAGTCCATTATCTTGTTAGTTCATATCTTGTTAGTTCACATCTTGCTAGTTTATATTTTGCCAGTTCGTATCTCGTTAGTTCATACCTTGCTAGTTTCATTCTGCTAGTTCAATTCTTGCTAGTGCTAGTTTATATCATGTTAGTTTATCTCTTGCTAGTTATTTATATACTCTTTGCCATCATGGTTTCTCATTGTTCTAACTTATTTTGGACTAATAATATTAATTGCAATATGGTTGTACTCTGCTTCTTTCCGGACTGGATCGTTGTTATAGGTGAGGTTGACGTGCCTACTCTTGCGCTATGGACCATACGAGCGGGAGATAGAGACTCGAAGGCCAAACCATAGAAGACTAGTTAGTTGTGTGGTAGTTTTCTATAAATGTAAAAGATTACATTCTTCTTCAAATGTAAAACTTCTCTATTTTGTAAAGTTGATTTAGTTGTTGTAAATGAACAGTTAGTATTTATGAGCATTTTGTTTATTGCGGGATAGACAGTCTACTACCGTCGATACTGCGGCGTTGGCTGGGCTTGGACACGCACTCGTATCCCGAAAAGCGGGTGCGTGTCGTGACAAGTTTTTATGGTGGCCCATGCTGGTAGGATTTTGCAAATAATTATAAACTTGTGGTAGTACTTAAGTTAGTTGTACTACTGCAAGTCTGCAACTAGGAAGTCCTCATTCACAATTAGGATTGATTTGATTTTAGGAGAATACCAGGCTATGTAATTATATTGTATTTTAATACGAAGGTATGATCCAAGGTGGGTAGAATATACGTTTGGTAAGTTAGGCCTTCATAGAATTCAATTCCTAATTTTGATCATTTTTTGTGCCATTTTATCTTCTGTCTTCTCTAAACCTTGTTTTATTTTCAAAACTATTTTGCGATCGTTTTGTTTTCAAAATTGACACTTTTATTCAAGGACATATACTTACATTTTCTTATCATGGTCGACTTGTTTAAATTTATAGAAACTTCTTAAATTTCTTATGGATATAGTTGAAATAATTTTCGATGACTTACAATGGTAAGGGAGATGTGCACTGTCCTCATTTATTTGAATTATGGAGACTGCGGGTTCACTGCAGTCAGCAGCGCACTGGCGTGGCATGATTTCTAAGTTGAAATAATTTCAAGTATGCGTAGTTTGTCGAATATTACTAAAACTATATCCTAGTTGTATTATTGATCTTTTGATTTATTATGTTAATATTGGATAGAGTTGATAGAGTGTTCGATACCATATTATATTTGAGTCATGATACCAAGGTTTACTGCAGCCAGATGTACACTGGCAGGGCATAAATTTTTGGTAAAGTGACTTCATGTATACATATGATTTTTGAATATTATAAAGACTACATCCTTTCGACATATGACTATTGATGTATTTCTTATTCTTTTCCTTTATTTCTTGAACCTTTTTATCTTGTCCTTCTATTTTTGAAAAGTTATTTGGCTCCTAGCAATCTTTAAAACCTATTTGATTTTCTTCTGCTAGATTCCTAATCTTATCTAAATGTTGATTCTTAATCGTATTTTCAGAAATTTTGAGGACGAATTTTTTTTAAGGTGGATAGATTTGTAAGCCCACTTCCCGATTTTTTTTATTTTGATTATAATTTATTTTTATGGTCACTAAGGATCGTACCTAAGCTCATAAGGGAGTTATGTATCATATTGTGGCTATGTGGCCCTTAGATAGTTATATGAACACTTTTTAGCTACTTTATATTTAATATAAATTTTATATAATTTTTTAGATATTTGTTTCATTAAATTTTATATATTTTTAAGGCTTCTAATATTTATGATGAGGCCATTTGAGACTAATATGAGACAAAGTATTTTTATTTTTGACTCTAGGAGGTTAATTATAATTTGTATAATTTTCTACGATTTTTCTAGAATTTTTAGATATTCATTTGGAATTATTTGGAGTTAAATTGAATTTAAATGAGTTTCTGTAATTAATTAAACAGTCACTGGTACAGTCATCACCAATGGGCCCACATGTCAGCCACTGAGGAGGCCCAGTCAGCGCTGACTGGCTATATTAGGATATTTCCTAATATAGAGTCAGCTCCAAAATCGACTCCATACCGACCAAGCCAAGCAACTCGGCCATCTGGCCGTTGGCAAATAGAGCGGGCTGCACAGGATTTTGACACACGGCACCTAGCCGCGACTCGAGCCGCCTCTTGGCTGCTTCCCCTTTATATATATTTTTTCTTTTTCCAGAAACTAGGGTTTATTCTTTACCCGATTTTTGGAGGAGATTGATCTTGGAGAATCCTGACTTCCCGAGGCGATTGCGGACAGCTCCGACGTGATTTTAGCGTGCCACATTTTTTGTTGGATTCGTATTGAGGTAACCTACCAAAATATGTATTTCTTTTCTTTACCTTCTTCCTAAATTTCGGGAAAATTTGTAGAGTGTCGGTTGTCCGAAACTTGACATATTTATGTGTTTTCGAGATTCCGGGAGGACCGAAAATCGAAATCAAAAACCGTTTGAAGTTTCAGAAAGCTAACACAGAGTTCTATGACATATATTTTTCCCAGAAATTATTTCGTTCATCTAGTATTTTAGTTATTCTGTTGAACTCAGAATTGATCAGTTGATCACCGTTTTGGTCACGATTAGCCATAACGGCGATATCTTTTGACCAAAGCGTGATTTTACGGCACGGTTGATTCCAGCGCACTAGTAGCACAGAAATCTACCAAGGTGCACTTTCAAAATCTAGAGTTCACAATATTGACTAGATAGTCAAAGGTACGCCTCGATTTGCGTGTCATAGTTTCCAAAAATTGGAAACATGACTTTTGATGGCCAAACTTGCATGTTTAGATTATATTTAGATTATTATTAGGTTAAATTAGGTTTTTAAGTAAATTATTATAGAATTAACTATTAAAATATTAGTAACCCAATTAGCCACTTATTCCTTATATTTAGAACTAGAACATTAGAATTGACTTGTGGTTTTCGTGCACGGTTCGTAGTACGATATGTGTTATAGGTTGACAGCTTCTAGATCAGCATTTCCCTCATCCTCGACTTGTGACTATGGTTTTTGCAAGGATTCAGGCAAGTACAATATTGTATTTATGTTTTAGTTTTATTATAACGTTTTCTCTATTATTTCCTTGTTTGAAATCACATTGAGATATTGCTTGATATTTTGTTGAGACACGATTGTGACACTATAGTTATTATATCCTTCTTAGTGTATCATTGATACTTATTGATTGTTAGAGAGTCGGGAGGGGAAATACTTAGTAAATACGTGAACAAACCCAACTATTTTGATTGTGGATAGCTAAGTCATACACCCCACGTATGAGTTAGACGTACCGTATTATTGTGGATAGCCGTCGTATGATGTGCAATATTAGCCCAACCGTTCACGTATTAAAAGGTATTTCACACACACATAGTTGTTCCTATTTTCCTTTATCTAGTCCATTATCTTGTTAGTTCATATCTTGTTAGTTCACATCTTGCTAGTTTACATTTTGCCAGTTCGTATCTCGTTAGTTCATACCTTGCTAGTTTCATTCTGCTAGTTCATATCTTGCTAGTGCTAGTTCATATCATGTTAGTTTATCTCTTGCTAGTTCTTTATATACCGTTTGACATCATGGTTTCTCGTTGTTCTAACTTATTTTGGACTAACAACATTAATTACAATATGGTTGTACTCTGCTCCTTTCCTGACTGGATCATTGTAATAGGTAGGGTTGATGTGCCTACTCTTGCCCTATGGACCATACGAGGGGGAGATAGAGACGCGAAGGCCAAACCATAAAAGACTAGTTAGTTGTGTGGTAGTTTTCTATAAATGTAAAAGCTTACATTCTTCTTCAAATGTAAAACTTCTATATTTTGTAAAGTTGATTTAGTTGTTGTGAATGAGCAGTTAGTATTTATGAGCACTTTTTTATTGCAGGCTAGACAGCGTACTACCGCCAATACCGCGGCGTAGGCTGGGCATGGACACGCACCCGTATCCCAAAAAGTGGGTGCGGGTCGTGACAACAGTTCACGTCCATATTATCTCTAGATTGTTGTTCTATACCCTGGAAAAGATCAAGCCTACCACGTCCATATTACCTATGGTCAGGCAAATCCATTATGAATATTCCTTCTTTATTCTGGAGACAAAAGCAAAAGGAACAAGAAAGCTTCTACATATAAAAACATGTGGCTACAAAGACCTATTACAGACTCTTAGTAGTTACATACACAAAAACAAAAAACCTAAAATTGTGGTACAAGCTCTCAATAGTACGGGCGAGGCAGTGACAGAGCCAATCACTTCCTGGTCAAAAGAAAGGTGCCGCCCGAAGCTGCTACTGGCCCGAGCCGGGGGTGAAGACCAGCACATGACTCTCCTATCTCCCCAGCTGGCCGGTGAGAGCAACCACAGCAGCAGGCCTTGCTATTCCTCGGTTAGAATGGAAAGCAATCCAAACCCAGGAAGCAAGGGTTCGAGATGCCATTGACGCCCGCGACATCCCAGACGTGGGACATCATGAGATCTAATGGTAGTTCTACTACAGCTTCTTTGGATAAAAAGATTTTCCACCGACAGCCGCCTCAAGCAAACTCTAGTGTCGTCAAGAGCCGAACATCGGACAAGCAAGGCCATTGTTGAAGCAACCGAGTCTTTTCTTGAAGGAGGACAGTCCTTTATGTGGGACGTTCGCGTGGTCCAAGCACGAGCCAGACATCGGTCAGAAGGAAGCTTACAAGTTAAGCGAAAGCTCCACTCCATGACATAAGGCAGTACTACGAGTGGCCAAAGGAACGTGACTTGAACCTCCTCTGCTAAAAAAGATTCGCGATCCCTGCAAAGATGCAAGAGGCTCCAATATTAAGAAGCCATCAGGAGCTCATGCTCTGAAATAATGACTTAGGACAATTAATACTAAGAGCTAGGCGTGACACTAGCCATCACCCAACTCGTACAGCCCTGATGCGTGTTCATGCTTCTGTTCAAACTATCCCGAGCTTGACTCAAGTTCGGGACACATTGAAGGGGGTTTAGTAGAAGCATGAAAAATCTCAGCTGAAGACATCTCTTCGCCAAAGCACAGGAGATGCAAAAGACTTAGGCTCGGTGCTAAAAAGACAAAACATAAGATATTGAGAGAAGTTCCTTCATTGTCATGTCTACCAAAGTCTAGTACAGACACATTAGGACCATACATAAGGGAGTAATTCTATTCTTCTATAAAGGATCTAGTACAGATTCGACAGAAGCCTAGAGGGATATATAAGTGATGCAGTCTTCATCAAAGCACAGCCTTCCTTCTTCTTGATACACACGCCCGAGGATTGACCTCTATCGAAGCATGTTCTGATTTCCTTGTGGGCGCAGCCTCTTAGAAGTATATCAGTAACTTAGCACTATAAAGAAGCCAGAGCTTTCAAGCTAGAGGCACAGCTACCTCCTTGCGTCAACCTCAGAAACAAGATGGTGGTAGGCCCCCCTCCCCTTTTTTATTCCAGAAGCTAGTGTCTTAACTCTAGAGGTGCAGCTACATGCCTGTGCCAATCAAAAGATGAGCAAAGGTGTCATACCCTTCCCTTTGCAGCCAACGCCTTCACTGTTCAGAGGCGTAGCTACTTACCTGCGTCCGCTTAAGGCGTAGGATGGTGATATGCTCACACCATCTCCATTCCCACGTCACAGTCATCTGCCCCAGATCAGAAGCTTAAGTCACTTCTGATGGAACTGGGGATTCCCAGGACCCTAGTTTTGTGTACATATTGATTGATAGAAAGTTAAACAGATATAAACGTGTTCTAACCCTTCATTGGTAGAAACTAGGGTTCACAAATTATACCTGCGACGGAAAGAAGACAATAGTTCCTAGTAGTCTCAAGCAGTCACCAGTCCAAGGTCTTCTATACGTATTCCTTCCTCGGGTTGGACATTATATGGGCGACGATCTTCCAACCTTTTCTTCTCCTTGGCAGCCCCTTCTTTCTCTCCTTATGTGGATCATGAATTGAGAGAAAGCTTCTTAGTTCTAATAATCATTTGGCGGCCAGAGAATAGAGGATATATAAGACTACGACAGAGACTATGATGAGAAATTCGATTTAGGTCTCCTAACGGATCTGGGTGTCCTGTGTTCAGCCCGAACACACAACCCAGGCCCATTAACAATAGCTCGGTCCACTAATAAGCTATTGTTGTACTACCTTCCTAATCCCAAATTATGATTGTTGGCTCCTTCTATTATATGCTCGTTTGGCTCCCCATGTTAAGATATTGAATGTCCGTCGATCAGATTAAGTTACTGACAACTATATTGATCGACATCTTTTATCCTTAAGTAGTACCACTCAATTTTATTTGTCATATCAGATATAATCCACCTACAGGGGTTACATGACAATCCTTATTAGCTCCCAAAGGGGACATCATCAACCCGACGTATCGGGACATGGATTCCTTTTATAATCAATAGCCCATCATACATAAAATGTTATTACCAATTCATAGAGGTTGTTGACCCATAATGAACCTCACTCTTTTATGAGAAAGTAATGCACACTGCATATACATGTTTGTTATTATATCCGGATTAAGAGCACAAGCATCCATAATAAGAGAGGTGTCTGTTTACTTATGTAGTCAGTACAAAGAGAACAACCTCAAGTGGTCTTGTTCAATACACACAAAGTATACTAGCATAAACCTATAGTCAAGATAGACTAATACCATATTACACTACAACCTTTCCAATAGATTGTCCAAGTCCATCTAGGTTGTGAACCATTTATATATTCCATAGGAAACTGATAATATGATCTTCTGTGTGACACCACACACCATATTATCTACAATATAGAGTATCGACACTTGCTTCAACACTTGTAACAAATATAATATGCAAACATTGTCCATATGATTCTCATTCAAAATTTAAGGAAATAAAGTTAATAGAAAAGTGATGCTTTTAGTATATGACCCTAATAACTTCTCTACAAGAGACTTGGGAACTCCCATCTTTACCAATGCAAGTCAACATGTCGCTCCAAAAGCACGGTAACCTCGTCAACCTGAAGCACAAGCCTACTTGTCGCCTACAGTACAGTGACTCTGGTAGCCCGAAACACAGCTTCATAAGTTGGTCTATACGCATAGAAGTCTCATCGTTATTCGAAGACAAGTCCACTCGTAGCTTGAAAGCACAGAGGTTCCGTCGTTTGTAGAAGCACAACACAACAACACATAGTCCTCACCAGAGGCACAAAAAGTATGGGTCCACCCCAATTGGTTTGTTTAAACTGCCTCTTGTACAGAAAATTGGAATTAAATCAGGATTGATATCATATTAGATTGATTTAAGTCTTAAACGAGGATCAATTAGACTCCAAATCTAGGATAAAATCTTAAGATTTACTCAGTTGTATCCGAGCAAGCAAATCGGCATGCGCCACGTGTCACCTCCTTCGGTTATGTTTATAACCACCAGAGATCTCGTTTGAGAAAAATCTTGATGTCCGCCACGTGTCAGCGCTGTAGACGCCCACACCGTGTAATAACAACAGATTCTTTCATATCTTAGGAACCCTATTGCATATCGCATATGTGTTCGATTCTCTATAAATAGAAGGAGTTTTTCTTCCACCAAAAAAAGAGAAAAAAGAAAGAGGGATACATTGACAATCGACAATCTTCAAAGGAGCAGCGATCTCTATCTACGAAGAGTCGACCACCCTCATCCACCTATCAACCAAAGAACCAACCAACCAACCAACCATCTTCAAGGGATCTTCTCATGCAGACAGCCTCTTGATCGGTGACCCCAGAATCCCATCAAAGGTGCCAGAGAGCCATAGCAAGGTTGATTCGTCGTTAGATCGTCAACGGAGTAAAGGAGCTACTGTCGTGCTCGATCTCCACCATCATACTTTCCCAGAAAGATCTTCTTTCTGTACTTAGAATATCCTGTTTAGGACTTCCTTCTTTGTACACAAATACTTTATACGTTCAATAAAGCAAAAAGTTCGTTCAACCTTTTGTTACGTCGAATACTGAGTAACCGATTAGGTCAAACGATGTGATTTTAGGATACCATAACCTGATAGTAGAAGTTTCCTTAAGGTTTCTAAAGATGCGCTTAACAGCGCATAAGTACGATTCCTAAGGATGAACTTAATATCGTGCACAGATGCAAATGCTAAACATTATATCAAGGCGAATAACAGTTAAATAAGGTAAACTATCAATCATACCTCGATACTTGTGCTGGTCGACTGGTTTGCCACTTTTATCAATGTCAAGTCGATTTGATGTAGCCATAGGCTTGTCGATAGGCTTTATATTATCGAAGTCATACTTCTTTAGTAAGTCCTTCGTGTACTTGGCTTGATTGATGAAGATTTTCTGCGAGTGTTGTTTGATCTAGAATCCTAGGAAGTAGTTGAGTTCTCCTATTATTTGAGTTATGTATAGTTATCTTGTATATTATGAATGTTATATATATATATATATATATATATATTTATTTATTTTTTTTATTTTATATATATATATATATATATATATATATATATGCATGTTTTGTTGTAAGTGCGTTGTTCTCAGATTTCTGAGAACTGAGAGTTGACCTCAGGTTTTAATGTGTTGAGTGTCTGTTATCTCTCTTTACCTATCACAGTACACTTAACTCTCACACACACACACACACACACACACACACACACACACACACACACACACACTCTATATTACCCCTCTTCCCCCTTTCCTTTATATAGAATGTTATATATTGTGTATAGATATATATGTTTATATATGGTTATATATATATATATATATATATATATATATATATATATATATATATAGTATGTATATATATTGTAAACCTATATTATACAAGTATTGTATATAGACTGTGATATATAGGTATAGGCTTTGTCCTATATAATAGCTAGCAATGTATATATATAAGGAATATATACATAGGAGTTTATTAGACTTTGACCTAGAAAATGACTAGATAGACCTAGGAGGACTAGTAGACTTGAGTTTGACTGAACCCTAGACTAGTTGACTAAAGTTGACCCAGTTTGACTAGATTGTTGACCAGAGTTGACTTTCAGTTGACTTTGACCTATAATGACTTAGGATCATATAGAATGCATTATAAACTTCAAATATTACCTTCTTGATTATATAATAACCTATGTGCTCTATTTAGGACTCAGACACCTCAGTTCAGATATTATATTCACAGTCACTCAGGATCTCAGGCGAGTACATACTCTGATCATTTTCATACTTGCTAGAACTTATATTTATGCTTTACATAAATTACTTGATGCTGTCACGTTGTTATCACGGACCAGTACCCAATGGATCTTGTCATGCGATGTTATCCCCCTCGGCTTCATCAAATACATCTTATCATGTACTTTTTATGAACATCTTGTATTTCTTATACACCCCTATTTATGTATACTATTGTGCAATCTTGTACTCTCATGATCATATGAGCCCCATGGATAAAACTATTGTACATGTAATGTAACTCGACTGGTCCTTGTGTATTGATTAGGTATAGTGAGTAGGATATGGTTATGTGATCAAATCCCATATTGTACAAATATTATATATGTCCATTATACCCTCATGTATAACGAAGACGCATTTTATTGTATCGCAGCCTGTTTACATAACTATCTTGTGATCTAATCACTTATATTACTTACAGTTCTTATTTCATTTACAAACTGTCTCTTGTACTCAGATTTGTCTTTTTATACTGTTCTTGTGCATGTCTTACAGTTTTTTATTATAGTTTACTCTACTGCTTACTTTATAGATTCTGTCATGATATGATCATGTTTCAGTGTTGTGTATTCGCTTCTATCCTGACTGGACCTGTTGAAAATATTACAGGTGATACTGGGGATTTCTGTACAACCTACTATGGAGCCTACCGAGACGACGCTTGTGAGTTGGACCCACAGGAGGATCCAGCTCTAGTTGAGGACATCATCCCTATAGCCTAGGCTAGATAGCCAGGCTGTTATCTTATTTCATTTGTGTTGTCTTTGATTGTATTATGTGGATGCTGAGATGTTAGTGTCATTTAGACACTTGGACTTATTTTCCTTCTATTTGGATTTTTGTTTTGAGATTTCATATCTATCTTATCGTGCTATTTACATCTTAGAATTGTGATTGAGTTGTATCCTTCTGTTATTGTCCTCCGTTTGGAGATTATATCATATTATGTTTAGTTGTGATTGTGACCTAGAACAGCGTTCTACTGCCGATACTGCAGCGTAGGATAGGCGAACCCACTTCTTCTGCCCCTACACTAGTGCGGGTCATGATACATCATAATCATCTCAACCTCACTCTACATACACTTAGCAAAATCTTGACAAAAGTTTTTGTTAGTAGAACCAAAAATTATGTCCAACATAAATTTGTACAAGTAAAATACTGTCAATTGAAGTTTTGATAAACAAAGTTGTATCAACCCTTCCTCTTAAAAAACTATTTTCAAGTAGGAAAGCACTTAGGCGTTCATACCAAGCACGTGATGCTTGTTTGAGTCCATAAAGTGCCTTTCTAAGCTTGAAAGTGTTATCAGATTTTTGAAAATCCTCAAAACCAGGGGGTTGTATCACTACCACATTTCTAGACAGAGATATTTTTGTCAATTTACATTATTAATATATCGTGTGTATTATTTAATTAATTAAATATGAGGGTTGTATTTATCAGTAGATTAGCCAATTTATTGGACCCTTGGTTGGTGAAGATATTTGAAACTTGTCATGACACTTGGATCTATATTTAGGTTGGACACAATTAGACTCATTTAAGTCATAATAGGTCATGAATATGATTAGAACTAATCAACCACTTAGGCCAAAAGCTTCCATAGGTTAACCAAACCTTCAAGACAACTTGAGAGGACATTTTTGTCATTTTAAATAGGTAAATTAGGGCTCATATGACTAGCCACTATAGGGAGAGTGGTTTCATTCTTCATTTTTCATTTTGGAGATAAAATCCCTACTTTTGGTGCTCTTCCAAAAACTCAACCATTTTGAAACCAAAATCCCTCCAAACTCTCAAAATTTCACCCACTCTTCATCCTAGAAGGTTTGGAGCTTGGAGACCTAGGGCCACAAGAAGATGAGGCCAATAGCTTGAAGGATTGTAGCCTACTTGACACTTGTGTCCATTTTTAGTGTTTCATTGGAAATTCATCTCCCAATAGGTAAACTACTTATCATTTCTCCTATTTTAGACACTATTGCATGCATAACACTATTAGAAAACTCACCCATGGACAAGGGGTGCCCATAGGGGGAAGAACTAGACACTAATCATCATTTTGGTAGAAGTTATATAGGATTTTTGTGCCATGTTTGGAAAAAGTCGAGAATGGTACACCAAGTGCTTGTTATTTGATTTTATAGACTAAATAAACATGTGAATTATGTATGAGGCTAGAAATATGTTCACAAATGGATACTAATAGGTTGTGTCATATTACACAAGGATACGGAGTCAATTTGGGAGTTTTAGTCCTCCTACACTTGTCACAACATGTCATATTTCACATGACATATTACACTAGCTAGACACCACTCTCATTAGCTTCTAATTGTCATGTTAGACTTGCCTATGAAGTTTGCTAGGACTCGGACAAGGTTTGGTAGAGTATCTTGGACGTATCGCAAGCTTACGCACCAAGTGTTCGACACGTGTCCCCAAAGAAATTTTTTTGTCCTTTTTGACTTGAGATTTGGGGTACTTGTCCTAAATAGGATACGTGGTATTGTGTTATGGTATCTCATCATACGCACGGTTAGATTCAGTATACATGTCTCTTGTGTATGTCTATATATATATACATATAAGTGTCAAGTGTATTATATATATATATATATATATATATATATATATATATATATATATATATATATATATATATATATGTATTAAGTGTGTATTTGTGGATGGGAAATAGCATATGTATTTTTGTACCTAGGTATCTATGCATATTTGTATGTGCATTACCCCTATATATTACATGTGTGCTTTTGTAGATAGAGGGGGAGTGTCAATATAGTGTAGAGTTGTGTAAATGTGTTAGTGAGTTAGTGCACAGGGATTTGTCCCTGTTTGGTGGCAGGGACTTGTATCCCATGCTTACACAAGAGATAGAGGGCATGTGCACACAGGGGGAGGACTACACAATGCATAACAGCCGGACGTGTTGCTATCTATTGGCAGCAACAGTGAGTAGGGACTGACCTGGGTACCTTTACATATAGTTGTGATAGATAGGGGAGTGAGAGATAGGGATAGCAAGTACTTGTTTGTGTGAATGTGTGTTACACATACACAAGTGTGTGTATGATACTAGATGAATGTGTGTATAGGAGAGTGCTGAGGGATGTGAGGCAGTATGTTAGTGTAGGGGATTTTTCCACAGGTAGCAAGCTGTTGCCTTACCTTGGGATAGACTGTAGAAGCCTGGAGGCTCCTGCATTCAGTGCAGTCAGCAAGAAATTGCCTCTGCTTGCACAGATGTGTAGGGTGCACATGTACTAATGTGTGCCCATGTATCCATATGTACATGTGTGTGTAGTGTGTGATACCTAGTGTAGGATGTCTACCTATGTGTGAAAGTCGTTGGAGTGTATAAGTGAAAAGTGGGGAAGTTAACTCCCTGCATACATTGGCAGTTATGTGGGAAAGTGAGTGTCTTGATGTTGACACTGCACAGTAGTATGCAACAGGTAGGGAGAGAGTCCTGTGCTACAGGGCACTGCCCAAGTATGCACAGGCACTTGTGTTCAAGCATAGCAAGATAGAGACAGAGTGAGGCTGCCCAGGCCTTGGGTTAGTCTATGTTGGCCTGTGCAAAAGTGCACAAGGCATGTACGTGTATGTGAGTATCACATATAAGGGGATTTAGGTAACAGGTTCATGTGTGTCTATAGGATGTAGTGTAACTATCCTATAGTGTGTAATCATCTATAAATATAGAATATAAGAACCTGTGAAAAGGAAAAAACAACAAGATGTATGTGTATGTGTGTGCTTGGTGTGTGTAGCTTGGGACTACCTAGATGTGTGAATGCAGTATGGGAACCATGGGTTACCAATGTACCTATGTGCAATCCATTTTGAGTAAGGTAGTGTAGGAAGACCTGTGAATATAAAGGTAGTGATATGTGTCTGTGCAACAGCAGGCTAGGTAGTGAGCAAACGGGTGTATATGGGATGGTGTGTGTATAGGTGTATATACTTGGACAAATAGCCTGCAGGCATAGAGAAGGGATGATGTACCCATAGGTGTGCTTGTGAGAGTGTGTTCAAAAGTGTAGTAGTATGTATTGAAGAGGGAAGAAAATAGTAATGTGTGCCCTGTTGTTTGTATGCAATATAGTGAAAGAGAGAGAGTTGTGAGTTGCTTGTGTATGCATATACATGTGTGTATTGCCTACATGAGAGTATGTGTATCTATATGTGTTGTGTAGTGTATGTCTATGCATGTGTGATTGTGGGTGTGCCACTTGTGAGAACATGTATGTGTACCCACATACTAGTGTGTGTGTGTAGGCTAGCATAGTGAGTGTGTGTATGTGTGCGCGCCTACATGTATACTTATGTATGTGCTTGTGTAGGGAACTGTAAAGTGATAGTAGCTAGTGTAATGTTATGAGTGTATAGGTAGAGTGTATGTGAGGGAAGATAGGACTGATTGTATACTTTTGTGTGTGGGTGTGTGTTAAACATACACATGTGTGTGTCTATTTGGACTTGTGTGTATGTCAGAGTTACCTATATAAGGGATACACTTGTCCATATGAGTAGGGGTTGTGTGTGTGTTACCTATGTGAATAGGTAACATAGCAAGATAGGGAAATAGAATACCTAACCTAAATAGCAGGGTATTACCAAAGTGTAGGTAATGACATGAGAGTAGGCTATGTAGGTAATGTGATTTAAATATGTAGGTAACAGGACATTACCTATTGGTAGGTAAATTACCTATGTAGGAAATGTATAATATAGCGCTTTACCTATGGATATTAGCCTAAGTAGAGGGAAATAAGGTAAAAGGTAAATAGGTAGGGTATTTCAAGATACCTTATACTAGGTAAATTACTTAGGTAAAGACTAAGAATGCCTAGTATAGGTTAGATTACCTTGGAATGACAAGGTAATGGTCTAGAAACCTAGGTTTGACCTAATCTGACCAAGGTTGACTAGTTCGACCTTAAAAGTCAACCCTAAGCCAATTTGACCTAGTTTGACCATGGAGACCTAGTATTGACCTAGAATTGGCCTAGAATGCATATTTCATCCTACATATCCATGTTTGACACACCGAGACCCTAATTAGCATTTATAACTCATATTTTGACCTGTGTGATTCCACTTTGGATGTCGATTCACACTTGTTACTTAGCACTACAGACGAGTACATTCTCTGATAGTTTTCATTATTTGATTACTACTATAATTCAAGTATTTAGAAATATTACTTATGATTCTTGAAACGATGGTACATGAATTAGTATTAACATTGGACCTTCAGTCATATGGGTTTGCAGATTCAGTCGGGCTTGATGGATAGGATCAGGGATGCTTAGTATCAGGATGTGGGTTTGAGAAGTATTAGGACTCGGGTACATACCGGATTGCTTGAGGATTTTGTTATTGTTGATGATGGTTCTTTAAGGCATGGGGATAGGCTTTGTGTGCGAGTGGAGATCTGCGAGAAAAGGTCATATAGGAGGCATATCGCTCTTAGAATTCTATACATCCTGGGCTACCAAGATGTATAAGGACCCGAGGGACCATGTGTGGTCGTATGGAATGAAGCGCGAGGTAGCACAATTTTGTTCCAGATGCTTAGCGTGTCAGTAGGTCAAAGACGAGAGGCAGATATCATGTGGTTTGCTTCAACCATTGCTTATCCCAGAGTGGAAGTGGGAGCATATCACCATTAATTTTGTTTCTGGACTTTCGTGTATACTTGGAGGGAATGATGCATTTTGGGTCATCGTTGAATGCTTGACCAAATTGTCCCACTTTATCCCATTTAATGTGGGTTTATCTACAAAGAAGCTCGCAGAGTTGTATGTGAGGCAGATTGTTTGTTTGCATAGAATTCCTTTGAGCGTAGTATATGATTGGGGCAGAAGATTCACTTCCTATTTCTGGAAGAGTTAGCAGGCTAGCTTGGGCACTCAGCTCATGTTCTGGAAGCCCCCTGGATTTTAAGGCTTTTTCAAAAAATTTAAATGAATTATTTTTGATAAATATCTTTTTTGTCTTAATTTTGATCTTCAAATGTACCTTTCCGTGACTTTGATTTTTGGAGCGTCAGATATGTCAATCTCTCAGAACTTTCTTTATGAGTTTTGTAGTAGATAAGATAATCTTCATCTTAATATATCATGTCCCACACAAACTTGTCCTTTTGCATCTTATTTACATCGTACAACTTTCTGGTCAAGTTAGACTATTTAACTATCTACAGTAAAACTTGACCTAACTTCTAAGTTAATTTCAGGACTCGACGTCGACCCAACCCAATCGACCCAATATATGATTTTGAACTATTTTGAGTCTACTACGCACATGCCACTTGTGTGCCATCTAATTGAGCTCCCGCATGCTAGTATTTCATCAATGATCATAAATGATTTAAATTGTAGTAATGATCATACCAAACCTAAACCAATCAGACCCAAGCAACCCAATCCAAGTGCATGTAACCTCCCTATTTAATTTTATTATCCCTATCATTAATTAAATTAGACAAAGGAAATCATTGTATCGTTGTATATACATGTATAAATGTAGCTATGCTTTAGAGAATATATATATATTTATGTATATATGGTATAAGGTAAATATATGTATATATACATATACAATTAAGAGTGTGTTAGTATTTTCAGAGTATATAGTATATATAGAGTGCATAGGTTATTTTGGGATATATATATATATATGTATAAATATGCAACCTGGTTATATATATGGACATATATTTTGTGTGCGTGTGTATATATATATATATATATATATATATATATATATATATATATATATATATATATATATTATATATATATATATATATATATATATATATATTTTCATATATATATATATAATATATATATATATATATATATATATATATATATATGAGCATAGATTTCAATATATATATGCAATCTAGTGAATAAATGTTATTTTTGTACATATATATATTACATATCTTGGAGAGTTTGATGTGCATATGTGTAGAGTATATATATATATTATATATATATATATATATATATAAGAGTATAAGCTTCTAGGGCCCTAAGCCCATAACCCCTAGCTTGGTTGGGCAAGCAACCCTAGCAACCATACACAACCATAACTATTTAAACACTCTAACACCCCCGCTGTAATAAATACACACACACACCACTTCGTACCCGACCAGCAGTAGCCCACGGTCCATTTTCATTCTTCTCCTCTGTTCTTCTTCTTCTCCTTCTCCTGTCCTTCTAAGAACAACCACCCCTCTCCATTCAAACTCCCTCTCCTTCTCCTTCCCAAACTCCTCTACTCCTTTCCATTCTTTCTTCCTCATCTTCCTACTATTGCAGCTACTGCTGCCGCTGTATTATCGCCTTAGGCGAACCCCGACTGACCACCGTCGCCGCATGGCAGCCTTATGTGCCACCCGCACAAGCCACATGGTAGCCTCATGTGCCACTCGTACGAGCCGTCCCGTAGCCTAGCGTGCCACCCCGTATGCTATTGTTGTTGCCGCGAGCGCTGTTGCTGCTACGGCTACTGCAACAGTCAGGTCGTACCGTCCCTCACCACATGGTGAGCCCCAGCTAGCTACCAAGGCGACCCCTCGTACGCCAGGCCAGTGAAACAACGCTGACAGCATGTACCAAACAGCCGCAGCAGCAGTATGGAACCGCCCCTGTGCGACTACGCCATCGTACAATGACGCCTGTACCACAGAGAACCTCCAATGACCTCCTCGTATTTCCAGCGACCACCTTCGCCCCATCCTGGCATGACCCGCTCGCCCCGGCTATCGTCACAGATAGTTTTGACCGTTTTCCTAAAATCCCGACGGGATGCACGAAATTAGAAGACAAAATTTGTATTTTAAGTGACTTCGTACATGTTTTCTGGGCAATTCAACTGTTGGGTCGTCAATCTGTGTCTTCCATCTCAATCTCGGTATATACCCCTTCGTACTCTTAAATTATAAGCCGCTAATTTTATCGTTTGCTATGTCAAAACTGGTCGTGAAGTTGGAAAAAAAATTGCATTTATTTTTAACAATTTTGTGGGACCAATATCGTAGATTTGTTTCTCCTTCGTCGTAGCTCCATTTGATGTGCCACCATTTCCTATGAATAGCAGGTATAACCACCTTCGGGCCATAAACGTTTTAGCTTCGTAGGATGTAGTTTGGTTGATTGAAATCGACACCAAAGTTAGCCTCTCAAAACCATAATTTTCAACTTGTAAAATTCTAATTTTGGACCCAGGACTCCAGATTCCAATTCTGATACCACCAATGGACTCGTGGCATTGTTGTGGCATAAATTCATATATAATTTGCTGAGTTTGGTATATCGTGGCCTAGACACACATTTTCGTGCAAAATTGGGTCCCTGTGTTCGAGTCAACAAGTCATTTTAAGGTCGGCTCATCAAAATCCAATTCTGGATATACCTTTGAGTTTCTATCATCATTCTAGACTCATTAACATATATTTTGTTAGATTTATATAACTTTTGCTCTGGCACGTATTTTCGTGCAAACCGAATCCCAACATCTGGGTCAACGGATCATTTTGAGATCGGGTCATCGGAATCATATTTCGGATATACTGTTGAGTTCGTGTCATTATTTTGGACTCATAAATATATAATTTGCTAGGTTAAATAGACTTGTATCCTGGCACGATTTTTGGTGCAAAGCGGATCCAACAACAGACATCGTTTTAATACAAAATTACCGTTTTCTTTCTGTGTCCAAATTGGACTTATAGATTGGCTATCCAAGATATTTGACCATTTTGGACAGGTTGGTGATATTTGTTTCATCATCCGACGACGTTTGTAGATTTTTTTTATGTGTCACCCTAAATTATAATTAATTCTTGTTATGTTCATAATTCGGAATCCGTACGTCAAAACTGAGATCAGTTGATTCCAGTGATTCTCACATCCCTGAAATTGAGTAAGTGACCATGTGAATCACTAAGATAAGATTATTGACCTTACAGTTGATTATCTTGTCTTAATTTGCGTATCATAGGTTTCGATGTACGAACGAGGTACGAACTTGATATTTTAATAACCTACAACTTGTAATTCATATTACTAGCAGTAATGATTAAAGAGACTAGTGTGACCTAGTTCTAGATGATATAATTAACAAGTGTCTTAGATAACAAAAGGTAATAGGTGACTAGAAATGACCCAAGCTCCCTAGGTGGGAGTTATTAGTCATATGTGTGCTATAGCGTGTGATATATATTTGTTTGTGATTTGGGTTGATAGATATTTGCATGGAGTGTGGTTCTCATGGATAGTGAGATAGACTTTGGTACTGCAGTCTCAGCACAGTTCGGACAACACCAGGCAAATATACCTTACCAACATAATTTACAGTTTCTATATGCTTATAGTTTCTTATCAGTCGATTCATACAGGATATAATGTACACGATTTTTTTGTTCATTATCAGTACACTGTCATAATTTTTCCTGCTGACACATAGACTTGACACCAGATTTGTACTGTATAGAATATAGATGACTCTTACGATCTTTGGATGTTACTCATGTTAGATCTCCTATGTACATGTTTTTTACTGAACTTCTGGACTTATCTCTCATTAAAATTAGACTGGTTGTGTCGTAGATACAACACAGACAGTAGCATTGGGTGGGAAAGACAGTTACTAGGGGAGAGACCTATGTAGAAGCATGAAAAAGAATAGTAATTCATATGCGGCCCAGATTCAGCATGCGGCTCAAAAGTTTGAAGAGTTTTATGCAGCTCGAAAAGTACCAGAGAGCCGTATGCGGCTCAGGAATCATCGTGCGGCTCAGGAAGAGCCACGTGGCCTCATGCGGCTCGAAGAAGGCCAAATACAGCTGGCCATAATAACTACAGCAGGCCATTAAAAGCTCTGAGACAAAGTGACAGTTCTGACGGCTCTGACATAATGAAGAGACGCGTCATGCTCATCAAAGGAAGAGAAAATCTCTGAGATAGCCGAACAATCCACAAATTCCAAGGAAGCTCTCTATGCGGACCGCCTATGAGACCCTCGTGCGGCTCCGTTGTGGGGGTCACCCCCATGCGGCTCGGTTATGAGGCCACCCTTATGCGGTTCAGTTGGGGGGGCCACCCTTGTGCGGTTCAGTTGGGAGGCCATCCTCATGCGGCTCGGTTGTGGGGGCCGCCCTCATGCGGCTCGGATGTGAGGCCATCCTCATGCGGCTCGGTTGTGGGGGCCACCCCCATGCGGCTCAGTTGTGAGGCCATCCTCATACGGCTCGGTTGTGAGGCCACCCTCATGCGGCTCAGTTGTGAGGCCATCCTCATGCGGCTCAGTTGTGAGGCCACACTCATACGGCTCTGCCAGGATGCCCCGTTCATGCGGCTCGCAGCATAATGGCAGTTGGGACTCGTGACAGAAAATTGACTAAGACTTATCCACGCGAATTTATTGCAACCAATAAATCATAACAATGCAAATTTATTGCAACCAACACAATAGCCCAGATTGATTTCTAACAAACAGATCAAGGTTAATCTTAACCAATCCCCAACCACCCACTTTTCAAGGCGCAGTTACTGCACACCCCACTCAACACAAAGTCCTATAAATAGCAAGGGATTATTCCTTTGCACACACACAGAGAAAAAGCACATACAGAGCGACATACAGAGACCCAGAGCAATACGCAGAGAGATAGAGCACTTCTTCGTCGGAGCCAAGGCCACGTTTAATCGTCCAAGGAGTAAGGCAGAGTTGATAACACTTTCCCGAGCCTCTATCGTCACCCCCCAGAATCAAAAAAACAAAACAATTGTACTTAGATTGCTTTTTCTAGGTTTTGTTCCTAGTCTCTCTTTGTACGAGCGAGTTTGTATTGTGAATCAAAGTTCAGTCCTCCCATAAAACTGTTCTGTTCTTAGATAATCAATGGCAAACACAATGGCGACTCTGCTGGGGACTAAATTCTCCACTGCTGAGAAGTTGGTGACGCAATCGGACGCAGCCAATCTTGGATCCACGCAACAGATGCTGGTTGTTCGCTTCGACCAGCAAGCGTTTGAGAGATTCTCTCCGACGGAAGCGCTAGCCCGGTCCAGAAGCCGGCCCACACGAAGAAGGCCCGTAGTGAGTGGACGTCCAAATCATTTGCTCCTCCCCAAGGTCTGGAAGAAATGCTCTCTGCTGCCCAAGACGGCGGAGAAGACTCTCATGCGGCCCCACTTTAGACCGTAGAGGACTCTGCTGTCCCCAAGTTCGACAGAGGAAAACACTATAATACTGGACTTGCTGGGGCAAAGAGGGACTCTATGCGGTCCAGGAAGAAGTCGCATAAGGGTGCCAGCCGCATGAAGACTCATGCGGCCACAAAAGTCAGCCGCATGAAGAAGGCTCATACGGCCAAAACTTCTAGCCGCAAGGAGGAGGCTCATGCGGCCACGACATCCAGCTGCATACAGAAGGTTCATGCAGCCACAGCTTCCAGCCGCATGCAAACTACTCAAGCGGCCATGAATGCCAGCCGCATGCAGACTACTTAAGCAGCCACAAAAGCTAGCCGCATAAAGAAGGTTCATGCGGCCACCACTTTCAGCCGCATGCAAACTGCTCAAGCGGCCATGAATGCCAGCCGCATGCAGACTACTTATGCGGCCACAAATGCCAGCCGCATGCAGACAGCCTATGCGGCCACTAATCCAAGCCTCAGATCATCTGCTCCATGCGACTTGGGTTCAGTCTTCGACCGCCTCTCGTACAGTCTTGATCTTAGATGCTCCAATGAGAATGTGCCAGACTCTGTACGGCACAATTTGGTCTCTTCCTGCTATGTACCCTTGGGTGCTAGAGGGAAGAAGTCTAGGGCAGCGCGGGCTCGTCGAGCTCAGTCAGCTTCTGACCATCAGAGAGCTCCGCTTACTGTTAAGCGGGCCTCTGATGGAAAGTTATACAAAACCGACCGTGTCCAGTCCCCAATGGCAAACGGACAGAGTGGTTCCCCAGAGTCTTCCAATCAGGAAGGAAACATGGTGCCAACACACTCGTGTGCTCGGGACTCCCGGGCCTACAAAACGAGTAACTTACGTAATGTGATTCTTCACAAGCACAGGGAAATAGAAGAAAGCTTGGTGTACAGAGAGTCCTTTCATGGACATCACTGCACTCAAGTCATTATCAACTGCTGCTGCAACAAGGCGACAATTCAAGAGGACCGACAATCCGTCTTCCAATGACTGCAGCAGCCAGGACCGGTCCTGCAACAAAGCTCAGGAGACGAGGCGCTTCATATCGCCCCCTGCAATTCTGCTCGAAAGATCCCTCCCGGCAAGGCGGAGAAGAAGATAAATGTTTCCAGCCCGACGATCTCTACTAGCACAGCTAAGAAACTCTCATCCAAGTGGTTGTCCATAACCACCACAGGAGGAGTTTTTCAAGGCACCAGCTCTAAAACAAAATCTTCAACATCGGGGGATTCGTCAACTGCACCTCAGGGGGTAGCCGAAGCTGGGGGTAGCACTCCTCGGAACATCTATGACAATCCGGTGTTCCAAGTAGATCAACCAGGGGAGACAGTTCCTCCAACAGATGCAACGGACCCAGATGTCTATGGGTCCTAAAATGAAGCAACCTCCGATGCAGGGGGTAGCACTTCCTCCGATTTTGAACCGAAGGAGAACATTCCTATATATCCCGACGACTTCTTCATTCGGGGGTATGATTCGGAGAGCACATCCTCCACGGTTCCTTCTACTGTTCTCCGTGTGAGAACAATATTTATGACTGAGACTAACCAGGATGGTCCCAGCGATCGACAACGCCTCGACACTCTTGAGACCATACTTCATACCTTGGTCAAATCAGTAGATGAGATTAAGACAGCCCTACCGACTCTCCAAGAAAGGACGCCTGGCCTGACAAGCTTGGGTCCCACCGTCAATGCGAATTCAAACACAACTGCACCAACCCTGGGCGACAATCCACCTGGAATGTCGGCTCCTACTGCTGCAGACGAGGCTAAGGAGGCAAGAAGAGAGGTCCAGGAGCTTTGGGCAATGTTTGACGCCCGAAAAAACTCTTAAGCCCTCAGGATACGACAACCGTATCCCGCTACATGGAGAGACGTCCCCTTCCCTCCACGGTACAAGCCATTCAACATTAATCCATATGATGGTAAGACCTCTGCAAGCCGATACGTGACCTAATTTGAGGTCACAACTGTAGGTCCTAAAAATCAAGTTGCACCCATCAAAGAAGTCCTAAAAATCAAATTATGTATCCTTCAAGTGAACTGCGCAGAAGACAGATTGTGCAACAATTCGATTGTGCAGGCTGAACTGCGCACTCATCCAAGTGCGCAAGCTGACGTGGCATCGTCATCATTACCTAATAGAGAATTAGATCTTCTGACAACTGACAGCACGGAGAACGAGGAAACTATTCGTTTATCGTACAGCACAGCGCTCGAGGACAGCTGTACATGCAGCACAATCTGCCAGACTTTCTGCAGCGCAGTCCATTCCAGCGCGGTCTATCCCAGCACAATCTGAAGCAAGCGTAATTTAGGTGGCACACTCCATCAATACAACTGACAAAGTACACGTGGCCTTCATGCCGTCAATGACTCATTACGTGGTAACCGTCTGTACACGATCATGCGTATTTCAATCAAATAATGCCATGTGTCCAATACAGTTGGCCCACGATCAAATAACTGCCAGCGCAGTCTGATGTCAGTGCGGTCCAATGCATGCACAATCCATCTTGCGCAGTCCAGAATAACTAAAAAGTAGTTATTTCCAGAACTCTATAAATAGAGTTTCAAATCCTTCCTAGAGGGGATCACACGCACACAGAGATCAGAAATCATCACCAGAGATCAGGAGTTCTTGTCAAAGTACTGTTGCAATCTTCAGAGGCTACTGTCTTCAAAGTTCACATCGTCCAAGGGATAAAGCGATCGTCATTCAGATCGAATTCCTATAGTAGTACTTTCCCAGAATTCTTGTAATCTTCTTACAAAGTTTGTTGAAATAAAGATCAACTTTTGTTTTTGCAAACAAAATGGCGACTCTGATGGGGACGACTTTCTCCTCCGACGAGGAAGTGACAACTCAATGTGACGTTGCGTCTATCGAAAAGACGTAGAAAACGCTGGTTGTAAAGGTCAACCAGACGGCCTACGAGGCGACGATCAACTCTAGGACCACCCCTCGCACTGTAACAACTTCTGCCATAAGCAAAGTCCACCCAGTGTGGGTTCCCAAGACTGTTGCGTAGTCCACTGCTTCTGCTGCTCAGCCTGTTGCGCCATCTACTGCCTCTGTTCCTAAGACTGTTGTCTCTGCTGTGCAGTCTGCTACTACTGTCTATGCGCAGTGTGCTGTTCCCCTTGACAGTACACAAGCTACTTCATATGCTGCTCTGTCAAAGTGCAAGACTTCTATTCCTCTGGCGCAGTTGGCTGCAACCCTGCCTGCGTAATCTACTATTCCAGCAACCATAGTGCAACCCAAACACTATGGCAACAAGACTTCTGCTGTGCAAGCCACCGTGACTGAGGCCAGAAGACTTTCTGTCAGAGTCACTCATGCACAACCTGCCAGTGCGCCATCGACTACTCCAGTCCATGCGTACACTGCGCCAGCACAGTCTAAGAGAGACAGCCCTTTGGCTAATCTCTCTTCTTCTCACAACAAGGAGAAAAGCTCTGCTCCTTTTCTCAAGCACCCTGTTGCTCCTGCACAATCCACTGGGGGTAGTCTTTTGGCTATTCCTCCTTCTCCCAAGAACAAAGGAAAAGGTCCATTGGTCTTTTCTCAAACTTCCTCGTCCCATGACTTGGAATACAACAGAGGGAAACACTCTTTAGCTAACCCTTCTTCACAAAACAAAGGAAAAGGCCCTTTGGTCTTTTCTCAGTCTTCATCGGTTTTTACCGTAGAGGATCAATCTGAACGTGCTCCGGTACCAGTCAGTACAAGAACTCTCTCTAACAAGGGTTCTTCTTCTCTCATTGCCAAAGGGAATTGTACTGATCAGAGAGGTATTCTGCCTACTCCGGTAGCAGAGTTTCAAGATCTTCCAACTCTCAAGATATCCTGCTCCAAATAGGGAAAATTGCTGGTGTCTCAGATAGAAACCCCTGGGGGTGAGTTTGCTGATCTAAGAACTTATCTCAATCGACCAACTTCGGTGAAACGCAAACAGCCAATGCCGAAGAACAACCAGTATCAGAAGCAAACTTCCAGGATCAAGAATCCTGACACCTATGCCAATGAAATGAGTACTTCCCTGTACACTCAGGGGACAAAACATTTGAAAAACCGGAACCATGTTCCGAATATTATCAAAGAACACATCCCTTGAACTTCTACTCGTCCCGTTATTGTTTCTGATCTCCGAGAACACCTTAAGCAAAAACGGGACAACATCTCAACATCCCCAGTGCAACCACTTGGACACCATTGCAATCATAAGGTTGTCATCAAGTGTTATTGTCAGACAACCAGACAATCTGTCTTCGATCGTCTGAACTTTTCAAACTCTGAACCTATGTCAGAAGACGAAGACGAAGTTTTGTACGCTTCTGTCAATATGACTTCCAGAGACACTAGGGGTAGAAAGTGCTCCAAGTACGGCAAGCCTCGCAAGCCAAGCCTGCGGTATTTGGATCTACTCCAAGAATCTTCTGAAGGAGTATTCCAACATACCCGATCCCGAAGCCGAGACACAATCGGTCAAAGAAATCTTCAAGATCCTTCCGGTCATCTCCCTCCTTCTCATTCAGGAGATGATTCTTTCTCTGACTATGATGCATACAGTGAAAGTTCGGAGCAGACAGTGTGCTCCACTGTACCTAGAGAAGTGACAGCTTATGTTGTCACTGAAGACCCAGATGCTTCCAGTTCAGCTAGTCAAGAACAAAGAATAGCTACACTAGAAGACAAACTGAAGACCATGGCTGAAATGGTCGCAAGTATGTATTCTATTATTGTGGTCCAGCATACAGTACCACCGACCGTACCTCCTATAAACCCTGAAATCATAGCATCGTCGGTGCCTGTCAATACAGGACTGGGGGTAGCACCTCCTCAAGTACCTCCTGTACAGATTCAACCTACACCCAGTCAGTCAGGTGCTGGAGGTAGTGCTTACCATGCTTTTTCTCCTCCTAACACTGTGATTCAGCCTGCTCCTTCTATATCAGTAGAAGATGCCAATAAAGCTATCAAACTACTACGCACTCAGTTCGAGGCCTTCAAAGAGAAGGATAACTTGCAGAGGTTCGGGATCAAACAACCTTACCCAGTTGAATGGAAGGAAGTCCCATTTCCTCCTAAGTACAAAATCCTAACAATCTCGCTGTTTGATGGCAGCACCTCTCCCAGTCAGTTCATTAACCACTTTGAGGTAATGACTGTCCAACTTCAGCCAAATGACGCTCTTCTTACCAGAGTATTTGTTGGCTATTTAGCCGACGTAGCATACGATTGGTATAGAAGCTTGCCCGATGGTTGTATCACTTCCTTCTCAGGTCTAAAACAAATTTTTTTGGAACGATTCTATGAGGGGATCAACAACATGACCATGTCAGTCCTCAATAAAATCAAACAAAGACACAATGAAATTGCTGAGAGTTTCATTGAAAGGTTATGCCGGAAAGCTTTGAAAATGCCTCCTGGAACCCCGACCGCTGTCACCATAGACACCTGCAAGGCAAATCTTTTGCCTATCATTAGCATGTGGACAGGATCTACTCAATTCCAGGACTGGCCATCCATCATTGTCAACGCTAAAGCAGCTAAAGTTAGCGCCGACAAATTCAAGCAGCTAGGGGTACAAATGTCTAACCCCAACCGGGAGTAACATCAGAAATCGGGTGGCGGCAATCGCCAGATCAACCGCAAGGGAAAAGAAACTTTGAATATCAATTTGACGAATAAGAACAAAGAATCTCTGGCGGTCAACGTAGCTCCCCCTACGTCCACATCTACTCCTTCAGCACCTCCACCAAGGGAACCTCGTCCAAAAGTAGAGTACTCTTTTGACGAGAATGACACCGTGAGCATCTTTGATTGCTTGATCAAAAGCAATAAGCTCCAGCTCCCAGATCCCAAGAAGCCTGATAAAGTCGATAAGACTGATCATCCTAAGTACTGTGTCTATCACCGGTTCATTGGGCATCCCACTAGAGCATGTTATGTACTCAAAGGCAAAATTCAAGAGTTGGTCAACGCTGGCGTTGTCACTCTGCAGCAAGACGAGAAGACTGTTACCGCAAACATGGTCTCAGTTCAATTCGGTGACTTACCACCGCAGATGGTACAGCATGGTGTCATTCCTATCCCCAAAGCTACTCTTGAGATCGAGAATCTCCTTCCTCCATGAGGTGAAGGTCTTGTTCCCTTGTCTCTTGACAATGGCGAGATTATGTGGATTCATCCGGATCTTGCTTCAGAGTTCGAACTTCTCTCTTCCTCCAAGAAGAAAGACCGCTCCAAGGGCAAAATAAAGACTTGTAATATGGTGTCTTTTAACCCTATAGTTGACGAGGAAATCCTGCTGGGCACCAGATCAGGAAAAGCTTATCTAAAGGATTACCCCGAAGCTCAAGAGAATCTTGCTTCTTCTTCTGAGCCTGCTCCAGTGCAGCCTGCTTCTACTGAGGATATTCCTACTGTATCCTCACCGGTTGTAGAGTCTACTCCTCCCAAGCCGACGATCGCTGACAAAGGCAAACAACAAGTCCGCTTCGATAAACCTTTGAAGAAGTCATCTCCTTCCAGACTTGAAAAGCCTTACAACTTTGATATCTTGGCTCAGTTAGCCAATACACCGACCCGGCTGTCCATCTTCGAACTCTTGCGCCTCTCCAAAGAGACTCGAGAAACTCTGAGTGAGGCTCTCATGCAGGCAGAAACCTGTCTAATCCTTCTGAAGAAGCCGAAAACAGAGCCAGTCGCTTGCTTCTATTGTCATAGTGTGTTAGAATTAATACCAAACATAACTTTCACACAAGATGACATGCTGATGGAAGACAACAGGAACGACCGTCCTCTTTACTATACAGGATATGTCGACTCGATGAAAGTCGATCGTATTCTGATAGATCCAGGGTCTGCTTTCAGCATCATGCCAAAGACAATGTTGAATGCATTGAAGATCCCAGAGCATAGTCTTTCCAGTACAATCACTACCATCCTCTGGTTCAATCAGGAAAGGAGTGAGCCTCTGGGCAAGATTCGCCTAAAACTCCAAATAGGCAATCTTTGTACAAAGGTGACCTTCTACATCATTGACAACCATGGTTGTTCTTATAATGCTCTGTTGGAAAGACCATTCCTGCACGAACATAACATTGTTCCTTCGACTCTCCATCAATGTTTCAAATATGTTGATGAAAATAGAGAGGTTCAAAAGGAAGTTGCTGATCTCTATCCTTTCAAAGGCGTCGAAGCATACTGCAACGATGCTCGTATGTACAAGGATAAATTCATGAAGGTATTGCTGTCCCTGGACACTGAAGAAGAACAAGAAACAGTGCCTAATGACACCCTCATCATTCCTGTCAAAGGGCGTATTTCTCGTCCTCAGTCCTCCAAGCCATTGGCTATTCACTTGCCAGTTCAGAAGCAACCAATTGAGGATGATCAGGATCAAAGGAAGCTCACCTCTTCTGAGCTACTTGTTATTGACTTACGTCGTAACAAGAAAAAAGGCAGCTCACCTCTTCTGAGCCACTTGTTATTGATTTATCTCATAACAAGGAAAAAAAGGAGCTCACCTCCTCTGAGCCGCTTGTTATCGACCTCCGTCGTAACAAGGCCAATCCTCCTCCACGTTCTTCTTCTCCCCCTCTTGTAATCAATCTGACCAAGCCTGCTAAGGCTAAAGGTCCTGCTGTAAATACAGATGTACAAATTAATGAAAAAGCATCTACTTTCCAGTATACTGATGTCATTTATCATGCTAAGTGCTATTTGGATATGTTAGATAGCTATCAGTCATTTACAATGGGAGTTGTATAATCTCTTCAAATAGAAGTCTCACTCGAACATCCAAAAGATTCATATCGTATTGTTCCCGCTCGAAAGAAATGCGAGAGTCCAATACTTTTTAGTAAAGGACCGGAACAACAATTCAGCTATACGGATGATAGCAGAAGTAACGATACGGGACATCTTCAACTCCGTCGTTATAGTCAGCAATCAACAGACATCATCCGAAAAATGGGTTATGACTTCAAGAATGGCCTCAATTACGGTAAATGTAGAAGAATTCCTATCCGTACGGCTGTGCCAAAAGGAAAGTCAGAAATGTACTATAGCAGGACCAAAAGAGGTCTCAGATATGCTTTACCTCCAGTATTATCCCACGCAGCCTCTGATTCCGATAGCGAGGAGCGCTCTAACTCTTCTGATTCCAGATCATGGGATTCTGATAACAACATCGGTCAAGTTCATCGATTGACTGTATCTTCTAACATGGTCTCCGTCGAACTTCCAGAAGGCTATGACGAGGATATTGAAGAAAGTCCTGAAACAGATCCTTGGGCTCAACGAATGGATACCCAATGGAAACTTTGGTTCGAACAAAGGGAACCTCCTACTGAAGATCAATTGGTTCAAATTGATGTAGGAGAGAGCGGGTCACCTCGTCCAATATTCATCAGCAAGAACCTCCCAGAGGCAGATAATCAAGAATTAATTCTTCTTATTCAAGAATACATTGATGTCTTTGCCTGGAGCTACGAAGACATGCCATGTCTAGATCCCAAAGTTGCTACTCACAAATTGAACATTCTGCCTAATGCAAAACCGGTCAAACATCAACAACGACGCTTCAAGCTAGAAATGATGGATGCAATCGACGATGAAGTCAAGAAGTTCGTCGCTTGTGGCTTTATCCGAGAAGAGCAGCATCCTGATTGGGTAGCCAATGTGGTTCCAGTCCTAAAAAAAATTGACAAAGTTCGAGTTTGTATCGACTTTCGAGATCTTAATAAAGCTTGTCCAAAAGATGAATTTCCTCTCCCTATCACGGACGTCATGATCGACAACACCTGTGGGTTCGAGCGAATATCTTTCATGGACAGATTCTCCGGATACAATCAGATTCGGATGAATCCTGAAGATGAAAAACATACCTCTTTCCGCACTTCTCGCGGAGTCTACTGCTACACTGTCATGCCATTTGGTCTCAAGAATGCTGGTGCAACATACCAACGAGCTATGAGTACCATATTTAGAGATCATCTGCACAAGACTGTCGAATGCTACGTCGACAATATTGCTGTCAAAAGTCGTCTAAAGGAAGATCACATCCAAGACTTGAGAACTATCTTCAATCTCATGCGCCAATATCAACTTAAAATGAATCCCACCAAGTCATTCTTGGGTGTCTCTAGTGGTAAATTTTTCGGCTTCGTCATTACCTCTAAGGGTATACACGTGGATCCCGAGAAGATCAAAGCCATTCAAGAGATGCGTCCTCCACGCAACCTAAAAGAGCTACGAGGATTCCAAGGTCGACTTGCATACATCAGGAGATTCATTTCAAATCTGTCTGGACGCTGCAGACCATTTACTCAACTAATGAAGAAGGGTGTATCTTTCGTATGGACTGAAGAATGTCAACGAGCATTTGATGACATAAAGCGGTATCTCATGAATCCACCAGTTTTGGTGCCACCAATCTCTGGCATACCATTCTTAATGTATGTCCGTGCTATGGACAATTCATTGGGTGCTTTACTTGCCCAAAAGAACAAAGAAGGCCACGAACAAGCCATATACTACCTCAATCGTACTATGATTGGTGCTGAACACCGTTATAGTCCGGTCGAAAAAGAATGCTTAGCTCTTATGTTTGCTGTTCAGAAGACTCGGCATTACATCATTGGCTAAACTATTCATGTCATATTCCGAGTTAATCCTCTTCGGGTACTGATGAAAAAGCCTAGCACACTCAATTCTTGGCTGGCTACATGGGCCATTCTGCTAGCCCAATATGACATGGTATATGTTCCTTAAAAGTCTGGCAAAGGTCAAGTACTAGCGGATTTCTTAGCAGCTCATCCTGTTCCAGAAACGTCCAAACTCTATGATGAAATTCCAGACGAGACTTTGGAATCTAAAACAGTCTCCGAAGAATTTCCTACTTGGCGTCTATTCTTTGATGGTGCATCCAGGATTGGACCCAATGGTGCCATTGTCGCAGGAGTCAGAGTTGTCCTTGTTTCTCCAGATGGGTCAACTATTCAAAAGGCATATTCCTTAGATGAGCCTTGCTCCAACAACGTGGCAGAGTACAATGCTCTACTCATCGGCCTTCAGCTAGCTAAACAACTGGATGTCGAGTATCTTGAAGTCTATGGTGACTCCAAGCTGGTTGTTAACCAGGTTAGAGGGACTTATGAAGTTCGCCATCAAGATCTAGTGCCTTACTTTGAAGTGGCAATCAACATGGCTACATTATTCAAAGCCTTCTTCATTGAATATGTACGCCGAGCTTGCAATACTGAGGAAGACGCTTTGGCTAATCTTGCAGCAATTTTAGCCATCCCTATCAAAAGACAGCAGGTGGTGGTTATCTCTAATTGAGAATTGTTCTGTATCGAAAACAATCGTAATATTGAGTTCAGTAATCTTACTGAAGTCATGTTATCAGTGAAGATTGGAGAACTTCTTTCATCGACTTCGTGGTCCATGACATACTCCCTGAAGATCCTAAGGAAGCTACGAGTATTCGTCGGCGGTCTCTACGATTCTACTATAATTAAACCACCAAAACTCTCTACCAGCGAACTTATGACGGCCTACTCTTGTGCTGTCTTGCTGGTGATGAAGCGAAGCAAGTATTGCGTGAAGCTCACGATGGTGTCTGTGGAGCACATCAACCCGGTCCTAAGCTACAGGATCGCATCCGACGCATGGGTTATTACTGGCCCTCTATGGTATCTGATGCCATCGAATATGGGAGGAAATGTCGAGCTTGTCAAATCCACGCAGACTTCATTCATCAACCGTCGGAAATCTTTTATCTGACTGCCTCTTCCTGGCCTTTTGAAGCTTGGGGCATGGATATCATTGGTCCCATCAATCCTCCTTCTTCTAGAGGACATCGGTTCATACTAGCAATAACCGACTACTTCTCCAAATGGGCCGAAGCTATACCATTGGCTGAGGTCAAGACCAGCAGCATTATCAACTTCATCAAACACCTTGTCATCTATCGATTTGGTGTACCTCGAAGGATCATCCATGACAACGGACCTCAATTCATAAGCCAAAAGTTCACAAGGTTCTGTGATGATCACCGGATTGATAATGTCGCTTCGACGGCTTATAATCCTGCTGCTAACGGCTTAGCTGAAGCTTTCAACAAGACTATCATCAAGCTCCTCAAGAAGTTTGTATCCACTAACAAACGAAACTGGAGTGAAAAGCTTAGAGAATGTCTTTGGGCCTACCGCACTACGGTCCGCAACCCTACAGGCTGTACACCTTTTTCTTTGGTGTACGGCTGTGAAGCAGTTCTACCCTTAGAACTTCAAATTCCGTCTTTGAGGATTGCTATCGCCAACGAACTCACGACAGAGAACAACGATCTTCTTCGACTTCAAGAATTAGAAGCGCTCGATGAGAAGCGGTTATTAGCTTAACAACATATTGAGTTATACCAAGCCCGCATCTCAAAGACTTTCAACCGCAAAGTTAAGGTCAGAGCCTTTCAGAAAGGAGAGCTCGTTCTAACCGTCAGACGTCCTATGACTATGACTCACTCAAGCAAAGGCAAGTTCGATACAAAGTGGGAAGGGCCCTACATTGTAAGCAAAGTCTTTTCAAATGGAGCCTATCAACTCACAGAGCTAGACGTTCGAGTTGCAATGATGCCTATCAATGGCAAGTTCCTCAAAAAGTATTATGTATAAATGTAACAGGCATTGCTTGTAAGCATCAGACAAGTTTATAAATAAAATTTAGTTTTATTTCATCTTGAATGATAGTACATAATATCAAGGAACGTCACTATCATCCTTCTCAAAATTGGGACGCGGGCCACTACCGTCCTTATCAAAAACATGATCAGCAAAAGAGTCGAGAATATTCTGGCTGGAACCCACCAGGAACTTGCAAGCAGCCATCCTTATGGCTTCTTCTTCTTCAGTCTTCCCTGGTTCAAGAAGGAAGTCCAAGATGTCCTTTGGCGGTTTGGGGGCAGATGAACCTTCGCCCGCTACCATCTGCTTTGGTTGAGCCGGTTCGACTAGATGTTCCTCAGTACCCGCTTTCACCTTCGGGGCGATCTCAGCCTTCTTGGATGCATCTCCAGACGACATCTTTATGTTGAAAAGTGAAAGTGACCATCCCATCTGATTTTCTGTTCTATTTATAGACAGAGAGTCGTAAGATTATGAAGCGACACATTCATCTAACGGTTCACCCGTTCATCACATTCATTTCATGGTTCGCCCGTTCATCATAATCATTCATTTGACGGTTCGCTCGTTCATCATAATCATTCATCTGACGGTTCGTCCATTCATTCATCTGACGGTTCACCCGTTCATCACATTTATCTGACGGTTTACCTGTTCATCACATCCATCCGACGGTTCGCCCGTTCATCACATCCATTCGACGGTTTATCCATTTATTACATCCATCCGAAGGTTCGTCCGTTCGTTACATCCATCTGACGGTTCGCTCGTTCATCATATTCATCTGACGGTCCACCCGTTCATTCAATTCATTTGACGGTTTATCCGTTCATCCCGATGATTCATTTCGTTCATTTATTCCGTTCACACATTTTGACGAATCATCCATTTCGTTCATATTAGCAACTTATCATCTTTGTTTAAGTTGTCCACTGAAATAATGTTATTCAATAAATTATATTCTGCCATGTCTATATTACCTGAGCAGATATAATTGAATATTATTATTTTCCTAAAATCAAGAAATATATCATGTCTTGCACCTCTGAATATATTTTCTATCGCTATTATTTATATCTGAATAAGATATGCAACAAATAATAGAGCCACAAAAAATATCTTTTTATTGATCAAAGATGAAAGACATTACAAAGATACATATTACAAAAAAAGAAGATACAGAAAATCTTTCTATTCGGTCGGCGGCGTCATCAAGTTAACCATATGCTGCTTTAAAGATTTTAGTCGCTCCTCACGGGATTCTATCACTCGTCTCCTAGCTTCCTCCATTCCAGACTTTTTATTAAAATTCGGTAAGGTCACTAAGCGGCGGGAGATTTCAGCCTGATGAGTCGTGATATATTCATTTCGTTCCTGAGTCAGAATGTCCAGTTGTTGAGTGGCAGCTTGATGCTGTGTGACTTCATCTTCTAGAGTATGCTGAACCAGTTTTAACTCTTCTTGGAGACGAGCAATCTTCTCTTGAAGACGAACAGATTTTGCTTTCAACTCAGTAACTTTCTTCTCCTCCTCTCCAGCAGCAGAGGTGGCTATCTCCATTTGAGAATCATATTCTGAAGCCTTGGCAGTATAAGTGTCTATGAAAGTCTGAAAATTAGCCTTCTCAATGGCAACTTCTTCAGACATCCTTTCCAATTCAGCTTGTATTAAGGATTCCGCTTCCCCTCGATTAAGATCTTTGTAGATCTTAACCGATGCTTCTAGCTCAACTAGTATGTGCTCAAGAAAAACAGCTTGAGCTTCATCTCCTTGACCTCGGATGGCATTTATCAAATGAGAGGTTGGGCTTCTAATAGTAGTGAAATCAACAACTTCTTTCTCTAGTACCCTATCTACTAGGGGTCCCAATGCATTAAAGAAAAGATTGCTGAAAGAACTAATGATAAATTGGTTAGTTGCCAAAGCACCAGGGGTAGCAGCTACTCCCGTTGATGATGAAGCAGCATGTGCCTGTGCAGATGGACGTTCTTGTACTTGAATAGAGGGTTCTTTAAACAAGGGAGCTAAAGTAGAACTGGTTGCTCCTCCCGGTTGTTCTTTTGCAAGGACAAATGAACCTATCATTGATTGTTGTTGTCGTTAACAATTAATTAAAAAGGATCAAAAGATGAAAGGCAATCTTACCATGACTTGCCCCAGCAACAAGCCTCTCGTCTGTTGTTACAGATTCAAGTCTAGCAGAGGTAGCCTCAGATATTACTGCATGGCTACTTCCGGCCTCAGAACCATCCGAGAAATATCGGCTACCGCTAGCGATAACCGTTATCGGTACTATATCAGTGCAAGGAGGAACCAGAGATAATTCGATTTCTACATGGATAAAAAATAGAGATGTCAGCCATTAATCTATGAAAAGAAGAATGATAATTTTATTTAATACCTTTGGGATTAGCGGTAGTAGCTTCCTCCGGCGCTACTTCCTTACCTATATTCTTTTCAGGAGACACCTCCACCTCAACATCCTTTTCAGGAGCTAGTGTGTCTTCAACAGCTTCAGGAGAAATATGGACATCAATGTCCTCGTCTTCATTCAAAGTATCATCAATAGCCTCTATTGATGTATCTTTAGTGCTCATGCTATCCTCAGGTACTTCCTCGCTGGCAGTAGCAGCGGTATGATCAACATCATCTTGTAGACCGAAGTCGCAATCATTTAATGATCCTCCTCTTCGCGAATTATTCCAGGTGTAACAAGAAGTTGAGTAGTTTCTACTGCTGGTGAAGGAGATCGCAGAGCTTCATGCTCCTCCTCTACAATATCCTCCCTAGGCTCTGCAGCCTCTTCTCTCTGATCAGTCTCGTCCCTTTGTTCTGGACTAGGAGTTTTATGCCTAGGCTCAGAGATAAGAGTAGGAGATGACATAGTAATTCCAGCAGCAGCACTGGCCACCACCGAGGACAGGATCACCTTCTTTCTTTTTCTAAAAGCCAGTTTCTTTCGATGAAGAGGTCTCTCTGGACTCTCAACATTTACCACATCAACCCGCTGTGGAAGAGAAGTCGGTGTGGTCGCTTCTTCTTGCGTCGACTCGGCCTGTTGCCGAGACTGCGACCTGGTAGTGACTTTCTCTGATGGGTCTAAGAGGAGTTTCTTCTTTGCAACCGGAGAGGAAGGTTCATTAATCCTTCTCTTCCTCTCCCTGGCCGGAGACTTAACAACTTTCAAAGAAATTCTCAGTGGTTCATTAACCTCCTCAGGGAAGTTAGCTTCCCTTGAGGCTTCCAAGGGATCATCCACTGGTTCATGTTGTTCATCATTTCCTGGAGCTAGCATAGCAGTTGCTCCTTTTTTCAAATGCGTCGCCGTCGCGAAGCTATCTACAAGATTAAAGTTCTCGGCAAAAGTATTTACAGCTGTATAAAAAAGTGAATATGTATATAACATTCGAGGGCCATGATCATTCTTGGTTGGCATCGAGAACATTGTCCTTGTGTCTCGAGCGTTGTAATAGGCCTATACTCTGGCACCATCAATCAGATACCCCTTTACTTGTAGGCAAGTTATAGCGTTGCCTACATCGAACTGGTCGTAACCAAATTGACGAACGAAGCGGCTTGGCAGATATGGTTCCAAGAAACACTCATCTTCAAATCTGTACACCAAGTGGGATGGCCTGATCGTCTTCAGCTAGTCAAATGCTGCCCGACCCAACGGCTGCCTCCCAAGGTCAACTAAATTTGTCGACATATGTTCATAACCGGCTGGAGGGGCAATGCAGTAAAAATTCCATCCCTTCCATAGGTTCAATGTACGTCTGCAGTCCTTCAGACTAGTGTACACCCACTTGCTCCGGGAGAATCTCCGTAGAAAGCTACCACCGACTGCTCCCATGTCGGGGTTCATCAATGACGGATGGTGCAGAAGCAACCATCCGAATAAATAGGTGTAAAGCAACTCCAGCCGAGGGAAGTTCTCCTTCTCACCCTTCCATTTGATCATGTAGTCAACATAAAGACGAAGACCTACATTCACTCTGCAGGTCATCGCTGACAGCAAATCCATCCGGTAGCCAAAGACTAACCGGACAGCAAAAAAAAGTACGCCACGGTGGAAGCGGTCCCCGACGCTTGCTTCGGGTACGACGAATCGACGGAGCCAGTATGTCAGAAAACCCGTCAGCTGGGCTTCTCTTGATATGGGCCTGTAGCCCATTCTCATAAAACTCTCAACAAAATATCTGGTCTTGAGTGGAGGGTATTGATGTTCATCATTAACTTTGATATCCATTTTCTTGTTTTCTTCCATCAATCTGATCACTTCACTGTGGCTGAGGGATTGGAAGAAAGTCGGGTTGCAAGTATCATGATCCTTAGTCTTTTTCTCAATGATATGATTAAGGAAAAGATAAGGTAACCACTTTGATGAATAACAGGTGCCGGAAGAACCGCTCTTATAGTACAGGGAGCATATGTTGTAATGGCACAATAGTTCGTCGAAAACAGCCACTATCTCTGCATTTTCTCGACGTAGTCTATCTAACTCGTCGTTTGTTGGAACATACTCCTCATAAGGGAAGTCTTCCGTTGGTAGGCACGAGATGTATTTCATCTCATGAAGGGTTAATCGAATTTCCCCGCAGGGTGTCATAAATGTCCCTGTCCTATAGTTATACCTCTCTGCCAAGGCAAGAAACAGATGAGGGTTTGGAAGGAATCCATACACGGTAGCGTATACCGCATGATATAGCTCGATCTCTTTAAGCCTGTCTTCGAACTGAGCCAATATCCAGTTGGCTATACAGTTCCACCTTCTGTTGTCATGGGTTCACCAGACCTGTCAGCCGGATGTCCTGATCCGGGTATCTGCCCTCAACCTTTGCGTATTCATTAGCAAAGATTGGTGTCCTCACCGGCAACAGCAAAGAAGAGTTCTCTGGAGGGATGCAGCCTGGCTTCAACCCTCTGAGCAAAGTGCTATGACGCTCAGAGGAGCTATAGAACATATCTCTGTTGTTTGGGCCTTTCTTGACACAAATCTTTCCTGTCCTTGCCTGCTGGAGGAGAGTAATATCCCAGTCCATCCTCCTGGGATGGCTTGCATGGGCATAGCGAGCTAGAGGAAGGCATCTAGCAATGTCCGGTAACAGGATTATTTTCTCCTTTCTTTAGAAGAGTCTCTGCTCAACACGGGGTCTTGGCTGAGAACTCTTGTCAATAGCTTCGCCAAATAAGAACATAGGTTTCTTATGGGTAATAGCGTCAGCAGACTGCAGGGGCTGCCCATTCATCAGACTTAACAAAGTCTCATTGTCCTGAGCTACCAAGATGGCTTGGCGGGAGGATGGCAGAGCATATTGGGGAAAAAATACATGGGACAAATCTTCTTTAAATTCTGGTTCAGCAAGGGACCCTGCAAATATTTCATACTCTGGATCCTCTCTGATGTTAACTGCATCAAACAGAAAAAACAGAATTTAGTACAAGTAAAATCAAAGATTCTGTCAGCAAATTGCACAAGTATCAGATTGCGCAAGCATCAGATTGCGCAAGCATCAGATTGTACAAGCATCAGATTATGCAACAACAGCTTCTATGCACAAACTGTCCAGTGGCGCCAACTCATCCACTTGCACAAGCCATCAGATTGCGCTGAATAACTTGCGCAAAGCATTAGTTTGTGCTGGACAGCCTTGCGCAAATCAGCAGATTGTGCTGACTTTTGCCAGCACGTTTTAACCGATTGCGCAAGAAAATAGTCTTCATAAAAACGAAAACTATTGGGTTTGTGAAACCGAAACCCTAAACAGGGCGGCACAGTATAACTAAATCTCTAAAAAGAGACAGGTTCGAAGGATCAACAGTGTTAAAGGATCCTAAAAAGGGTCTTTCAATCGGGTTTACTACCTTGCAGTGCTGGGTGAGCAACTTCATGACGAGAAGGGCGCGACACAGCCCGAGCCGAAGACTCGACGGGGGCCTTGCCTTTCTCGTCGGTGGAGCGCTTTGGAGCCATTAAGATCGACGGGAAGAAGAAGAAGAGTCAGGAAAACTCGGGAAGTTTTCTCTTTCGAAAGTTTGAAACCAAGTAAAGAATGGTAGAGAGAGAACTGAGAACTATTTATAGTTTTCCAAAAAAACAAACTCCTCAGATTGTGCTGAATAAACAGGGGCTAATTCCTCCGATTGCGCAGACAGGTCATCATATGCGCAACTTGATTTAACAATCAAAATTCAAAGTATTTCGAAGCTTTGACTATTTTCAAACTTCGAAAACTTTGAAGGGGGTCTTGTAGGTCCTAAAAATCAAGTTGTACCCATCAAAGAAGTCATAAAAATTAAATTATGTATCCTTCAAGTGAACTGCACAGAAGACAGATTGTGCAACAATTCGATTGTGCAGGCTGAACTGCGTACTCATCCAAGTGCGCAAGCTGACGTGGCCTCGTCAGCATTACCTGACAGAGAATCAGATCTTCTGACAACTGACAGCACGGAGAACGAGGAAACTGTTCGTTTATCGTGCAGCACAGCGCTCGAGGACAGCTGTACATGCAGCACAATCTGCCAGACCCTCTGCAACGCAGTCCATCCCAGCATGGTCTATCCCAGCACAATCTGAAGCCAGTACAATTTAGGTGGCGCACTCCATCAATACAACTGACAAAGTACACGTGGCCTTCATGCCATTAATGACTCATTACGTGGTAACCGTTTGCACACGATCATGCACATTTCAATCAAATAATGCCATGTGTCCAATACAGTTGGCCCACGATCAAATAACTGCCAGTGCAGTTTGATATCTGCACGGTCCAATGCAAGCGCAATCCATCTTGCGCAGTCCAGAATAACTAAAAAGTAGTTATTTCCAGAACTCTATAAATAGAGTTTCAAGTCCTTCCTAGAGGGGATCACACGCACATAGAGATCAGAAATCATCACCAGAGATCAGGAGTTCTTGCCAAAGTACTGCTGCAATCTTCAGAGGCTACTGTCTTCAAAGTTTATATCGTCCAATGGATAAAGCGATCGTCATTCAGATCGGATTCCTATAGTTGTACTTTCCCAGAATTCTTGTAATCTTCTTACAAAGTTTTTTAAAATAAAGATCAACTTTTGTTTTTACAAACAACAACAGATCATCTGCCGCATGACGACGCTATCCTTACGCGGTTGTTCATTGGGGCACGAGAAGGGGTCGCATTCGACTGGTACCGCAACTTCCCGGACAACTGTATCCATTACTTTGTCGGCTTCAAGCGTATGTTGTTGGAGAGGTTCTATGAGGTAGAACAGGATATGACAATGTCAACCCTCATGGACGTTGTCCAAGGAGGGAAGAAGCTGACAAGAAACTATATTGAGCTGTTTTGCCAAACCGTGATGAAGTTGCCCTCCGGTAACCTAGACTCTTCCTTAATTGAAATTTGCTAAAAGAGGCTGCTCCCCACAATCAGCCTTTGGATGGGCAAAAGTCAATTTAAGGACTGGAAGACTTTCATCATCAGCGCCACTAGCGCAGAAGACAAGCTGAAGAAAGCTTGCCAACTGGGATTGCACATCTCGGAGGGAGACGACAAAGGCAAACGCCCTAATGCCAACAACAACAACGGAGGTAATTCCTCCAACAACCGAGACAACAAGGGCAAACATGCTTTGGTGGCCGACACAGCACCGAATCCTGAACCAAAATAGGCAGAAAAGCAGTAGACGTAGATGACTTACTCCTTCGAGGATAGCCATGTTAAGCCCATCTTTGACATGCTCTTGCAAGGAGACAGAATTCAGCTTCCTCCTCCAAGGCGTGAACCTTGACTTGTAGAGATAGAGAGCCCAAAGTACTGCAACTACCACCGCTACGTCCACCATGCTACACAAGACTGCTTCCAATTGAAGCGGTACATCCAGAACCTCATCGACTCGAAGGCCCTGGCCATTGATTTCAGGAAGGTAACGGTCGCCGCCAACATGGTGTCGGTCCAGTTCGGCATCTTCCCGCCGACGAGGACCCAAGACGGTGTAGTACCTATCCCCCGGGCAAAAATGGAGGTCGCTAATCTTTCACCTCCCCGAGACCAGGCTGCTGGTCTAGTGCCCCATACCACATCACGAGAGGAGATCATGTGGGTCCATCCGGACCTAGTACCTGAAGTGACTCGGTCCGTACCACCCTCCATCGACAAGAAGAAGGATGGAAAAGTCAAGTCCTGCCGCACAATCTCTGCAGATGTCGACGAAGTTATGGCTGTCGTCACCCGGTCTGGTGCATAATCCCAACCTACACCAGGTAACTCGGCTGAAGAACGTCAGCCGGCCGCTGCTAACGCTCCAGGACCCTCTCAGCCTCCGCCGACCGATAAGCCCAAGCCAAAGGAGACCCGCTTTGACAAGCCGCTCTGAAAAGACACTCCTCACGGGCTGGAGAAGCCCTACAATTTTAATATTTTGGCACAACTGGCCATCACATCGGCCAAATTGTCATTATACGAGCTTTTGAGACTCTCCAAAGATGTTTGCGTTGCACTGAGCGAAGCACTCCAGAATGTCGATGCATATCTGGCTCAGGTCAATCTCACTGGGGAGAGCTCGCCTGCAGATCTCCAGGACAGCACTTGTACAGTGGCCATGCCCAACATTGTGTTCACTCCGTAGGACATGCTTATCAAAACCAACCTGCACGATCGCCCTCTGTATTATACTGGATATGTCGGCGATGTCAAGGTGGATCGGATGCACACTGATTCCGGTTCTTTGATAAGCATTTTTCTAAAGAATTTGCTTCACCATCTGCGTATCCCTATGCATCGGCTGACTCCTACCAGCACCGCAATTAGCGGTTTCAATTCAAGGAGAAGCTATCACATCGGAAAGATTCGCCTAAAGAGCCAAATTGGCGACCTTCAGTCGGAAGTAACCTGCTATGTCATCGACACAGACACCTCCTATAATATTCTTCTGGGGCGTTCGTGGATACACGATTATATGATCGTGCCTTCTATATTATACCAGTGCTTCAAGTACGTCGACAAACACGGCTTCGTGAGGACAAAATTTGCCGACATCGATCCCTTTAAAGGGGTCGAATCCTATTATTCGGATTCTTGCTTGTACGAGAAATCCAAGAGGCACATGATCAACGAGGATGTTCAGGAGCAGATGAAGGCCATTGTGGGGCCTGGAGAACCCTTGAGAATCCATCTCTAACCCCGCAAGCCAGAAAGGACTGCACCTCTAACAGCCACTCTGTATAGCGAAGCAACTGGTCTCCCGGTGCTCACTGCACAGAAGAAGCAGATGACAATCCGACTGCCAAGGTCTGGCCAAAGGCCAAGACCCACGATGGAGCCACTGACAATCAGGCTGCCGAGAGCCGGCCAGCAACAAACAGAGGAGCTCAATCCCTCTGTCAAGCCGATGACGATTCGTCTTCCCAGAACGAGTCGACAACCAAGCACTAAACTGGGGACTACAAGCAAACCAACAACTCCCCGTCTCGCACCAAGCACTACCCTGGGGGCCGCTAGTGCACCGACGACTCCATGTTCAGCACCACCAGTGGAGCCCCTGATGATTAAGCTGCCCAAGTCGTCCTTCCAGTATTCATTGACACAGGGGGTGGCCAAAGAAGAGTTAGAGCTGGCCAAGTATGTGGCTGCTCACACTGATGTTCCGTCCACAGATGATGTAATTCTCCCGAAAAAGATACCTTACTTCATCAATAAAGGACTATCTTTGAACTACCTCGAGCTTAATAAGCTTTGTACAATGTATGCTATAGAACACGGTATTGGCACCCACCTACACACACAGGTGACAAATGTCTATACCACAAACCAACTTACTCCCGTAGAAGACGCTTGTTTCATAGTCGAAGGAGAGGATCATCCAATCATCTTTGGCCGAAAGAATGACCCACAGCCCTTCAGGATAGAAGAAGTTGATCTCGAACCCGATACCGGGAGACTGCCCCTTTATCTGTATAGCTCCCGATCCAAGTACCTCATACAAAAATAGGGGTATGATCTAGAGACTACGCCAGGCTTAAACTATGGCACTGGTTGGTGGTTACCCTTACAGTTGCCAGTACCAGCTGGGAAACCACGGGATTACTACAACAAGACTAGACGTGGGCTAGGTTATATTACACCTACAACGACCACTAAAAGCTCAGATGAAGAATGTGACTGGAATTCACATTCAACCGGATCACCAACTTCTGATTCGGATATCAGCATCGGGGACGTATTCAGGCAAGCTCTGTCTGTCAATATGGCATTTGCTGATGCCTACAAAGAAGATAAAAATGTACCCGAACTTCTCGAGTTAGAACCTTGGGTCCAGTAACTAGATGTACAGTGGAAGAAATGCTTCAAACTCCGTGAACCTTCCACTGAAGATGAAGTTATGCAAGTTGACCTCGGCGATGAGTCCTCTCCGAAGCCAATCTTTGTCAGCAAAAGCCTGACAGACGAAGAGCGGGAGGCGCTTTTACAACTCGTCCGAGAGTACATTGACGTGTTCGCCTGGAGCTATGATGACATGTCGGGGCTAAACCCTGAGGTTGAACTTCATAAACTAAACATTCATCCAGACGTAAAGCCGGTCAAGCAACAGCAAAGACGTTTTCGCCCGGACATCATGAATTCTATCAAAGCTGAAGTCAACAAACTGATAGCCAACAGCTTCATCCGGGAGGAGCAACATCCAGACTGGGTCGCCAACATAATACTAGTCCTCAAGAAGAATGGAAAGATTCAAATTTGCATCGACTTTCGAAATCTGAACGAAGCATGTCCTAAAGATGAGTTCCCCTTTCCCATCACGGACATCATAATCGACAACACATGTGGCTTTGAGCGCATATCATTCATGGATAGCTTCTCAGGATACAACCAAAGTAAGATGTTTTCTGACGACAAAAATCATACATCATTTCGAACACCGATTGGCGTGTATTATTACACAGTCATGTCCTACAGTTTAAAGAATGTCGGCGCCACATATCAAAGAGCCATGAGTGTCATCTTCGAAGATCACCTACGTAAGACCGTGGAGTGTTATATTGATGACATCGCTGTCAAAAGCCGCTCTAAAGGAGACCATCTGCAGGACCTGAGGACGGTATTCGACCTGATGCGAGCGCACAACTTGAAGATGAATTCTACCAAATCCTTCTTGGACGTATCTAGTAGAAAATTCATAGGTTTTATCATTACTGCCCAGGGAATCCACATAGACCTTGAAAAGACGAAGGCAATCATGGAGATGGGTCCCCCGAGAAATCTTCGTGAACTTCGAGGCCTTCAAAAGAGGCTAGCTTACATCAGGAGGTTAATCTCTAACCTCTCCGGGCGATGTCAACCATTTACCCACCTCATGAAGATGGGCGTCTCATTTGTATGGAATGAAGAGTGCCAATGCGCGTTCGACAACATCAAAGAATATCTGTCAAATCCTCCAGTTCTGGTGTCCCCGGTTGCTGGAAAACCGTTCTTGCTTTATGTACGAGTGATGGAGCATTCCCTCGGTGTTCTACTAGCATAAAACAATGACGTGGGACATGAACAAGCTATCTATTACCTCAGCCGAATGATGATTGGTCCTGAGTGTAGAAGTATGGAAAATGATCCATGCGGCTAGGAAACCCCATGCGGCTCATAAAGGCCATGCGGCTCAGAAGGTCATGCGACATAAGAGACTATGCGGCCCAAGACATCCCATGTGGCTCAGAAGATAAGTGGCACAACAATGTTCCCCTCTGCCCTATGCTACATTAATTACTTTGGCGGTTGACAACTCTGAAAAAAGTGACAGCCCTGACACAAGAGAGGCAATTATGACTCTGTCATAATGACAGACCCCTAGGGAAGAGAAAGATATCTCTGACACAATCCGCCGAGATCCATAAAAATGCCACGTGGCCTTGCCACGTGGGCGTTCGTATGCGGCTCGAGCGAAGACTTCCCATGCGGTTCAGAATGAAGCTGTCCTATGCGGCTCAGGCTGAAACAGTCTCATGCAGCTCAAGCGGAGGCCTTCCCATGCGGCTCAAGAGGACCATTTCCATGCGGCTCAGGCGGATGCATCCCTATGCGGCTCACAATGATCATCTCCATGCGGTTCAAAGGTTCGAAGGGAGGCCACTACCCAAGCAGCCCTGGCACGTGGCCCAAACCTTATGCGGCCCAAATCTTATGCGGCTCAATCTTCATGCAGTTCAGATCCCCCAGTGGCTCCTAGGACACGTGTCCTAAGCCGATCAATTTCTAAGATTTATTGCAATCAGAGATTGGGTCAAATCCCAATAATCTAGGATATGTGGCAGGAGAATAAATCATATTTATTCGCAGACATCAGAAGATCATTATGAGGAAGATTTATTCCAATCAGCATTAATTGCTGATGAAATTTGGTGTAATCTACACTTAATGGTCCAGATTCATCACACTCAAAACTAATAGCCTAGATTGACCAATCCACAGGCCGCCGCCATCTCCAAGAAGTAATCATTTGCAACCCTAATGATCACACCCTATTCCTATAAATAGCAAGGTGCCATTCCCTTACAATATATACATTCCCTGACAATATACACAACGGAGAGAGTGTGACCAGAGAGACCCCCTTTTCGAGATCAGAGAGCACTAGAAGACTTGGAGAAAAAAAAGCAGAGAGGGAGCAAAGAGAGCATTTCTTCAACGCCGAGCAAATCTTCTGGAGCCAAGGCTGCATACTGACCGTCCAAGGAGTAAGGCAGGGCTGTCGTCGCCTTCCCGAGCCTCTATCGTCACCCCCAGAATCTAAAATAAACAATTATACTTAGTCTGCTGTACCTAGGCTTTCGTCCCTAGGCTTTCTTTGTACAAGCGAGTTTGTATTGTGAGTCTAAGTTCAGTCCTCCCATAAAACTGTTCTGTACTTTTACAATCAATGGCAAACACGATGGCGACTCTGCTGGGTACAAACTTCTCCACGGCTGAGGAGTTGGTGACGCAGTCGGATGCAGCCAAGCTTGGCTCCACGCAACAGAAAATGGTCGTCCGTTTTGACCAACAAGCGTTTGAAGAGATGCTCTCTGAAGGAAGTGCTGGCCCGATCCAGAAGCGAACCCGCACAAAGAAAGCTCGCTGCGAGTGGAGGCCAAAATCGTTTGCCCCTCCACAAGCTCTGGAACGGGTACTCTCTGCTACCCAAGGCGGCGAGGGTGATTCTCATACAGCTCCACTTCGAGCCGTAGAGAACTATGATGTCCCCGAGTCCGGCAGAGGAAAGCATTACGATGCTGGACTTGTAGGGACAAAGAGCGACTCTATGTACCCCAAGAAGAAGCCGAGCACTCATGTGGCCAAATCTGTCAACCACATGCAGGAGGCTCACGCGAGTGGATCTACCGGCCGCATGAAGAAAATCCATACGGCCAGATCATCCAGCCGCATAAAGAAGACTCATGCGGCTGAGACTTTCAGCCGCATGAAGAAAGCCTATGCGGCTACGTCTGCCAGCCGCATACGGACCAACGATGACAGCCGCATGACGCCTACTCCCCGTGGCTCTGTCTTCGACCGCCTCTCGTACGGTCCTGATCTCTTGTGCTCCCAAGAAGATATGTCTGACTCTCTCTAGTATCACTTAGACTCTTCCTACTATGTGCCCGTACACACTAGAGCGAAGAAGTCTAAAGCAGCGCGAGCCTGGCGAGTTCGGTCCGCTGATCGGACCTCTGACCATCCGAGCATTCCGTATACTACTACGCGGGCCTCGGATGGGAAGTTGTACAGAACCACTCGAGACCAGCCCCCGACGGCAGACGGAGAGAGATGTTCGCAAAAGTCTCCCAAAATCCCGGGAGCAAACATAGTCGGTCCAGACCCATCTGACTTGCATGAGGCCATCCTCCACAAGCGCAAGGAAAGAGAAGATGCATTGGGGTACAAAGAGTCCCCCCACGGATGTCACTGCACCCAAGTCATCGTCAACTGCTGCTGCAACAGCACGACGATACGAGAAGACCGGCAATCTGTCTTTCAAAGACTGCAACAGCCATCTTCAGAAGACGAGGTACTACCCGTCGCCTCCTGTAACTCCGTTCAGAAAGTCCCTGCTAATGGAAGGGGGAAGAAGACAATGTTCCCAACCCGAAGATTTCAACCACTGCGACTAAAAGACTGTCGTCCAAACGGGTGTCCACCACCGAAGTTTTCTAAGGTACTCGCTCTAAGACGAAATCTGCTACAGTAGGAGATTCGTCGTCCACAACGCAGGGGGTTGCTGGGGCTGGGGGTAGCACCCCTCCGAGCCTCCACAGCAATCCAATGTTCCAAGAAGACGAGCCCGGGGAGACCACTCTCCCATCAGGTACAACAGGTGCTGATGTCCCCAAGGACATCCATGACTCTCAAGACGAGGCAAACTCGGAGACTGGGAGTACTGTTCCTTCCAAGTCTGAATCAGAAGGGAACATACCCACATACCCCGATGACTTCTCACTACAGGGTACGATTCGGAGGGCGCTTCCTCCACCATTCCGTCTATCTCTCCTCATGTGAAGACGGTATTCATGACAGACAGCAACCAAGGTGGTTCCAGTGATCGCCAACGCATCGACACTCTAGAGGCCATACTGCATGCCTTGGTCAAGTCTGTAGACGAGATCAAAGCGGCCCTTCCAACTCTCCAAGGAGGGATGCCTGGCCAAACAAGTACGGGTCCCGCTGTCAATGCGAACTCAAACTCAGCAGCACCGAACCGGGGCAACAGTCCTCCAAAAGTTACGGCCCCCACCACTGTGGATGAGGCCCGCGAAGCGAGAAGAGAGGTCCAAAAGCTCCGAGCCATGTTCCACGCTCGAGAAAACTCTTAAGACCTCATAATACGGCAGCCATACCCTGCTGCATGGAGGGATGTTCCATTCCCACCAAGATATAAGCCGTTCAACATCAATCCTTATGATGGCAAGACCTCAGCAAGTTGGTACATCACTTACTTCGAGGTCACCACCGACCATCTGCCCCATGACGATGCCATTCTCACACGACTATTTATCGGGGCATTGGAAGGAGTCGCCTTCGACTGGTATCGCAATCTGCCGGACAACTGCATCCACTCCTTTGCCGGCTTCAAGCGCATGTTCTTGGAGCGATTCTACGAAGTAGGGCAGGATATTACCATGTCTACCCTCATGGACGTCGTCCAAGGGGAGAAAGAGCTGACAAGGAAGTACATCGAGAGGTTCCGCCAAACCGCCATGAAGTTGCCCTCCGAAAACCCAGATTTCTCCTTGATTGAAATTTGCCAAAAGAGACTGCTTCCAACAATCAGTCTCTGGATGGACGAAAGTCAATTCAAGGATTGGAAGATGTTTATCATCAGTGCCACAAGCGCCGAAGAATGATTGAAGAAGGCTCGCCAACTGGGATTGCACATCTCGGACGGAGAGAACAAGGTCAAGCGTCCCAACAACGATAATGGGGGTAGCCCCTCCAACAATCGGGACAGCAGGGGAAAGTAGGCAATGGTGGCCGATACAGCACAGAAACCTGAGCCAAAGCCAGCAAACAAACAATGGCCGCAAATCACTTACTCCTTCGAAGACGGTCACGTCAAGCCCATCTTGGACATGCTCATACAAGGAGACAGAATCCAGCTTCCTCCACCAAGACGGGAACCACGGTCGGCAGAGATAGAGAACCCAAAGTACTGCTATTATCACCGCTACGTCCACCATGCTACACACGACTGCTACCAGCTAAAACGGTACATCCAAAACCTCATCGATTCGAATGCTCTGGCTATCAATTTCGAAGAGGTAAACGTGGCAGCCAACATGGTGTCAGTACAATTCGGCAGCTTCCCTCCGACGAAAACTCAAGACGGGGTGGTCCCCATCCCTCTGGCAGCAATGGAGATCGCTAATCTTCCTCCTTTCCGAAATCAGACCGCTGGTCTAGTGCCCCTCACCACATCACAAGGGGAGGTCATGTGGATCCATCCAGACATGGTATCGAAAGTGACTCGGCCTATATCGTCTTCTACCTGCAAGAAGAAGAGTAGAAAAATCAGGTCCTGCCATACAATCTCGACAGACATCGAAGAAGCTACAGCCATCGTCACGCGGTCTGGGGCACAATCACAACCTGTGGTTGACAATCCAGCTGAAGATCATCAACCCACTACAACTGATGCTCCGGGATCGGCTCAGCCTCCGACGACCGACAAGCCTAGGCCGAGGGAGACTCGCTTTGATAAATCCCTCCGAAAAGAGGCATCACAAGGGCTGGAGAAGCCCTACAACTTTGACATCTTAGCACAATTGGCCAACACACCGGCCAAGTTGTCATTATACGAGCTTTTGAGACTCTCCAAGGATGTTCGTGCGGCTCTGAGCGATGCACTACAAAATGCCAACGCATACCTCGCTCAGGTCAACCTCACAGGAGAAATCCCGCCTGCAGATCTCCAAGACAGCGCCTGTACGGGAGCAATGCCCAATATCGTCTTCATTTCGCAGGACATGCTCATCAAAACCAACCTGCACGATCGCCCGCTATACTACACTGGATATATCGGCGACGTAAAGGTGGATCGGATGCACATTGATCCTGGCTCTTCCATAAGTATTATCCCGAAGGGTCTGCTACATCATCTCTACATCCCAATGCATCGCCTGACGCCTACAAGTACCGCCATCAACGGTTTCAATTCGGGCAGGAGCTACCCAATTGGGAAGATTCGTCTGAAGTGTCAAATTGGCGACCTCCAATCCGAAGTCACCTACTACGTCATAGATGCAGACACTTTTACAACATCCTCTTGGGGTGCCAATGGATACACGATTATATGATCGTGCCTTCCACGCTGCACTAATGCTTCAAATATGTCGACAAACACGGCTTCGTGAGGACATAATTTGCTGATATCGATCCCTTCAAAGGGGTCGAATCCTACTACTCAGATTCCTGTCTGTACGAAAAGTCGAAGAAGCATCTTGGTGAAGAAGATGTACAAGCTAGTACCGAGACAACCACAGGATCAGAAGAGCCTCTGACGATCTACCTCCAAGCTCGCAAACCTCGCAAGTCAGCACCCCTTACCACCACTCTGCGTAAGGACGTAATCAGCCTCTCGGCACAAGAAGAGCAGATAATAATCCGGCTGCCAAGGTCTGGCCAAGTGCCAAGACCCACAACGAAGCCGCTGACAATTAGGCTGCCGAAAGCCAGCCAGCCTCAAACGGAGAAGCTCAATCCCTCCGACAAGACAATGATGATACGCCTTCCCAAGAAGGGTCGTCACCCCGATACAAGGCCTGAAACTTCTAGCGAACCAACCACTCCCCGCCTAGCATCGAGTACCAAGCTGGGGGTTGCTAGTTTTCCAACAACTCTATGCTCTGAACCGCTGACGATCAAGCTGCCCAGGTCGTCCTCTCAGTCTTCATTTATACAGGGGGTAGCTGAAGAGGAACCGGAGCTAGCCAAGTATGTGGCTGCCCACATTGATGTTCCCTAAGCAGATAATGTAATCCTCCTAGAAAAGATACCTTACTTCATCAATAAAGGGCTATCTTTGAACTACCTCGAGCTTAATAAGCTCTGTACGATGTATGCTATAGAACACGGTATAGGCACTCACCTCCACACATGGGTAACAAATGTGCATACCGCAATCCAGCTTACTCCAGCAGAAGACGCTTACCGCATAATCAAGGGAGGGGACCACCCAATCTTCTTCGGCCGGAAGGACGATCCTCATCCCTTCACCATAGAAGAAGTCGACCTTGGATCAGATGCCGGAAGACTGCCTCTGTATCTTTATAGCCCCTAATCTAAATATCTCATACAAAAATAAGGGTATGATCTAGAGACTACGCTAGGCTTGAACTACGGCACGGGACGACGATTACCTTTGAAGCCACCGGTCCCGGCAGGCAAACTACGGGACTACTATAGCAAGACTCGATGTGGATTAGGGTATGTAACACCCACGACGACCCCTGAAAGTTCAGATGAAGAATATGACTGACATTCACATTCGACCGGGTCACCAACTTCTGACTCTGATACCAGCATCGGAGATGTATTCAGACAAGTCTTTTCAGTCAACATGGCATTCGCCGACGCTTATGAAGAAGACGAAGACATCCCCGAAATCTTTGAACTATAGCCGTGGGCCCAGCAGCTGGATGCATAATGGGAAAAGCGGTTCGAACAGAGAGAACCTCCCACTGAAGATGAGGTCATGCAAGTAGATCTCGGCATCGAATCTTCTCCAAAACCAATCTTCGTAAGTAAAAGCTTAACAGACGAAGAGGAAGAATCACTGCTGGAACTTGTCAGAAAATATATTGATGTGTTCGCATGGAGTTATGAAGACATACCGGGGTTAGATCCCGGCATTACTCTTCACAAACTCAACATTCGGCCAGATGCAAAGCCAGTCAAGCAGCAACAGCGACGCTTCCGGCCAGACGTCATGGATGCGATCGAAGCCGAAGTCAACAAACTAATAGCCAGCAGCTTCATTCGTGAGGAACAACATCCGGATTGGGTCGCCAACATAGTTTTGATCCTCAAGAAGAACGAAAAGATCCGAATCTGCATCGACTTTCGCAATCTGAACGAGGCATGTCCCAAAGACGAATTCCCCCTCCCTATTACAGACATCATGATTGACAACACCTACAGCTTCGAACGCATGTTATTTATGGATGGATTCTCGGGGTACAACCAAGTCAAGATGTCTTCTGACGACGAAAAGCATACATCATTCCGAACACCAATTGGCACATACTGTTACACAGTCATGCCTTTCGGTTTAAAGAATGCTGGCGCCACATATCAACGAGCCATGAGTATCATCATCAGAGAACACTTCCGTAAGACGGTGGAATGCTATGTTGATGACATCGCCGTCAAGAGTCGCCGTAAGGAAGACCATCTACAGGATCTGAGGACGGTATTCGATCTGATACGAGCGCACAATTTGAAAATGAATCCCACAAAGTCCTTCCTGGGCGTATCCAGCGGGAAGTTCTTGGGTTTCATCATCACCGCCCAGGGTATTCATGTAGACCCTGAGAAGACGAAGGCAATTATGGAGATGGGTCCTACGAAAAATCTCCGCGAACTCAGAGGCCTTCAAGGGAGGCTAGCTTACATCAGAAGAATCATCTCTAACCTCTCCGGGCGGTGCCGACCGTTCACCCACCTCATGAAGAAAGGTATTTCATTCGTATGGGACGAAGAATGTCACCGTGCTTTCGATAACATCAAAGAATATTTGTCGAACCCTCCAGTCCTGGTGGCCCCGGTTGCTGGAAAACCATTCCTGCTCTACGTACGAGCAATGGAACATTCCCTTGGTGCTCTGCTAGCACAAAATAACGATACAGGACATGAACAAGCCATATACTACCTCAGTCGAATGATGATTGGGCCAGAGCACCGATACACCACTGTGGAGAAGGAATGCCTTGCCCTGGTGTTCGCTGTTCAGAAGACGCGGCACTATGTCACCGGACAAACAATACATGTGATCTCACGAGTCAACCCTCTCAGGGTCCTCATGACTAAACTAGGGGCACTCAGCACTCGCCTCGCTACATGGGCAATATTGTTGTCCCCTTATCATATGATCTTCGTCCCGCAAAAGGCTGTCAAAGGTCAAGCCTTGGCGGACTTTTTGGCAGCCCACCCGGGTTCGAAGTCGTCCAGAATATATGAAGAAATTCCAGATGAGGTCGCCGACTCAAATACAGCCTCTCACGATAACATATGGCGGATGTTCTTCGACGGTGCTTCAAGAACAAGACCCAAGGGCAACATTATTGTCAGAGTTGGGGGGGTGCTAGTCTCCCCTTCCGGATTGGTGATTAACCGCGCTTACTCCCTCACGGAACCCTGCTCTAACAATGTGGCCGAGTACAACGCTCTGGTCATTGGCCTCCAACTTGCAAGGGAACTGGGGGTAGAATATCTTGAAGCATACGACGATTCTCAGTTAATCGTCAATCAAATCCGGGGCTTATACGAAGTTCGCCATGAAGACATGATCCCCTATCACCAAATAGCGATCGACATCATCTTGTCGTTCGAGGGGTTCTTCATCGAACACGTCCCCAGACTCCAAAATATCGAAGTCGATGCCTTAGCAGGCCTGGCCGCTTCCCTAGCAGGGTCGAATCATACCCATCAATCGGTAGATGTGATAGGCCACGAGCTGGTCTGCCCCAAGAACAATGTTCAATTCGTGGCAAGTTATTCCGCTCAGGCGATTGATGATGTCCCAGATTGGAGACAACCATTCATCGACTTCGTCGTCTACGACATCCTCCCCGAGAACCCAAAGGAGGCCACCTCTATTAGACGGCGTTCCCTCAGATTCTTCTACGATACAGAGACGAAAATGCTGTATTGGCGATCCTACGATGGATTATTGCTTTGGTGTCTGTCAAACGCAGAAGCCAAAGAAGCCGTACGAGAAGCGCATGACGGTGTCTGCGGGGCCCATCAGCCTGGTCCTAAATTGCAAGACCGTCTTCGCCGAATGGGCTACTACTGGCCCACGATGGTAGCGGATACGATAGACTACGCAAGAAGGTGCAAAGCCTGCCAAGTCCACACAGACTTCATTCACCAGCCATCCGAATTTCTACATCCGACAGTGTCATCCTATGTAAAACCCCTAAATTTCTACTATATTTTTTATATATATTAAATTTGGTACTGATTTAAAAATTTTGTATTGTACGTCGCATAGTCGTATTGTACGTCGCGCATAAAATTTTATTTTTCGTAGTTGCTCGACGAGTGCGAATATGTACGAGCGTACATATTTTGAGAAAAACATTTTTTTTATTTTTATAGTTTCAAAATAATATATGTAATATTTAGTTTAGCTATCAAAATTTCCTAAATTTATGATTTTATTTATGCAAGGCCTTTTATTTGGAATAAATAATATTATTCATGCATACATATATTTCATAAATATTTGCTAGTTTAATTTAAATAAAAATATAATTTTTGAGATTTATTATTCAAAAAGATAATTAAAAATATTTATTATTTTTGAAATTATTATTATTGGTATTTTGAAAAATATATTTGGAAGTTATGGTGGCCATTTAAATCTTGATTTGATTTTTAGATTTATTTAAATAGTTAAATATTCAAAATTTATTTATCCCATTTGCTTTTGAGCTAAAAATTTAAATAGATTTAAATTAGATTTAATTGATTTGATTTTAAACTAAGAGAAATTGATTTGATTTGATTTAAATTAGATTTGGATTTGGAATTGGATTTGATTGCTTTTAAATTAAATTAGGAAATATCTAAAATGGGTTTAAAAGAATCCTAATTCTTATCTAATTGGGAATTCCCACATCCTATAAATAGGCAGGTACTCCTCCATATTATTTTTACATCAAATCATCTTTCAAACCATCCTTGTCAAAATTTCTCTCTTTTTTTCGTCATAAATTCAGCCTCAATTTTCAAAGGTTGTAGCAACTTCGAATGACCATAACTCCCAACTCCGGACTCCTTTTGACCTCCAGTTTTTTTTTGTTGGAATCGTATTGAGGTATATTTTCTGAATGTAAATTTTATTTTCATAAATTCGGAACTTAATTTTCTGGAAAATTTGTGGAGTGTCAGTGGTCCAAAATCTGACACGTTTTAGTGTTTTTGAGATTCTAGGAGAACCAGGAATCAGAATCACGATCCGTTTGAAGTTTCGGAATACTGACAGAAAAATACATATCATATATTTTTCCCAAAATTTTTCCAGAATACTTTATTTTTGGTTTTTATTTTAGAAGTTTGTCACATCGTCTGAGTTATCTTGTGTAGCCCTGTGACTATTCTGTACCCAACGGGATTGTCGGTTTCACCAACAAGGACCTCAGACAAGACACCTTGCCATTTGTTGTTTAATTATTTTAGCTCATATTTTATGTATTATTTATTTTCTTTATGCAAAATAAACTGTAATACATGGCATAACTGTTAGAACTTACTGTTCATTTATATTTCCTGCTATTGATTATTTTTTCACATTAAACCTAGATTTAAGGGACCACCTTGTGTGTTGCATTCATTGGCCTTGACACGTTGTACCACGAAGTTTTGTGTCGCATGTAGAACACGAAAGTGCGTTATTGGCTGACCACCAGTACGTACAAGCCGTGCGATAGGAATAACCGCTAATAGAGATTGCATGCTAGTTTGACTTAGCGGTTATAGTGGTTTGTGTTGTGGATACAACACAGTAGGCATTGGGCGGGAAGGATAATTCCTTAACGTATGGGCTTTGATGCAATTCCCTTGTGACCCGGACTCTCCGCTGGAGATACGGGGTTAATGACCCATGATTACTGACGATTCTGCGGAACGTCATGCTCTTACTGATGGGGCCGCTACTGCCCAAGGGGGGACCATGTCGATCCTATTCAGCCAGGGCCCATGCGTAGGAAGGATTGTTCTTAACTACATTTTACTTAGAACGGTTAGGCACCTTTATCCGTTAGGTACGAGTACTTTTGGTTTGGGTACTTGTATCTGACCGTGGCTTGGAACAATAACTTGTCGTAGATTAGTTCGTCACATCTTGTCCTTGTTTAGTTATAGGTGTGACTTACTACTTCGATGAGAAGGTATTGAACCTTGTTGGGGTCCGGATACCATATTGGATACTTAGCATGAAAAGATACGTCACCGTGAATTAGTTTACCATCTCTTGTCCTTGTTTGGTTGGGAGGATGGTATGCTCGTTCAGTAGGTATGTATTGGACCATGTTATAATTCGATTGACTTATTTATTTGAGCGATATTTATTCAGTTTATATGGCATGATATTATGTGGCTTGTTACGTCCCTCTGAGGACCTGGTTATCTCTCCAGGTGTGTGCTATTGTCTTTCACATGTGTTATAGCTTTAGCCGTGATCATCGCTATTTCTTCGAGGATGATTGCATTTGGATCGTCTTCGCTTCGCTTGCCAAATTCATATCTTTTCTTATGTATTTTTCCTTTACTTGTTGGTAGTGGATTTGTCTCCGCCCAACATATTGTATCAAGACAATTCATTATCTTTATATGATGTCTTTTATTCATTTATTTTATGTGGATGAGATTAGTTATGGTTATACTATATTTTACAACTTATGTATTTATACGAGGCTTCTATATATTGGAGTATACTTCGTATGAATACAGCTGGCATGTCTACGTTCCTAGTCCCACGTATTTTGGGACTGGGGCGTTACATGTTCTTGTGGTGGCCCATGCAGGTCGAGTTTGCCACTTCGGTTACGTTACTGTACCGATGTGAACCTGCAACATAGGATTAGAATTATAGGAATCTCATCCATACAGCTTGACCTCTTCCCTTGGCTTCAAATTCCGAACTCTCGTTCGACTTCCTTGAATTGCATCTTGCTTGATTCCTTTCTACCGTTGATTCTTATTTTCGTGCTTAGTGTCAACTAGGAAGATTACTACACTAGTATATGCTCATAGGTCAAACACATGGCTAGAATGGTTATATTGGCAATTGAAATACATTCAAGACTCTAATTGAGTTAAAAATATTTTTTTTTTTGTGATTTAATGATTAGTAATTTGTAAAGTAGGATATTACCACGGAAAGTTTTAACCTTGAGATTTCTAAATAATAAATACCATAGGATTTATAGAATTTCATACTTGGTTTAAGAAATTGATTGATTTTCAAAGATTTGATATTTATGATTTATTGGATTATAGTTATACAACCTTGCACAAGTATAAAATTGATTTGCTTTTCGAGTTGTGATATTTATGAGTTTTGGGTGATAGATATACATCTTTGTATAAATATAAAATTATTTGATTTTTTGAGTTTTGATATTTATGATTTATTGTATTATAGTTATACACCTTTGAACAGTTATAAATTTGGTTTGAAAATGATCTTAGCTTTTAAAAATGGCCGTAGGAATTATTTAAACTGAGTTGTACAACTTGCGATTTTCATATTTAGTAAATTTTGAATTTTAAGCGGAAGTAATGATGGTAATTTTTTGTTTACAATAATTGAAAATGATTTTTGAGAATTTTTCTTTATTTTAAATTGTGTCCTATGATTGAGGATTTACAAATCAATTTAGATTTTTGGTATAAAAAAAAAGATGTTGACTAATGAGATTATTTGAAAATTTAGTTTAATGCGGGATTGCTAATATTAAAATTTTGGGAGAATTTTGAAGGATGTGATGGAAAGTTATTTTGGTTGGTTAAAGGAAGTTACCATTTAAAAGTTGTGATTTTGTTGGAATAACTTAGCATGAATGGAAGTTAAAATTGATGAGAGCATTGAGTTTAATTTTTGAGATTGCTTTTAATATGCTGAGAGTTTTATTATGAGTTATTTGAAAACTTGAGAGTGTTAAATTTTGATGGATTGTGAAATTTTTATGGATTCGTAAATTATGAACTCTTGAGTTAAATAGTTGAATTTAAACGTTAATTTTGGAAAAGGTTAGTAGTAACGTGATAAAATTTTGCTTTGAGATTTTATGAGAGTGATTTAAATTTTTATGATGAATTTGAACAGCTTGGAGTGAATACAAATTTTGGTGGTTTATTTTTGAAAGTTTATTTTTGAAACTTTTTGGAGGAAACTTGAGTTAAATATTAATAATTGGCCACAAAGGTAGCCCAAATGAGTTAGAAGTATTCCACACTAATTGCCATGTCACTCATGACCATGATAGTAGTATATACACAAGTGTTGTTAGTTATCTACCCAACTATGTGACTGTATTTTCACCTCGACTTACTCGACCTTCCTTCAATTCTAGATCTTTTAATTGCGACCTTCTAACCCATTTGCAATTTGAATAATGAGTTAATGGTTCCTTAACTGTATTCATCTAGGAGACTATCTTCTCTCCGAAATTTGTTCCTAAATTATTTTTAGGGGATTATCTAATTAATTTTATTTCATGTTTTACTTGATCTTCTTTATTGTTGTGCATTAATTATCACCTCATGAACTCCCACTTTCTATTTTTGATCTTCTGGCGTCCCCTACCGTGACTTGTATATTTGGAGTACAACACTGCACTTTTCCTTCCAGCAAATTTTACGTATAAGACCTAGACAAGCCCACCTTACTGTAGACATATCATGTCCCACCAAAATCCATCTCCTTGTACTCTATTTCTTGATATAACCTTACGGTCAAAATGGCCAAACTATAATCTTTACCATGATACTGATATATTTTTGACCACGAATAGGGATTCCATCTCGACTCAATTCTTTCGACCGATATGTGATTGTGTTCTACTAAATTCCTTAAAGGCTTAAATTTGTGCTTTATCTTGATTGCTTAACCCATTGTCTCATCCCATTACTAGTTTAACTCTTGTAAGTTGGGTAGAATACCTCACGGCCCAACAAAGCCTTTGTCCTTGTGACCCATGTGGATAAATTTGCTTAGCCTATAAGTTCAGAGGACCCTAACTTAGCTAGTCAACCAAGACAACTGTATAGGCCCGAACTTCGGGTGAGCCTTGATCTTAAAAGATCTGGGACTATTTAAAATTTCCTTCATAATTACCTCCCTTACTCATAATTTGACAATCTCATGCTGCTAAATTAGCTTTAGTTTTTGCAAGCTTATTCTTTTCGAGCTTGATCATAATATATTTTATTGGGTGCACCCACTAACATATTGTCTAATCAGAACTGGTGCATGATGGTCTGATCAACCTATTGCACTTTGGTTCGCTTTTATCTATCGTTCTACGTGGATGGGGACATAGCTAAACTTGTCCTCTAGAGTCCCATCCGCGACTGCCTTGACAACTCCTTTTGAATTATTCGGTCGCCTTTGAACCACGTATTCGTATTCGATAACGCCTCCTTCGAACTCTATATTGCGTTCGCCTTCACCTATTTTAGAAGGACGAAAGCGTCGTACTAAAACTCCTCTAACTGTCCTATCACCATGACCATTACCACCCAATGTAACCATATCTTTGTCTTGAACTACTCGACCTTTCCCTCGACACTAAATTTACAATCTTGACTTTCTAATCACTTGAATTTAAGAGTTATTACAATCGTCTTTTAATCATACCCTCAACCTAGACTACGACCATATAAACTTCCTTAAACCCTCCTATCTACCGTTGTGCCTTCTCACCCCCTCCTAATTCTTAATTTCGAGGACGAAATTCTTTTAAGTTGGGTAGGATGTAAAACCCCTAAATTTCTACTATATTTTTTTATATATATTAAATTTGGTACTGATTTAAAAATTTTGTATTGTACGTCGCATAGTCGTATTGTACGTCGCGCACGAAATTTTATTTTTCGTAGTTGCTCGACGAGTGCGAATATGTGCGAGCGTACATATTTTGAGAAAAACATTTTTTTTATTTTTATAGTTTCAAAATAATATATGTAATATTTAATTTAGCTATCAAAATTTCCTAAATTTATGATTTTATTTATGAAAGGCCTTTTATTTGGAATAAATAATATTATTCATGCATACATATATTTCATAAATATTTGCTAGTTTAATTTAAATAAAAATATAATTTTTGAGATTTATTATTCTCAAAAAGATATTTAAAATATTTATTATTTTCAAAATTATTATTATTGGTATTTTGAAAAATATATTTGGAAGTTATGGTGGCCATTTAAATCTTGATTTGATTTTTGGATTTATTTAAATAGTTAAATATTCAAAATTTATTTATCCCATTTGATTTTGATCTAAAAATTTAAATAGATTTAAATTAGATTTAATTGATTTGATTTTAAACTAAGAGAATTTGATTTGATTTGATTTAAATTAGATTTGGATTTGATTGCTTTTAAATTAAATTAGGAAATATCTAAATTGGGTTTAAAGGAATCCTAATTCTTATCTAATTGGGAATTCACACATCCTATAAATAGGCAGGTACTCCTCCATATTATTTTTACCACAAATCATCTTTCAAACCATCATTGTCAAAATTTCTCTCTTTTTTTCGTCATAAATTCAGCCTCAATTTTCAAAGGTTGTAGCAACTTCGAATGACCATAACTCCCAACTCCGGACTCCTTTTGACCTCCAGTTTTTTTGTTGGAATTGTATTGAGGTATATTTTCTGAACGTAAATTTTATTTTCATAAATTTGGAACTTAATTTTCTGGAAAATTTGTGGAGTGTCAGTGGTCCGAAATCTGACACGTTTTAGTGTTTTTGAGATTCTGGGAGAACCAGGAATCAGAATCACGATCCGTTTGAAGTTTCGGAATACTGACAGAAAAGTACATATCATATATTTTTCCCAAAATTTTTCCAAAATATTTTATTTTTGGTTTTTATTTTAGAAGTTTGTCACATCGTCTGATTTATCTTGTGTAGCCCTGTGACTATTCTGTACCCAACGGAATTGTCGGTTTCCCCAGTAAGGACCTCAGGTAAGACACCTTGCCATTTGCTGTTTAATTATTTTAGCTCATATTTTATGCATTATTTATTTTCTTTATGCAAAATAAACTGTGATACATGGCATAACTGTTAGAACTTACTGTTCATTTATATTTCCTGCTATGTATTATTTTTCTCACATTAAACCTAGATTTAAGGGACCACCTTGTGTGTTACATTCATTGGCCACGACACGTTGTACCACGAAGTTGTGTGTCGCATGTAGAACACGGAAGTGCGTGATTGGCTGGCCACCAGTACGTACAAGCCGTGCGATAGGAATAACCGCTAATAGAGATTGCATGCTAGTTTGACTTAGCGGTTATAGTGGTTTGTGTTGTGGATACAACACAGTAGGCATTGGGCGGGAAGGACAATTCCTTAACGTATGGGCTTTGATGCAATTCCCTTGTGACCCGGACTCTCCGCTGGAGATACGGGGTTGATGACCCATGATTACTGACGGCCACTGACGATTCTGCGGAACGTCATGCTCTTACTGATGGGGCCGCTGCTACCCAAGGGGGGACCATGTCGATCCTATTCAGCCAAGGCCCATGCGTAGGAAGGATTGTTCTTAACTACATTTTACTTAGAACGGTTAGGCACTTTATTCGTTAGGTACGAGTACTTTTGGTTTGGGTACTTGTATCTGACCGTGGCTTGGAACAATAACATGTCGCAGATTAGTTCGTCACATCTTGTCCTTGTTTGGTTGTAGGTGTGACTTACTACTTCGATGAGAAGGTATTGAACCTTGTTGGGGTCCGCATACCATATTGGATTCTTAGCATGGAAAGATACGTCACCGTGAATTAGTTTACCATCTCCTGTCCTTGTTTGGTTGGGGGGATGGTACGCTCGTTCAGTAGGTGCGTATTGGACCATGTTATAATTCGATTGACTTATTTATTTAAGCGATATTTATTCAGTTTATATGGCATGATATTATGTGTCTTGTTACGTCCCTCTGAGGACCTGGTTATCTCTCCAGGTGTGTGCTATTGTCTTTCGCAGGTGTTCTAGCTTTAGCCGTGATCATCGCTATTTCTTCGAGGATGATTGCATTTGGATCGTCTTCGCTTCGCTCGCCAAATTCATATCTTTTTTTATGTATTTTTCCTTTACTTGTTGGTAGTGGATTTGTCTCCGCCCAACATATTGTATCAAGACAATTCATTATCTTTATATGACGTCTTTTATTCATTTATTTTGCGTGGATGAGATTAGTTATGGTTATACTGCATTTTACAGCTTATGTATTTATACGAGGCTTCCATATATTAGAGTATACTTCGTATGAATACAGCTGGCATGTCTACGTTCCTAGTCCTACGTATTTTGGGACTGGGGCGTTACATCCTGGCCCTTCGAAGCATGGGGGATGGATATCATTGGTCCAATTACTCCACCTTCCTCCCGTGGACATCGCTTCATACTTGCGATCACGGATTACTTCTCCAAATGGGCAGAAGCTGTTCCACTTGCAGAAGTCAAAACTTCGAACATGATCAGCTTCCTCAAGCATCACGTCCTCTATCGCTTTGGACTGTCCCGAAGGATCATCCACGACAATGGTCCGCAGTTTGCAAGCCACGCCTTCTATCGACTTTGCGATAAGTACCGCATCCATAATTTTGCTTCAACACCATACAACCCAGAAGCAAACGGGTTGGCAGAGGCATTCAACAAAACAATCATCAAACTCCTCAAAAAATTTGTCTCTTCCAGCAAACACGATTGGAACGAGAAGCTCGGTAAATGTTTATGGGCGTACCGTACTACAGTCCGAACAGCTACCGGGAACACACTATTCTCTATGGTATATGGGAGTGAGGCAGTTCTCCCATTAGAGACTCAAATACCCTCACTCCGCGTCGCCCTCACTTATCAATTGACGATGGATGATAACTACCGACGCCGACTACAAGAGTTGGAGGCCTTAGATGAAAAGCGCCTCCTAGCTCAGCAAAGGATCGAACTATACCAAGCACGCATCTCCGGAGCCTTCAACTAGAAGGTCAAGATCAGAACATTTCAGGTGGGCGATCTCGTTCTGGCAGTTCGGAGACCGATGATCATGACTCACAAGACCGCCGGCAGGTTCCAGCCAAAATGGGAAGGCCCATTTATCATTGAGGCCGTATTCTCCAACGGAGCCTACCGCCTGGCAAAACAGAATAGGGATTTGCTCATGTTGCCCGTCAATGGAAAGTTCCTGAAGAAATACTATGTCTAAACGATATTCTCCAGATCATCGAGTCATGTGCCAGCTGGTACCGTTGAACTCACATCCACAATTTTCCAGATTTTCGAGTCACGTGTCCGCTAGCACCGCTGAACTCACCCTTACAATTTTCCCAGATTATTGAGTCACGTACCAGCTGGTACCGCTGAACTCACACTCACCATTCTCTAGATTCCCGAGTCATGTACCCTCTCGTGCCGCTGAACTCACATCCACAACATCCCAGATTATCGAGTCATGTACCCGCTGGTGCCACTGAACTCACACTTTCACAATATCGAGTCATGTACCCGCTGGTGCCTCTGAACTCACATCCCGATCACTCTTTCAGATAGTAAGTCATGTATGATCATACCTCTGAACTTTCTTTCTATAAGAGATCCTCCCTCATGATCCACTACCCGCACTCCCAGTGCACAAAAAGGGTAACGGGTCCACAAACTTCCAAAACGACCATGTCGATGTTACCTCTGAGTCGTCTCACTTCCGCCAAAAACAAATCACCCCCTACATAGAACTTCCATGTCCTCATTACCTCTGAGTCATTCTATGTACCCCATCATCATTGAGCCCACTCCTACCATGTCCTCATTACCTCTGAGTGGGAAGGCTCCGTAGAAGAAACCTTCATACTTGCCATGTCCTCATTACCGCTGAGTAAGTATGTCAATTCCCTTTCAACCTATTATCTGTACCCACAACCGGAGTACGACAAGGATAATAGGTCCACAAATGTCCTTTGTTGACCATAAATAGTCTCCGTTGAATTTACTCCTGCCATGTCCTCATTACCTCTGAGTAGGAAGATTCCACGATGAAACCCTCATACTTGCCATGTCCTCATTACCTCTGAGCAAATATATTGGTTCCCTTTCATCCTATTATCTGTATCCTAAACCAGGGTACGGCAAGGATAATAGTCCCACAAATATCCTCTGCTAAGTTTCTTAGCACAAGCCCACCATCTCATCATGCCCCGAGAGCCCAGCTGCTCTACGGCATTCCTTTTTCCGATACCAGGAGCATCCATGACCACTTTGCCATGGCTGTCCCAGGTGTCCTAACCAAACTTGTCATCTGTACCTAAAACCAAGGTATGCCATGGATGACGAGTCCACAAACAAGTCCCATGTACGGGGAAAACATCACCATCATATCACAGGTGCAACAAGCAATGCAAATGAAGAGTAGAATAGAAAGTACTCTCTATTTGAAAGAAGAAAAAAGCATTACATCTTTTGGGACCATGTCCCTCTCAAAAAAAATAGGAACAAAACAAAAGAAAGAAAAGCCGACTACATTTCGGTATTACTCAATTCTAGGAGACGGTTTCTCACTGAGGTGGTCCCCCGGTCAATCCGCTGTCGAGCCCGACGCTCAGCCTCAAGGGATAACCGCTCCCCATTGTCCAAATCCATGAGCGCCTGGCAGTCGTCTTCCAACTTCCTCAGGGCAGTTTCCAGGTCAGTCGAAACTTGATTAACCCTGTCAGCCTCCCGAATAATTAGCCCCCTGTCAGTACGGGCAACCTCAAGTTCGGACTCCAAAAAAGTCAACTTCTTCTGAAGCGCGAGAATCTGCTCCCGCGTGTCAACAATCTCACGAGAGGCAGTCTCCTCCCGAGCTGTGACATCTTCATTCGCGTGACTCAATTGATCATACCGATCAGATAAATTGCTGAGGTCCTTCAGTATGGCCGACCTGGTTTTATCCCGAGCAGCTTTAGTCCTCTCTATGGCGGCGATAAGGGAACCCCGCTCCTTATTTATAACACCAGACAGATCAGCCTGCCGTAATACCCGGAGCTCGGCCACCAGCTGATCAATCTCTAACAATTTTACCTCCAGAAATGCAGCCATCCCTGCATCACCAGGGAGATTCCTAAGGATATCAATTTGACCCTGGGCGCATTGTCGGGCCAAGGTGAAGGAGGTCCCTCTTTCCACAGCAGCTTATATTTCCCTCTTCAAATGACGATGAAAACTGGCAACCACATCCTATAACGCATCGTCCAAAACTTCTGCAGAGGATGGCGTCAGAGGAAGCGAGGACGGCAACATCGGAGGAGTGACACTGGAGCTTGCCACCAGGGGAACAGAGTCTGAGCAGAACGATGCGTGAATGGCGGCTAACTCGTCTTCCGTCGCCCGGAGAGCTTGGATACTCGGTAGGGCAGAAAGGTCGATTCTCGGAGCCACCGGAGCAGAGGATAACGCAAGGACCATCGTTCCCTGCCCCGACTGCCCCAATACCTGGCCCGCTAAACTCGAGCCCCCTGTCACGCCCCAGAACCAGAATACTGAAGAGCGGGGGTGCACATTGCCAGCTACGTATATCAAAATGGCATCCACCTCGCTATACGGTCACGGCTGTCTAGATATGAGGGTTTACTACAAGCCAACAGTCTCTTAAGGTTAAGCCTATTGTCTCAATCTCAAGCAAGTAATATAGTCACAAGATGTTTGACCACCAAATATACAATAAAAGGCGTCCCAAATATTACATATCAGCTGATCATGAAGCTAGTCGTACAAAATGCTAGGACTAGCAAGAGTTAAGTCATACATGATCAACCCTAGGATTTGTTAATCATGTTTACAGCCCGTAGGCAGAGAATAAGTAAAAGTGCATCGAGCTAACAGGTGCTCGTCGGCTAAATGCCTCAAAAGAATAATTTTTACAATAGAGTGAGCGAAACAAAATAGAAAACCCACTCGTAGCCCGGGTTCCTTCTAGTTGCCACCATCGGGCTGGAGGTTCGGTAGATCCTCGGGTGCTGCTCTGAAATCTGGCCACACAAAACCAGCTGGGTCAAACCCCAGAAAGAGCAAGTGCCACAAAGGAGGCCACGAAATAAGAACAAAAGCCAGCATATCAGATCATAAGAAGCTAATTACATAATAAAGACAATTATTAAGAAGAAACCTGGCAGGTGATATACGATGAGATAACCATGGGACTCTTCAGATAACCAGGTTACAGCTCGTAAACCAAACAAGGACCGGGGTTGTAACCCTTCGTCTGAACCGAACTTGGCTTCTTCCACCATTTATCGGCAAGATAAAATACAAGAAATCAGGACCTGTAATTAATCATGATTAAGGTAAAGCACGAGTAGTCATGTCATGTCATAACCTTGTACAGGATCAGGACAGGACAAACGGGACTAGACTCCATCCAATCAATCACGGCCAAGCAAGTACTACGGCTTACTACTTAACTAACTAGGGTTATCACAAGCCTAATTACTAACAAGATGCAAGTGAGAATTTCCCAGTCCCAAGCCCTGCAGACTATCCAGTTATCCTTTCGCGGGTTGAGAGTATAGGTGGGTACATCGCCCGGGAGACAAATGTACCCTTAGATGACTTAGAGGGTGCAACACGCGACGGTGTGCTGGAAATGTGCTCTACTCGTCGGCAAGCTACAAGTCCAATTAAGAGCGCCCAGATAACAAGATTGCCTGTAACTGGAAATTCTCCATGAACTATAGTTTGATCTAGTCATTAGCCTAATCCATATTCAGTATGAATCCCTGACCGTGGGAACCAGGAAGTCACGTCCTAGACATGATGCAAGACAAGACAAGTGGATTGCACAAGCAAGCAAGCAGGAACACCCACGGTGTCAAGTTGATTATACGAGTCAAGTTACAACTTACAAGTTACAAGTCAAGTCAAGTCAGGAGTGCGCCGCCACGGGCCACTATCAAGTTATCAAGATAAATTATGTCAGGGTACTTGTTAGGAGAGCGCCACAACGGGCCACTATCAAGTCAGGTTGGTCATGTCAAGAGTGCACCACTACGGGTCACTGTCGTGTTATGCTAGTTCTTTGTCATACCATGCCATATACAATAGTCATTCCAGACATGTTAAGTAAAATCAAGTTCATGACAAAAGGCGTAAGGATATAAAATGGACGTAAAATATCTAATAAAATATCAGTATACAGGGCTATAGAAGAGCCAAGCTTAGAGAAATAAAACCAAAACTCCAAGAGCCAATGGATTGCGCAAGGGGTCAGGGGGTTGGATTGCGCAGGTGTCAGCTGCGCAGGGTGCCAAGTGCGCAGGGGCACAGGGCGCAGGGGCAGATGGCACATGGGTCAGATTGCGCATGAACAGACTGCGCAGGAGTGAACTGCGCAGGGGTGGATTGCGCATGAGCAGACTGCACAGGAGTGAACTGCACAGGGGTGGATTACGCATGAGCAGACTGCGCAGGAGTAAACTGCGCACGGTGAAGTGCGCAGGAATGGTTGGCGCATGGGGCTAAGCGCAGTTCACCATAGGGCAAGCTGCGCGGTCGGCACTGCGCTAAAGAGCGCAGGCCGAGAAGGGTTGCGCAGTCCAGCACTGCGCTAAAGAGCGCAGGCTGCAGGCTGCTACTCCAGGCCGAGAAGAACACCAAGAACACCAAGAATTCAAATTTTTATATCTTTGTCAAATCAAAGCCAAATCTAGATTTTCAAAGGTCTAACTTGAGTAAAATTGAATTCTCTTCAACATGGAAGCATCAAAACCCACAAAAATCCAACCAAAATAGATCAAAACCATGTAAATCCGAAAATAAACAAACTTAGATCTAGAATAATGGAGACTCCAAATCACAAAATGTCAAGTTCTAATGTTGATCACCATGGCCTAATCTAGCTAATGAACAAATAAAATATGGTTCTCATGTGGTGGCAAGGTGCACTTGCCTATGGGTGTTGGTGAGTTGTGTAGTGGAAGGAAGAAGAAGGAGATGGAGAAGTAAATAAAAAATAAAAAGGAGAGAGAAAAGTTAGGTAGGATTTAATGGAGGTGGGTGTGTTGTGTTGAGGGTGGAGCATAGGCTAAGGTGTTCCAATGCATTTTAAACCAAACCAAACCAAATCAAACCAATTCTCCTCCACAAAATAAAACCAAGTCATGTAAAACCCAATTACGAGAACCAAAATCTGCAAGTCAAGCCAATTACAAGTACATGCCAAAATTCGAAAAAATAAATACAGGTCTGAAATACATGCAAGCTTGATAAAATACGTATTCAGAATATGGGTGTTACACCCCCAGAAGGCCCATCAAAACGAGTTGGAAGGTGAGGGGGTACATCCCTCTCCACCAGTGCCCCTTCGGTTGGGTTTGTCTTAACAATGTCCATCCTCGGCACTGGAGAGGCAGGACCTGTACGCCCAGAATAACAATCAATCGACGTAAACCGAAGGACGTGATGATAGAGCAGATAGGCCTCCTCACAGGTTAAGATTCGGCTTATCTTACCAAGGGTGGAGCATGGAGGCTGCAGCTCATTCACAGCTGGCATGGTCTCCTTATTCATAATCTCTAAGTTAAACTCGGCAGCGTCCTCTGTCCCCGTCACCTCGAAGGGGGATACGGCTCGATCGACATCGTCTCGAGGAGACTCCACGATCCCAGAGACAGACTCACGGAAGCCCCCGCCATCCCGGGTCACCACCTCGGCATCTTGAGACTCCTCTTCTTCTCTTGACACCTACAAGCGGGAAAGAAGATGATTAAAATCAAAGTTAGAAGGAAAAAAGGAGGGAAGAATCGGGAGCGGTTTGGTTACCTCTGACACGGGATTGACCTCTTCTCCGTTTTCTCTTATAGTTAGCTGGCGGTGTCTGGTTGCAACCAGCTTCCGGGAGCGAGATATACTGCCAGCAGGAGAAACTTGTCTACTACGCTTTGGAGCAGGGCCAAGCGCAATAGGTGGCTGATCCTCCAACATCTCATCTAGCAAGATTGGCGGCTGATCCACCTCTACGTCTGCCGCCGGGAGGGTAGAGTCATCTCCATCATGTTCGTTGCCCTCATCATCCTCAGCCACAGAATCCAAATCTGGCACTTCGACTCTAGTCTTTCTCTTCTTGGCCCCTTGAGACCCTTCCTCCAGGCCGGTACCAACAATAAAACTGGCACCCGGGTTAAAACCGACCGGAGGTTTGTTCGCCATGACATGGTACAAGGCTGCCATGTACAAGATCTCCACTGACGCCTTAATAGCTGGGACTGAAAAAATGGTAAGGGTATGGAATGTATCGTAGTATTGCCAAGCCCTGATACCATCAAGAAGGCTGCCTTCAAAGCCCAGACAGGAGCTGGGATTGTCTAAACAAAGCTGGTTGTATCCAAACTGACGGGCAAACCTGCTAGGCAGATAAGGCTCCAGAAAAATAGTATTACGGTTATGATACACCAGATGTGCGGGGCGGATGTTACGCAGCCATAGGAGCATCTGGCCGTCCAGAAGTTGAGGGGGCACAATACCGTCAAGATGTACAGCCTCTATGTCCCTGGCAGTAAAGCGAGGGACGGATACAAAAATATGATACATATCTGCCCTCGCCAATGCCATCCGGCAAGCCCGCATGGTCTCACAGTCCCAAGGCTCGTCACGATAGCGGAAGATAAATGCGTCATCATCAGTCACACCGTCTTCAGAGCCAGGTCTCATCAAAGACGGATAATGTATCAACAGCCACCCCATCAAATAGTGATAGGGCAACTCAGTTCGTTCAAAATCCTTGGTCACCTCGCGAGCAATGACCTTGGATGTGAAGGTACGAAGGCTACGGTGTATGCTGCACACCATGGCCGGGAGGAGAGCTAGCCTGATTCGCAAAACTAACTTCACAGCAGAAGGATGAAGTTACGACTGATTCTCTCGATAGAACCAGCTCCTCCAGAGACTACACAGTTTTGCAGCCATACCATTAAAAATCCTGCCAGGAGCACTTTTTCTGACAACTCTTGGGTATCCTGGTAGAAATAACCGAAAGAGTCGGTTTTACTCCTAAATCTGTCACTGGTGGTGGCCACCCTCTTAGCCGAAGACACCAAGTCTTTCACCGCCTCCCGGGATCGAGGGCGACGAGAAGTAATTCGTCCTGAGGCATCTGTCGGAAAGAGATAGTGCATCCAGTCCTTGGTATAGGGAGGATTCCCTTCCGAGTTGTTATCTTTTATGGTCGTCTGATGACATGTGCTGTAGTGGCACAATATCTCTTGATAAAGGGGCACGAAGCCTGGATACTGTCTTTCCAAATCTTCGAACTCCTCATTCGTGGGAGTATACGCCTCGAAAGCTTCGTCCCCCCAAGGAAGCTTGGAGACCGCGTGCATTTCATGGAGCGCAAGTCCCATTTCCCCTATGGGTGTATAGAAGGTTCCCATACGGCAATTATACATCTCCAGCAGAGACATGAACAACTTCTTGTTTATGGGCAAGCCATGGCTGGTGCCCCGAATGGCATGGTAAAGGCCAATCTCACACAAAAAGGCCTCATACTTTTGCAAGATCTATGTAGCAGATTGGTCCACGAGGGAACAGGATGTGTCCAACTAGGGAGCGTCAACCGGCCGATGGGGTAGGAGCCCTTTCGAGCAAGTTGATTTATAAAAGTGTCGACGGTAGAAAATGTGAAATTGGGGCCCGGCACGTTCAGAAAATTACCTGGGACCAATCCCGTTACAGAACAACTGGTGTACACCTTGCCTGCAGTCACTGACTTTATGCTGTTGTTATAATGGATGTCTCCCACAAATATCCCACCTCGGGTAGGAGTTAAAGTCTCTCCCATCTTCCGGTCTAGTGAAAGCATATTGAACCAAGATAACGGGAAGTGTCGCTCCATTTGGGGGATACGGATCGCCATCCCGTTAGAGATAAAACTCCAGTTCTTCGACACCTCCAGAATATGACTGTTCTCCACAGTCAAGGCGTCTCCAAAGAAGAACGCAGGCTTCAAATATTTCCCTTCGAATTTCCCGGAGTTCATCATAGCATTAAGGAAATAGAAAGACTGGTGCTTGATGGCATTCAGTCTGGCTAGAAGCTCATCACTCAAAAACTGGTCCGTCATATGCTGAACAATATGGTCGTACCTATAGCCGAGAGCAGCTTGGGCGCTACCCACCAAGAGTTCTCTGGCAGCATTAACCGGCACATTCACTGAAGAAAAGACAGAGAAAGATAAGTTAAACGGATGAATAAAGAGAGCTGATTGGGTGCTTCCAAGCCTCATGCAGCTCAGGAAAACATCCATGTGGCTCCATGAAGCCTTATGCGGCTCCAACTTAATAAAGCTTCATACGGCTCAAGCTCAGAGGAGCACTTATGCGGCTTCGTTCAATAAAAGTCTATGCGGTTTAGCGTCGCTTATGCGGCTTCGTCGACGAAGCGCATATACGGACACTGTCGTTTTCTTATGCGGCTCGCAGCTCAGCCGTTGGACGAACATGCGGCTCGCAAAGACTTGTGCATAAAGTATGCGACGTAGCCATGACAGTTAGGGTTCTTTAACTCATATATTGTCCTTACCAGTAATGAAGGGATGAATGTCAGGATGAACATCGGGTACGACGATCGGCGGAGGAGCAGCCACAGTCGAGGCGGAAGTAGAGGCTGCCTTCTTGCCCTTTGCTGCCACGGTCTTCTTTGGAGCCATTGGTTATCGGAGAGGAAAAGGACAATCGAGATAGGGAAGATTTGAGGAAAAAGAAAGAAAGTAAAGAAGCCCTTTCTCTCTTCAAACTCCTCCTATTTATAGAGGACGAGAGAAGGAGAACACGTGGGCCAATAACCACCTCGTAAAAAGCGAAACCGACTCCTCAGATTTTGTCTCCGAGATTCACCCAGGGCGTAAAATCCGAAAGATTTAATAAGCCGACCCTTGGGATTTTCCCCTACAAAACGGCGCTGAAACAAATTTGAGGCAATTAAAGACCCGCACACGTAGCAAGAAGCTATGCGGCTCGAAAGTCTCTGCGGTTAACATCTCTGCGGCTGAACAATCTATGCGGCCAAGATATCCATGCGGTCAGGGTTTCATATGTGGCCAGAAGAATATACAGCCATGCTTCTTATTCAAAGTATTTCAATTTTGCAAATTGAAAACTTTGAAGGGGGTCTTGTAGAAGCATGGAAAATGATCCATGCGGCTAGGAAACCCCATGCGGCTCATAAAGCCCATACGGCTCAGAAAGTCATGCGGCATAAGGGACTATGTGGCCCAAGACATCCCATGCGGCTCAGAAGACACGTGGCACAACAGTGTTCCCCTCCGCCCTATGCTGCATTAATTACTTTGGCAGCTAACAACTCTGAAAAAAGTGACAGCCCTGACACAAGAGAGGCAATTATGACTCTGTCATAATGACAGACCGCTAGGGAAGAGAAAGAGATCTCTGATACAATCCCCCGAGATCCATAAAAATGCCACATGGCCTTGCCACGTGGGCGTTTGTATGCGGCTCGAGCGAAGACTTCCCATGCGGTTCAGAATGAAGCCATCCTATGCGGCTCAGGCCGAAACAGTCTCATTCGACTCAAGCGGAGGCCTTCCCATGCGGCTCAAGAGGACCATTTCCATGCGGCTCAGGCGGATGCATCCCTATACGGCTCGCAATGATCATCTCCATGCGGTTCAAAGGTTCGAAGGGGGGCCACTACCCAAGCAGCCCTGGCACGTGGCCCAAACCTTATGCGGCCCAAATCTTATGCGGCTCAATCTTCATGCTGTTCAGATCCCCCCAGTGGCTCCTAGGACACGTGTCCTAAGCCGATCAATTTCCCAGATTTATTGCAATCAGAGATTGGATCAAATCCCAATAATCTGGGACACGTGGCAGGAGAATAAATTAAATTTATTCGCAGACATCAGAAGATCATTATGAGGAAGATTTATTCCAATCAGCATTAATTGCTGATGAGATTTGGTGTAATCTACACTTAATGGTCCAGATTCATCACACTCAAAACTAATGGCATAGATTGACCAATCCACAGGCCGCCGCCATCTCCAAGAAGCAATCATTTGCAACCCTAATGAGCACACCCCATTCCTATAAATAGTAAGGTGTCATTCCCTAACAATATATACATTCCCTGACAATATACACAACGGAGAGAGTGTGACCAGAGAGACCCCCTTTTCGAGATCAGAGAGCACTAGAAGACTTGGAGAAAAAAAGCAGAGAGGGAGCAAAAAGAGCATTTCTTCAACGCCGAGCAAATCTTCTGGAGCCAAGGCTGTATACTGACCGTCCAAGGAGTAAGGCAGGGCTGCCGTCGCCTTGCCGAGCCTCTATCGTCACCCCCTAGAATCTAAAATAAATAATTGTACTTAGTCTACTGCACCTAGGCTTTCGTTCCTAGGCTTTCTTTGTACAAGCAATTTTGTATTGTGAGTCTAAGTTCAGTCCTCTCATAAAACTGTTCTATACTTTTACAATCAATGGCAAACACTGAGCATAGATACACCGTCGTGGAGAAGAAATATCTTGCTCTAGTGTTCGTAATCCAAAACACGCGACACTATGTTACAGGACAAACCATTCATGTCATATCAAGAGTTAACCCTCTCAGGGTCCTCATGACCAAGCCGGGTGCACTCAGCTCTCGCCTCGCTACCTGGGCGATATTATTGTCTTCCTACGACATGATCTTTATTCCGAAAAAGGCTGTTAAAGGTTAAGCTCTGGCGGACTTTTTAGCAGCCCATCCAAGTTCGGAGTCAACCAGAATATATAAAAAGATTCCAGATGAGGTAGCCAATTCAAACATGGCTTCTGATGATTCCGTCTGACGAATGTTCTTCGACGGTGCTTCAAAATGGGGCCCAAGGGCAACATTGTCGTTGGGGTCGGAGTGGTACTGATTTCTTTCTCTGGCTTGGTGATCAACCGGGCATATTCCCTTACAGAACCCTGCTCAAACAACTTGGCCGAGTATAACGCCTTGGTTATCGGCCTCCGACTTACAAAAAATTGGGGTAGAGTACCTAGGGGCATATGATGATTCACAGGTAATTGTCAATCAGATTCGGAGTTTATATGAAGTTCATCATGAAGACATGATCCCCTACCATCAGGTAGCGATCGCCATCATTACGTCTCTGAAAGGGTTCTTCATAGAACATGTTCCGAAACTCCGAAATATTGAAGCCGACGTCTTAGCAGGACTGGCCGTTTCCCTGGCGGTCCCAAAATATACTCATCATTTGGTGGACGTAATAGGCCATGAGTTGGTCTATCCCAAGAACAACGTCCAATTGGCTAAGAGCTATTCTGCCCTGACGGTCGACGAGACACAGGATTGGAGGCTCCCATTTATCGACTTCGCAGTTTATGGCATCTTGCCGGAGAACCCAAAAGAAGCTACCTCTATTAGAAGATGTTCTCTTAGATTCTTCTACCATACAGAAACAAAGATGCTGTATCGGCGGTCATACAATGGATTATTGCTTCGGTGTCTGTCCAATACAGAAGCCAAAAAAGCTGTGCGTGAAGCACATGACGACGTCTGCAGGGCCCATCAGCCTGGCCTAAAATTGTAAGATCGCCTTCGGCGGATGGGCTACTACTGGCCTACGATGGTGGCAGATGCAATAGACTACGCAAGAAAGTGTAAACCTTGTCAAGTCTACGCAGATTTCATACACCAACCATCTGAATTCCTACATCCAACGGTGGCATCCTGGCCATTTGAGGCATGGGGAATGGATATCATTGGTCTAATCACCCCACTTTCATCCATAGGGAACCGTTTTATACTGGCAATTACATATTACTTCTCCAAATGGGCGGAAGCTGTCCCGCTTGCAGAGGTGAAGACATCAAATGTGATCAGCTTCCTCAAGCATCACGTCATTTATCGCTTTGGACTGCCTCAAAGGATCATCAACGACAACGGTCCGCAGTTCGTAAGCCACGCCTTCTATCGATTTTGCGACAAACATCGAATCCAGAATGTTGCTTCAATACCGTACAATCCGGCGGCGATTGGGTTGGCAGAAGCATTCAAAAAACTATAATCAAGCTGCTCAAGAAGTTCGTGTCTTCCAACAAACGTGACTGGAATGAAAAGCTTGGCGAATGCTTATGGGCGTACCGTACTACAGTTCGGACGGCCATTGGGAACATACCATTCTCTCTGGTGTATGGAAGTGAGATAGTTCTCACACTGGAGACTCAAATCCCCTCGCTCCGCGTCGCCCTCACCTATCGATTGACGACGGATGATAATTACCGTCGTCGGCTACAAGAGTTGGAGGCCTTAGATGAGAAACGTCTGTTAGCTCAATAACGAATTGAGCTGTATCAAGCATGCATCTCTGGAGCCTTCAACAAGACGGTTAAACTCAGAACATTCAAAGTGGACGATCTCGTTCTGGCAGTTCGGAGGCCGATGGTTATGACTCACAAAACTGCTGACAAATTCTAGCCAAAGTGGGAAGACCTATTTGTCATTGAGGCTCTATTCTCCAATAGTGCTTACCGCCTCACAAAACAAAATGGAGACTTGCTCATATTGTCCGTCAACGGTAAGTTTCTGAAGAAGTATTATGTCTAAACGACATCCTCTGAATAAACCGGATTGTTGAGTTATGTGCCTCCAGGTACCGCTGAACTTACACTCTGGTCATCTTAAATGAATCTATATCGCATCTTCTGGGTAGTAAGTCATGTATGATCATACCTCTGAACTTCCTTCCCAAAAGAGCATCTTCATCATGATCTAGTACCCGCACTTTCAGTGCATAAACAGGGTAACAGATCTACAAATTTCTCGAAACAACCACGTCGATGTCACCTCTGAGTTGTTTCACTTTCCATCAAAAACAAACCGCCCCTCACGTAGAACTTCCACGTCCATATTACCTCTGAGTTGTTCTATGTACCCTGCATGGTGTTCACTGCTGCCACGTCCTTATTACCTCTGGGTAGGAAGACTCCATTGAAGAAACCCTCATATTTAGCACGTCCTCATTACCTCTGAGTAAGTATGTTGGTTTTCTCTCGACTTATTATCTGTACCCAAAAAACCCAGGGTACGCCAAGGATAATAGGCCAACAAATGTCTACAGTTGACCACAAATGTCCACAGTTGACCACAAATGTCCGCAGTTGACCACAAATGTTGTACTAAGTTTTCTAATACACGTGCCTCTTTTCTCACAATCTCATGCCTCTGGAACCCAGCTGTTCCATGGCATTCTTTCGCCCCATACCAAGAACTTCCATATCCGCCTTACCAACGGAGTCGTTCTAGGTATCCCTATCAAACTTATCATCCATACCTAAAACCAAGGTATGCCAAGGATAATAGGTCCACAAAAGTCCCCCAGTGGGGCAAACATCATATTACCAAAAATACGGTACAAGCACAATAGATGATAGATGGTGTAAACATAGTCATTTATTGAAAAACAAAAGTACTACATGTTCGAGGACCGCGTTCCTATGAAAATGAAGGAAAATAACAAAGAAAGAAAGGAAAAAGGCCGACTGTGGTTCGACAACGCATAATTCTCTCAGACTGTCCTTCAGCACGGTCGTCGACCGCTCAAACCACCGCTTGGCCCGACGCTCGACCTCCTGAGTCAACCGCTTCACATCCTTCAGATGCGCATGAGCCTACCAGCCATGTTCAAGCCTCTTCAGAGCACGCTCCAAGCCGATAAAAGTAAGGGTGACCTTGTCGGCATCCCGAACAATTAAGCTCCTTCTCCGTGCGAGCGGCCTCGAGTTCAGATTCCAAGAAAGTCAATTTTCTCTGAAGCTCGAGGATCTGCTCTCTTATATCAATTATCCCACGGAAGGCGGCCGCTTCCCGAGCAATGCAATCCTCGTCCCTACGGCTCAATTGATCGTACTGCAGAGACAAATTGTGGAGGTCCTTCATTATAATTTGCTTGGACGTATCCCGAGCAACCCTTACCTTCTCCATGGCAGTTATGAGGAAGGCACGCTCCTGATCTTTTGCTGAAGACAAATCAACTTGCCACAGTACTTGAAACTGGGCCACAAGCTGATCTACCTCTAGCAATTTGGGCTCCAGAAGCTCAACTATCCCTGCCCCACCGGGAAGGGTTCTAAGGAGTTCAATTTGGCCATAGACGCATTGACTGGCCAAGGAAAAAGATGTCCCCCTCTCTAAGGTAGCCTCAAACCCCGCTTCAGGTGCCGGTAGAAACTGTCAAACACATCCTTTGACGATTCATCCAGGACTTCTGAAGAAGACGACGTCAAAGGGAGAGTAGCTGGCAGTGTCAAAGAAGATGCACCGAAACTTGATGCCCCTGCCACAAGGGAAACCAGTTCCAAGTGAAAAGACGCTTGAATAGTGGCCAATTCCTCCTCCGTAGCCCGAAGGATCTGGAGACTCGGCAGGGCAGAAAGGTCGATCTCCGGAGCCATATGAACAGAGGAGGGTGCAGGGACCAGTTCTCTCCGCTCTGGCCGTTCCTTCGCTTGCTCTCCTAAACTCGATCCATCAAGAGGCCTCTCAATATAAGTTAGAGGGGAAGGAGGCACACTCTCTTCCACCAGATCCCCTCTGGCGAACTCTCCCTCAATAATGTCCGTCGTTGGCAGTGAAGGAGCAGGACATGTATGTCCGGAGCAACCATCAATCAGCTTAACCGAAAGGATGTGATGATAGAGCAAATAAACCTCCTCACTAGTCAAGATTTGACTTATCTTACCGAGGGAGAGTTGCTGAGACAGAGGTTTGCTCATAGTAGCCGTAGCCTCTTCACCAGCGACATCCGAGCCGAACACAGATGGTTCCGCTGCCCCAGCCGCCCCGAAAGGAGATACAACTGGATCAGCGCCACCCGACTGAAATTCAGCAGTCTCGGGGACGGGTTCTGCAGAGACCATGTCGCCCTGGGTTAGGACGTCAACAACTGGAGGAACCTCAGCCGTCGTTGGGAGAATCCCGGCGACAAGAATCTCGGCACTCATATCTCTAACTAGAGTAGTTAGAGCCGGGTCGACCTCAGAAGCAGTAGCCAGCTCTAGAAAGTCCCATTCTCCTGACTCCTATAGAGAAAAAAATGATTAGGTCATAGTTCAGGAAAAAAAAGAGCTAAAAAAGAAGATGGTTGTAATTCAATTCACCTCCGAGACGGCGTCAACATCCTCGTGTCTCTCCATAATGAGCAGCCCGCGAGGCTTAACCGCAGCCCATTTTACAGAGTAAGTTATGTGGCCAATAAAGGACTCACGCCTGCTTCGCTTGCGTGAAGGACCAGGAACGACATGCGGCTGATCCGCCACCATATCTTTTGCGGGAGGAAGAGAGTTATCGGGGTCATACTTGTCACCCTCTTCGTTCGTGTTGGCAGACTTCGAGTCTGATGCAGCAACCTTGTTCTCCCTCTTCTTCATCGCCTTAGACCCCTTAGGATTTTCCTCCAAGCTAGTACCAACAATGAAGCTGGTACTCGGGTCAAAACCAACAGGAGGCTTATTCGCCATGACATGGTATAGAGCCGCCAAATACAAGGTCTCCCCAGATACCCCAGCATCAGAAACTGAGAAGCTGGTACGGGTGTGAAACGTGTTATAATAGTGCCAGGCCCAGATGCCATCAAGGATGCTACCTTCAAAACCCAGGCAAGAGCTGGGACTGTCCAAGAATAGCTGACTATATATACCCAAACTGTCGAAAGAACCTACTAGGCAAGTAAGGCTCCAAGTAGAAAGTGTTGTAGTTGTGGTATACCAGGTGGACAGGACGAATATTATGCAACCAAAAGAGCAACTTGTCGGATAAGAAGTGGGGAGGCCCAATACCATCAAGATGTGCGGCCCTCACTTTCTCAGTAGTAAATTGAGGAACAGACACGAAAATAGTGTATTTATCCACTATCGCAAGTGCCATCCGACAGGCACGCATAGTCTTGCAATCCCAAGGCATGCGGCAATACTGGAAGATAAAAGCATCGTCATCAGTTATACATCTTCGGGGCCAGGCCTCATCAAAGACTGACAATGCATCAACAGCCACCCCATCAGATAATGATAGGGCAGCTAAATACGTTCAAAGTCCTTCGTCGTGTCACGGGCGATGACCATGGACGAGAAAGTACAAAGGCCACGATATATGCTGCACACCATGGCCGAGAGAAGAGCTAGTCTGACCCCAAAGACCAGCTTCACAGTAGGGAGGATAAAGTTGCGGCTGATCCTCTCAATAGAACCAGCCCCTCCTGAAACTACGTAATTTCGTATCCACACCATCAGGAATCCTGCCAGAAGAGCCTTTCGGACAACGGCTGAGTGTCTTGATAAAAATAAGCAAAAGAGTCAGATTGACTCTCGAACCTGTCACCGGTGGTTCTTACCCTCTTGGCGGTTGACACCTAGTCCTGCACCTCCTTCCGAGTTCAAGGACTTCGGGGAGAAACCCGACCTGAGGCACCAAGCTTAAAATGGTAAGTGAGCCAGGCTTTTGTATGAGGAAGGTTCCCTTCCGAGCTGTCGTTTTTTTTCTTCGACATCTGCTGGCACGTGCTGTGATAACACAACAATTCCCGATAGACGGCAATAAAGCCTGGGAACCTCTCCTCCAACTCCTCGAACTCCTTATTCGTGGGAGTGTACACTTCAAAGACTTTATTTCCCTAAGGCAGCTTGGAGACGTCATGCATCTCGTGGAGAGCAAGCCACATCTCCCCTACGGGTGTAAAGAAGGTCCCCGTACGGCGGTTGTACATCTCCAGCAGAGCCATGAACAATTTCTTGTTTATGGGCAAGCCGTAACAGGTGCCCCGAATAGCATGGTAGAGACCAATCTCGTAGGAGAGTCTCGTACGTCCGCAGAATCCATATAGATAGGTTGGTCCACGAAGGAATATGGTTTATCCAACTCGGTAGCGACAACCGGCCAATGGGATGGGACGCCTTCTGAGCAAGCTGGTTCATGAAAGTGTCAGCTTGGGAGAACTTGAAATTGGGACCCTGCACATTCAAGAAATTGCCCTGGACCAACCCTATCACGTAGCGGCTGACCGGTACCTTGCCCACATACACTGACCCTAAGTTGTTGTTATAATGAATATTGCCCACAAACATCCCAGACCAACTCGGAGTCAAGGAATCCTCCATCTTTCTGTCCATCGACAGCATGTTGAACCACGACAATGGGAAATCACGCTCCATCTGAGGAATATAGATTACCATCCCGTCAGAAGTAAAACTCCAACTCTTAGATATATCCAGAACTTGGGAGTTCTTCACAGTCAGGGCTTCCCCGAAGAGGAACGCAGGCTTCAGGTGTTTGCCCCCAGCAGCCCTGAGTTCATCATCCCCGAGATAAAGAAGAAGGACTAGTTTTTAATGTCTCTCAGCCTCTCCACAGGTTCGTCTTTGGGAAGCTGGTTTACCACATACTCGATTATGTGGTCGAACCTAACGCCCACAGCAGATTGGGCTCGACCTACCAAAGGTTCTCCCGTAGGATTGACTGGCAAATTCACTGAAAAAGGATAAAAAAAAAGTTAGAACACTACTAAAATAAGACAAATTAGCGACGTAATGGTACGTCGCTAATAATGGAAAATACGTCGCTAATCGTAATTAGCGACGACTTTAGCGACAGAAAATGAAGGTCGCTTTTAAGCAAGTCGCAGATGGCACATACGTCGCGCTACGTCGCTATTTGCGACGTCAAGGTCATGTCGCTGAGGTGTCGCAAATTTAGCGACGTAGAGCGATGAAAGTGTTACGTCGCAAACTTAGCGACGTCGGGCGACTACATAGCGACATCCTGTTCTATTTACATAATAACGTGGCATGCCTGCCACGTCAGCAATTTGGCGACGTACAGCGACGTAACGCCGCTAATCAGCGACGTATAGCGACGTCCCAATACGTCGCTAAGACGTCGCTATCCGTCGCTATACGTCGTAGAATAATAAAAAAATATTTAAAAAAATAAAATGTGTAAATTTAATTATGCTGTGTGTCTATGTTTACAGTGTGTGAAGTGCAGTGTTCGAACCATCGACAGTTTTGCTTACTGTTCTATGTTTTATCTTGGATAAAAAGAGCAACAGTTCAGGATGCACTTCTCAGAGTTTCCTCTTCACGTCCTTCACCTTCTCGGGATCCTGTACGACATCCCGAGAGAGTGAAGGATATAAAAATGAAGCTCTCAGAAGTATACCCTGAACAGTTGCTCTTTATGTCTAAGATAAAATTGTTTGCCATTGATTGTAAAAGTACAGAACAATTATCGGAGGACTGAACTTAGACTCACAATACAAACTCGCTTGTACAAAGAAAGCCTAGGGACGAAAACCTAGGTACAGCAATCTAAGTACAATTGTTTATTTTAGATTCTGGGAGGTGATGATAGAGGCTCGGGAAGGCGACGGTAGCCCTGCCTTACTCCTTGGACGATCGGTATGCAGCCTTGGCTCCTTGTGAAAAGATGGTTGGCGTTGATGAAGAAGTGCTCTTTTTGCTCCTCTGTTGCTCTTCTGGCTTTTCTCTCTCTCTCTCTGTGTATTTTCTCTCTGACTCTGTATATTTTTATTCTTTTGTTGCCGGTCCTTGTGCAAAGAAATGATGCTGGCTATTTATAAGAGTGGGGTATGATCATTAGGGTTTGCTAATGATCATTTGTTTGGAATGTCGGCGCTCCTTCAATCTATCTGAACCCTTGATCCTGATTACAATGAATCTTGGCCATTAATAAGGATAGTACCGAATCTTGTGAGAAATTAATGTTAACTGCTTTAAATCTCTATGATGGATTCTACCAATATCCGATTGCTCGCCACGTGAGCCGCAGGGGCTGATCTCTCAGTGGGCCACATATGGCTGATTTCTGCGAGCCGCATGAGCTAGCGTTGTATTGAGCCGCAGGGGCTGAGCTCTCAGTGGGCCACATATGGCTGATTTCTGCTAGTTATATAGGGTGACTTCTCAGTGAGCCGCATGAAGCTGTTCTCTATTTAAGCCGTATGAGATTTGCCACGTGGCAACCTAGGATTTCTGACGGATCGGGTCAGAGATCTTCTTCTTTTCCCGAAGAGTCTGTCATTATGGCTGAGCCATTATGACACTTTATGCCAGAGCCGCCACAGTCGTCAAATCGTGTCAGAGCATTAAATGAGGCCACTATTCAAAGGGCCAGCTGTAGGGAAGGATCACAGGGGAACACGTGGCATCGATCGAGCCGTATATTCCTGCTGAACCGCATACACTCTCGAGCCGTATGAGACAGAGAGTCTTCTTTTGAACTGTATAAGACAGCTCCCATATGAGCCGCATGGGCTTCGTATCCGGAGCCGCATGGACCATTATTCTGATATTTTCCATGCTTCTACAGGACCCCCTTCAAAGTTTTCAATTTGCAAAATTGAAACACTTTGAATAAGAAGCATGGTCCCGTTCATGCCGTATAAGTGTCCCAGTCGCATAGATTCATCTGTCCGCATAGGCTCTTTGCCACGTGTCCTGACTACGTGTACAAATCTTCATTAAATGCTCTTGATTCGTTTTGATTTAACGCCGTCTTTTGGGGAAGGATCCCAAGGGTCGGTTATGCCTTGACCGAAGCATTTTTGCCTTTATTTTTTGAAGCAGCACGTAATCCGAGGCGTCATCCGAGACATTTGTTCGTTTTATGGGTCTCTTTCGCCTATAAATAAGAGTTTTTTAGTCCCCTTGGGTTTCTTTACCTTCTTTCTTTGCTCAAATCCCCTGTTTGCAGACTTTGCTCTTCGTCTTCTCCCTTCATCGATCGACAATGGCTCCCAAGAAGGCTGCTGCTGCTGCGGGCAAGAAGGCCGCATCATCCTCTGCGGCTGCAAAGGGCAAGAAGGCCGTGTCTTCATTGACTGCGGCGGCGAACGTGGCGGCTCCTCCGCCGACTGGCGCTCCTGTTTTTCACCCTGATGTCCACCCGCCTATTGCTGGTAAGGGTCGTTTGAAAACCCTAACTGTTGCCATGGCTCTGCTGCATACTTTATGCATAAGCCGTATGTACGAGGCTTACCGATGTGACCGCATAAGCACTTCCCCCATTGGGGTCGTATGAGCTTGTTTATACTCGATCTGAGCCGCATATGCATTTTCGATTTGGGCTGCATAAGCGTCGCTCACTTTCGAACCGCATAAGCTCGCTTTCTTGTATTCGTGTCAGCTCGCGTGGGTCTGGCTTCGTAGACGTACTTAATTTGAACCGCATGAGTCTATAAGCTCGTCTGAATTTGAGTTGCATGGACTCGGCTAACTCGGAGGCACATGCGGCTACGGTGCACAGAACCGCATGGACGTATCTAATGCTGAGCCGCATGTGACTGTGACGACCCAAGCCGCATAGACTCAAATGATCTTTCCAATGCTTCTATTTTCTTTGACTATCTTCTAACCTCGTTTCTTTTGTCTTTCTCCAGTGAGTCTGCCCGTAAATCCTGCTGGAGAACTTATAGTGGGTTCAAATCAATTCGCCCTGGGCGTGCGTCTTCACGACTTAATTAAGCATGTGTTGAATCAATTCCCTTCTGATGAGCCTTCGGAGAGGTTGAAGTCCATTGAGAATCAGACCCTCCATTACCTCCGTTCCATGATGAATATTGGGAAACTGGATGGAAAATACCTGAAGCCTTTGTTCCTTTTTGGTGATGCTTTAATTATCAAGAATCCCCGAGTCTTAGAGATTTCCGAGAACTGGGATTTTTCTTTGGATGGGGTGGCAATCCATATTCCTCTCATGGAACGTCATTATCCCCTGTCGTGGTTCAACAAGGTGTTGTTGGACAGGAAGATGGTGTATAATTTGACTCCTACTCAGTCAGGGATGTTGATGGGCAATATCTATTATAATCCGAACATGCGGTCGGCGTACGCAGGTAGGGATTCTGTCCTCCGGTACATGATGGGTTTGGCCCCGGGCTCCTTCATGAATGTATACGGTCCCAACTTCTCATTCGCTTAAGCTGATACCTTCTTGAATCAGCTTGTTCGTAAGAAATCCTATCCTGTTGGCAGGATGGCATTGCCGAACTGGATAAACCCTACTTCTACCTGGGTCCAGTTGACCACTTGGGTTCTGCAGACCTATGGAGCATTCCTGCGGGAGGTGGGGCTTTACCATGCCATTCGGGGTACTTGTCACGGACTTCCCCTTAATAAACCACTGTTCGTAGTGCTCTTGGAGACGTATAGCCGGCGAACGGGGACGTTCTTTGTACCAGCAGGGGAGCTGGGGCTCGCTTTTCACGAGATGTATACTGTCTCTAAACTTCCGTGGGGAATGAGCCTTTCGAGGTGTATACCCCGTCGAATGAGGAGTTCGAGGCCTTAGAGAGGCAACTCCCAGGTTCTGTTGCGGTGTATTGGGAGTTGTTGTGCCACCATAGTGCTTGTCATCAGATGGCTATAAAAACGACGGATAGCTCCGAGGGGACCGCTCCCCATACCACATCCTGGATTAATTATCTTTTTCGAGTTGATCCTTCTGGCAAAGTTACTCCTCGAGCCCCTCGAACGCATGCAGAGGTAAGGGATCTGATGTCAAGTGTCAAGAAGTCACGATCCAAGAGCGATATATTTGGGAGTTAAGCTGACTCTCTTAGTTATTTTCACTACGGGTCCGTACAGATGTCGGACAAGGCGCTTCTGGCTGGATTTTTAATGATATGGCTACGAAACTGTGTAGTCTCGGGAGGAGCAGGCTCTATCGAGAGGATTAGTCGTCATTTCATCCTCCCTACCGTTAAACTCGTATTCGGAGTTAGACTGGCCCTCCTTCCTGCTATGGTGTGCAGCATACACCATGGTCTTCGAACATTCTCGTCCAAGATTATTGCTCGCAAGAAGACTTTGGATTTTGAGCGCGTAGAACTGCCTTTCCACTACTTGATGGGGTGGTTGGCGATGCACTACAGGTCATTGATGGGTCCCGGGATAGCGGAAGATGCTACAGATGAAGACGCTTTCCTCTTTAAATGCCGTTGTCGGTCTTGGGAATACACCACTATGCCAGCTTGTCGAAGGACGCTGGCGAGGGTGGATGGGTGTGACTTCTTTGTGTCTGTTCCTTCCTTTTCTGATGAGGACATGAGGAAGGTACATCTTGACGGTACTGGGCCTTCTCACTTTCTATCTCCGGATATGCTTGCTTGGTTGTGCAATATCCGCCCCGCGCATCTGGTTTATCGCAACCGAGACAGTGTGTACTTGGAGCCTTACCTACCTAGTAGGTTTTCATGCCAATTTGGTTATAGCCAGTTGTTCCTTGATTGTCCCAACCCTTGTTTGGGTTTTGAAGGCAGCGTTCTTGATGGCATCCGAGCGTGGAATTATTATGATGCTTATCATACTCGGGCCAGCTTCTCGGTTCCTGATGCTAAGGCGCCACGGAAAATTTTGTACGTGGCTGCTTTGTATCACGTTATGGCGAACAAGCCTCCTGTTAACTTTGATCTGAGTACCAGTTTTATTGTGGGTACCGATTTAGAAGAGAAGCCCAAGGGGGCTAAGGCTAGAAAGCAACTGGCGCTCCTGATTCCTCTCCCTGAATCAGAATCTTCCGGGTCGGTTGAGGAGGGGGATGATCATGATAGCAAAGACTCCCTTTCTGGTGGGGGTGAAGAAGTAATGGATCAACCGCTTTCCATACCCGATGAACTGGCGGAAGATCCGTTGATTACTGTACAAGAGGATGCAGTGAGAGAAGAACAGCCTTCGGCTGTGCCAGGTTCCTCGCGTAAACGAGTCAGACACGAGTCTTCTGACGGTAGAGCGACCTTTTCCGTGAAGAGAGCTGCCGTTAGGTCTCGTGGATTACTTATTACCGAGAAGGGTGAAGATACAGACGCTATTCTGGAGGTAAGACCAAGTCGTAGCCATCTCTTTGTTGTAGTTTTCTTTTCTCTTGGGGATATGACTTAATCACTTTTCTTTGTAGGCGTCCGATGAGCCGACCTCTCCTGAATCGTGTACCACCCCTGAAGCTGATCCGGCCCTTGCTGCTTTGATTAGCGACATGTGTGCTGCGGTCCTTTCTGCGGGGGCTCTCTCAGCGGTGGCTGGAAGCTTCGAGGTTGCTGAGGTCCCGGCCCGGAGTGACGAAGGTTCCCTCGGACCCGTCTCCGAGACCGCTGATCTTCAACAAGGTGCCGTTGATCTCGGTGCATCCCCTTCCGAGGACGCAAGAGGGGAGGAGTCTGTTATACCTGACTCGGAAGCTGTTGGTGAAGAGGCTGCGGTGGCTGTAAGCGAACCTCGGCCTCCACACTCCTCAACTGGTAAGATAAGCCAGATATTGACTAGTGAGGGGGCTTATTTGCTCTACCAACATATCCTCCGGGTCAAATCGATTCATGGTTGCCTTGGCCCTGCAGGTCCTGACCCTTTACTTCCCGCCGTGGATGTTCTTGGGGAAGGCTCGGTCTGCCGTGATACGGAAGGAAGGAGCGTTCCCTCTCCTTTGCCGTCTCACGTCGAGGAGCCTCCTGCCAGCTCTGGGCCGATGGGAATGGGGTTGGCGATGGTCTCCGCCTTATCCTTCGCAGATTATACGGCTCCGGGGGCCGACCTCTCGACCCTGCCGAGTATTCAAGTTTTGCAGGCTACCGAAGAGGAGTTGGCCGCTGTTCAAGCGTCCTTTCGTGCGAAGCTGGTTTCTCTCGTAGCAGGAGCGGCAGATTCTGTTGCGTCTTCTTCGGTGTTGCCAGCCACGCTTCCGTTGACACCGGCCTTCACGGGAACTCTGAACGAGGCGACGCAGGACGTGGTCGACAGCTTCTATCGTCATTTGCAAAGGGGCGTAGACGCTGCTATAGGACGGGAGACCCCATTTTCTCTATCTCTTCGGTGCGCTCGGAGTCAAATTACAACCTTGAAGTCCCTTCCTGGCGGGGTGGGATTGGCTGCACTGCTGGAACCTAAGCTGACAGAGGCTGATCAGCTTGTGACCCAACTACTGGCGATATGACAGGCGGGCTTGCCTGCTGCGATCGAGCGGGAGCGTGGCTTCCTCATTGCTGCTCGGGATAGGATTAAGCTAGCCCGAGATACTGCTGGACCAGTTGTACAGGGGGACCTTGATAAGTTCTCCGCTTCGTATAACCAGCTGGGTCGTAGGAGTCAGGCTTGCCGTACTCGGGAAGAGTCCGCTTCTCGTGGAATTGCTGATACGAAGGAGCAGATTCTTGGGCTCCAGAGGCAATTGGACTTCTTAGAGTCAGAGCTGGAGGCTGCTCAGGCGGAGCAGGAGTCGATCGTTCGGGAGGCCGAGAAGGTTTCCCGATCTTCCGATAGCCTGGAGCGGGCTTTTAAGAAATTTGAAGATAACTGGCAGGCTCACGCTCATCTGGAGGATGAGGCGGTGCTGACCTACGAGGCAGAGCGTCGAGCCTCCCAGAGGTTTGAGCGGTCGGTTGCTTTGCTGACAGACCGTCTCAGGGCGTTATGTGACCCAGAGCAGTGATCAGCCGTCTGTTTTCTTTTGCTTCTCTTTTTCTCTCTTTTTTGTAAGGGGTGTGATCCCCAAATGATATAGTACGTTGAATTTTGAATAAATGAGCCTGTTTCAACTCATCATCTCTTTCTTATACTTGTGGCGTCTGTGGAATTTGGACTTGTTGGGGGATTTATTTGTGGACCTGTTATCCTAGGCGTACCTAGGTTTTAGGTACGGATAACAAGTTTGGACAGGATGTCCGAAACAGCCGTGGCAAAGTGGTCATGAATGTTCTCGGTGCTTAACAAAAAAGGAATGTCGTAGAGCAGCTGGGCTCCCGGGACATGGTGGGATAGTGGATTTATGCTAAGAAGCTTAGCAAAGGAATATTTGTGGACCTATTATCCTTGGCGTACCCTGGTTCGGGATATAGATAATAGGGTGAAAGGAAAACAAACATATTTGCTCAGAGGTCATGAGGACATGGCAAGCATGAGGGTTTTACCGTGGAACCTTCCTGCTCAGAGGTAATGAGGACATGGCAGGGGAGGTTTCACGGAAGATATTCGTGGTCAACAGCGGACATTTGTGGACCTATTATCCTTGTCGTACTCCGGTTGTGGGTATAGATAATAGGTCGAAAAGGAGACCGACATACTTGCTCAGAGGTAATGTGGACATGGCAAGCATGAAGGTTTCTTCGACGGAGCCTTCCCACTCAGAGGTAATGATGACATGGCAGGAGTGGGCTCAATGAAGAGAGGGTACATAGAAGAACTCAAAGGTAGGAGAACGTGGAAGTTCTATGTGGGGGGCAGTTTGTTTTTGGTGGAAGTGAAAACGACTCAGAGGTAATGAGGACATGTCCGTTTTCGGAGATTTGTGGATCGATTACCCTTTTTGTGCACTAGGAGTGCGGATATTGGATCATGAGGGAGGATCTCTTCCGGGAAGCAAGTTCAGAGGTATAATCATACGTGACTTACTATCCGAAAGAGTGACCGGAATATGAGTTCAGAGGCACCAGCGGGTACATAACTTGGTAAATTAACATGTTGAGAAAGCGGGAGTCCAGCGGCACCAGCGGGTACATGACTCGATAATCTAAAAGGGATATAGGGGTGAGTTCAGGGGCACCAGCAGGTACATGACTCGATGATCTTGAAATGTTGTGGGTGTGAGTTCAGTGGTACCAGCCGGTACATGACTCGATAATCTGAAATGCTGAGGGTGTGAGTTCAGTTGTACCAGCGGGTACATGACTCGACGACCTTGTAGCGAATGTCATTTAGACATAATATTTCTTCAGGAACTTGCCGTTGACGGGCAGCATGAGCAAGTCTCCGTTTTGCTTTGCAAGGCGGTAAGCACCGTTGGAGAATACCGTCTCAATGATAAACGGACCCTCCCACTTTGGCTGGAATTTGTCGGCGGTCTTGTGAGTCATGACCATTGGCCTCCGGACTGCCAAGACGAGATCGCCTACCTGGAATGTTCTGATTTTGACCTTCTTGTTGAAGGCTCCTGAGATGCGTGCTTGGTATAGCTCGATCCTTTGCTGAGCAAGGAGGCGCTTTTCATCTAAGGCCTCTAACTCTTGCAGTCGACGTCGGTAGTTATCATCGGTTGTCAATTGATGGGTGAGGGCGACACGTAGTGAGGGGATCTGTGTCTCCAAGGGGAGGACTGCCTCACTCCCGTATACCAGGGAGAATGGCGTATTTCCGGTGGCTGTTCGGACCGTGGTGCGATAAGCCCATAAGCACTCGCCGAGCTTCTCGTTCCAGTCGCGCTTGTTGGAGGAGACGAACTTCTTGAGCAGTTTAATAATTGTTTTATTGAACGCCTCTGCTAACCCATTTGCTGCCGGGTTGTACGGCGTCGAGACGATATTCTGAATACGGTGCTTATCGCAAAACCGATAGAATGCGTGGCTTGCAAACTGCGGACCATTATCATGGATGATCCTTCGGGGCAGTCCAAAGCGGTAGATGACGTGGTGTTTAAGGAAGCTGATCACGTTTGCAGTCTTAATTTCTGCGAGTGGGACAGCTTTCGCCCATTTGGAGAAGTAATCAGTGATCGCAAGTATGAAACGATGTCCTCGAGAGGAAGGTGGGGTGATTGGACCAATAATATCTATTCCCCATGCTTCGAATGGCCAGGACGCCACTATCGGATGTAAAAATTCGGATGGTTGGTAGATGAAGTCCGCATGGACTTGGCAAGCTTTGCACTTTCTAGCATAATCTATCGCGTCTGCCACCATTGTGGGCCAATAGTAGCCCATTCGGCGAAGGCGGTCTTGTAGTTTCGGGCCGGGCGGGTGGGCCCCGCAGACACCGTCATGGGCTTCTCGTACGGCTTCTTTTGCTTCTGTGTTTGACAGACACCGAAGCAGTAATCCGTCGTAAGAGCGACGATACAGCATTTTCGTCTCTGTATCATAGAAGAATCTGAGAGAACGCCTTCTGATGGAAATGGCTTCCTTTGGGTTCTCAGGCTGGATGTCGTAGACGATGAAGTCGATGAATGGTTGTCTCCAATCTGGGACGTCATCGATCGTCTGTGTAGAATAACTTGCGACGAATTGCACATTGTTTTTGGGGCAGACCAGTTCATGGCCTATCACTTCCACTGATTGTCGATCATAATTCGAAACTGCTAGGGAAGCGGCGAGACCAGCTAGGGCATCGGCTTCAATATTTCGGAGTCTGGGGACGTGCTCGATGAAGAACCCCTCAAATGCCGAGATGAAATTGATCGCTATTTGATGATAAGGGATCATATCTTCATGGCGTACCTCGTATGAACCCCGGATCTAATTGACGATTAGTTGGGAATCGCCGTACGCTTCAAGGTATTCTACCCCCAGCTCTCTTGCAAGTTGGAGGCCAATGACCAGAGCATTGTACTCGGCCACATTGTTAGAACAGGGTTCAGTAAGGGAATAAGCGCGGTTAATCACCAATCCGGAAGGAGAGATTAGCACTACCCCGACTCCGACAACTATATTGCCTTTAGGTCTGGTCCTTGAAGCGCCGTCGAAGAACATTCGCCATATATTCTCGTGAGAGGTTGCATGTGAGTCGGTGACCTCATCTGGGATCTCTTCGTATATCCTAGAAGACTCCGAGCCTAGGTGGGCTGCCAAGAAATCTGCCAGGGCTTGACCTTTGACTGCCTTTTGGGGGACGAAGATCATATGATAAGGGGACAGCAATATTGCCCATGTAGCGAGTCGAGAGCTGAGTGCCCCTGGTTTAGTCATAAGGACCCTCAGAGGGTTGACTCGTGAGACCACATGTATCGTTTGTCCGGTGACATAGTGTCGCATTTTCTGAATGGCGAACACCAGGGCGAGGCATTTCTTCTCTACAGCGGTGTATCGGTGCTCTGGTCCAATCATCATTCGGCTGAGGTAATATATGGCCTGTTCATGGCCTGCATCGTTATTCTGTGCCAGCAGAGCACCGAGGGAGTGTTCCATTGCTCATACATAGAGCAGAAATAGTTTTCCAGGGACTGGGGCTACCAAGACCGGAGGATTTGACAGATATTCTTTGATGCTATCGAAAGCACGCTGGCATTCTTTGTCCCATACGAATGAGACTCCTTTCTTCATGAGGTGCGTAAATGGTCGGCATCGCCCGGAGAGGTTGGAAATGAACCTTCTGAAGTAAGCTAGCCTTCCCTGAAGGCCTCTGAGTTCGTGAAGATTTCTCGGGGGACCCATCTCCATGATTGCTTTTGTCTTCTCGGGATCTACATGGATACCCTTTGCAGTGATGATGAAGCCTAAAAACTTCCTACTGGATACGCCCAGGAAGGACTTCGTAGGGTTCATCTTCAAATTGTGTGTCCGTATTAGGTCGAATACCGTCCTTAGATCCTGCAGATGGTCTCCTTTGCTACGGCTCTTGACGGCTATATCATCAACATAGCACTCCACCGTCTTGCGTAAGTGGTCTCTGAAGATGATGCTCATAGCTCTTTGATATGTGGTGCCAGCATTCTTTAAATCGAAAGGCATGACTGTGTAGCAGTACGTGCCAATCGGTGTTCAGAATGATGTATGCTTTTCATCGTCGGGAGACATCTTGATTTGGATGTATCCCGAGAAGCCATCCATGAATGACATGCGCTCAAAGCCGCAGGTATTGTCGATCATGATGTCTGTGATAGGAAGGGGGAATTCATTTTTGGGACATGCCTCGTTCAGGTTACGGAAGTCGATACAGATTCGAATTTTCCCATTCTTCTTGAGGACAGGTACTATATTGGCGACCCAATCGGGATGTTGCTCCTCACGAATGAAGTCGCTGGCTATTAGTTTGTTGACTTCAGCTTCGATCGCGTCCATGATGCCTGGGCGGAAGCGTCGCTGTTATTGTTTGACTGGCTTCGCATCTGGCCGAATATTAAGTATATGAAGAGCGATGTCAGGATTTAACCCTGGCATGTCTTCATAGCTCCAGGCGAACACATTAATGTACTCCCTGACAAGTTCTAACAGCGACTCCCGTTCTTCGTTGGTTAGGCTTTCACTGATGAAGATCGGTTTTGGAGAAGATTCGCTGCCGAGATCCACTTGTATGACCTTATCTTCAGTAGGAGGTTCTCTCAGTTCGAATCGCTTTTCCTATTGCACGTCTAATTGCTGGTCCCATGGCTCTAGCTCGAGGATTTTAGGGATGTCTTCGTCTTCCTCGTAAGCGTCGGCGAACGTCATGTTGACTGATATGACTTGTCTGAACACATCTCCGATGCTGGTATCTGAGTCGGAAGTTGGTGATCCGGTTGAATGTGACTGCCAGTCGCATTCTTCATCTGAACTTTCCGGGGTCGTAGTAGGCGTTACATACCCCAACCCACATCGAGTTTTGTTATAGTAGTTCCGTGGTTTGCCCGCCGGGACTGGCGGCTTCAAAGGTAATCGTCGTCCAGTGCCATAGTTCAATCCTGGCGTAGTCTCTAGATCAAACCCCTGTTTCTGTATGAGATATTTGGATTGAGGGCTATAGAGATACAGAGGCAGTCTTCCGACATCTGACCCGAGGTCGACTTCTTCTATGGTGCGGGGATGAGGGTTGTTCGTCCGGCCGAAGATGATTGGATGATCTCCTCCCTTGTGTATTCGGTAAGCGTCTTCTACTGGAGTAAGCTGGATTGCGGTGTACACATTTGTCACCTGTGTGTGTAGGTGAGCGCCTATACCGTGTTCCATAGCATACATCGTACATAGCTTATTGAGCTCGGTGTAGTTCAAAGATAACCCTTTATTGATGAAGTAAGGTATCTTTTTTAGGGGGATTACATCATCAGCGGAGGGGACATTAGTGTGGGCGGCGACATACTTGGCTAGCTCCGGTTCCTCTTCGGCTACCCCCTGTGTGAACAAAGACTGAGAGGACGACCTAGGAAGCTTGATCGTCAGTGGTCCAGTTGATGGAGCAGAGCGTGGAGTCGTTGGCAGACTGGCGACCCCCAGTTTGGCATTCGATGTGGAGCGAGGAGTGGCTGGTTCGATGGAAGTGTCAAACCTTGCATCGAAGTGACAACCTTTCTTGGGAAGGCGTATTGTCAATGGCCTGTCCGAGGGGTTGATCTTCTCTGTTTGTGGTTGACTGACTCTTGGTAACCTGATGGTTAGTGGCTCCGTTGTGGGTCTCGGCACTTGGCTGGATCTAGGCAGCCGGATTATCATCTGCTCCTCTTGCGCCGAGAGGCTGATCGCATCCTTCCGCAGAGTGGCGGTGAGGGGTGCAGACTTGCCCGGTTTGCGAGCTTGGAGGTGGATCGTCAGGTGTCACGACCCGCACCCTAGAGTAAGGGCACGAAAAGTGGGTACGTCCAGCCTACGCTGCAGTGTCGGCGGTAGAACGCTGTCCTAGGTCACAACATCTAACAATATATAATGCCAAGCAGTTTATACTCCCCGAATGGGGGTGACATAGCAGAATGTAAACTCAATCACAACTAAGGAAGAAAAGTATGATATGATATAGAACTCAAAAGTGAAGTACAGATAATCAGAAGAGTCTAGTGTCTAAGATAACATCTCAGAAAACATTCCAAGTACAAGTCTCAACTACAGAATATGAAAGAATATATACATCTCAAAACAACAACTGAAAGTCAAAAACAATGCTGAAAAGAAAGATAAAGCCTAGCTGACTAGCCTAGACTACGGGAGTAGTATCCTGAACTGTAGCTGGGTCCTCCAGAGGAGCTAGGTCGCAGGTGTCGTCTAAGCCTACTCCGTAATAGGTGGTGTAAAGGGCCTCATCCTCATCCTCTGTAATATTTTGAACAGGTCCAGTCAGGACAGGAGCGAGCACAGTACATCTCATGTAGTTTATATCAAGGCAGGAAATATAAAGCAGGCAATAGAGTAAGATACACGAAACGCTGTAAGAAGATGTACATAAAACAGGAGAGATATTTGATAACTGGAAATATATACATGATAAGTAAGAACTGTAAGTGACTAGTGATTTAGAGTACGAGATGGCATGTAATTGGCTTAGGTTGTACCTGATGAACATAAAAAATAACAGAGTGTATATGATGGTAAATCACATGACCATTTATACTCACCCCTACCCACAATTAATACACAAGGATCTAGTCCCGTTATGTTACGGACATGAAGTTTTGGTTACACAGGAAACACATGAGGAAACATGAGTGTACATGAAAGAACATGAGAGTACATGAACGTACATGAAAGAACATGAGAGAACATGAGTGTACATGAATAACACAGAAGCGAGGAATACATGATGTACATGAAACACATGTCATAAAGTATCCGATGCTCCCGCTAAGGGGGATAACATCCCAAGAAGAGATCCGTATAGTACTAATCCGTGATGATAACGTGACAGCATCAAGTAAAAGTAATCTAGAGCGAGAATATAAATCGTGACAAGTATGAAACGATCAGAGAATGTACTCGCCTGATACCCTGAATATATGCTGAGAATATATGTCTGAAACTGAGGTACAAGGTCCTAAAAATAGAGCAGTATGGGTCACAACATGTCCAGCATAGTAAAACTAAAGTTTATAATGCATTCTACATGATTCTAGGTCAGTTTGGGCAAAAGTCAAACTTGGTCAACTCTGGTCAATTCTAACAATCAAACTAGGTCAACTCAACTCTTGGTCAACTCTGGGTCAAACCAAGTCAACATCTAGTCAACTAAGGCCAACCAAGACTATACAAGTCTACAAACAAACACACATACATATCTATACCATATTTAAACATAGACATCATCATAATAGGCTATAGGACAACACTATACACTAGGCCTATAAAAACAATATCTAAGTAAACAAATAGCTATCTAACACATAGCTAAAATCACTAACTAACCAACACATAGCTATTTACATTCAAAACTTGATATATATATATATATATATATATATATATATATATATATATATATATATATATATATATATACACATATTGTATATAGGCATGCATTAGATTTTAGGCATAATACATTACATATTTATATACATATACATTACATACATATGTATACATACATTTATATATACATACCTACATATATTTATACATAGAGAAAATAGAGAGAGGGTTAAGGGGGTTAAATACCATATATCAAGAGAGAGTGAAATGAGAGGGGTAGTAATGTCCTGTTCAGGTATTGCAAGAGGGGCTGTGTGAGACAAAGCAAAAGTGGACAGCAGTACAAACCAATCTCCCTGTCAAATCAAGCCAAGCCATAACTCCAATCTCAAACTAAAATTCTGAATTCAAAAAATGTGTGACCAAGTGTAGTGTTTAGGTGAGAGGAAAGCATGTGAGTGTGTGTGTGATGTGAGTGGTGAGGGAAAAATGTGTGAATGTGTGAGTGTGCATAGATGCGTATATCACTATGTGTGTGTGAAGAGTGATAGAGAAAAATGTGAGGGTGTGTGTGTCTACTGTTAGATCAATAGGAGATCAGAAATATACATGTATATTTACCTATATATATAACCCAATTTCAAATCAATTTCAGTTATCAAGTATCAAACTAAAGTCCCTGTTTCATTTCAGTTTCATATTGAAACTCAGGTTTTACCATTTTCAATTTACAGCACAGGAATGTGTGTGACAGTATGGAGGGGTGTGAGGGTGTTAATGTGTGATAGGAGGGTGATATGTAGGAAGCCATATGTGTGAATGGTGTCTATGTTCATGAGGGAAGAATAAACTCAGTTTTAATATTTGAAAATCTCAGTTTACCTGTCATTAGGAATCTCAGAATTTTGCTTGAGTTCTCAGTTTTGACCCAATGGAAACTCAGGTTCATTCATTCCTATTTCTCAGTTTCCTTTCAAAACTGGAAACAACATATTCCATTCTCCCATTTGTATTTCAACTCTCAGTTTAAATCATTGGTTAAACTCAGGTATTTAACCAATCTCAGTTTACATTTGAAATCTCAGGTTTTACTTTTATTCACATTGAAAACAGCAATCCAACCCTCATTCGAAATCCATGCTACAAACCCCAACATGCATACATGTGATCCTACCTATGTAAACTCATAGCACAGACATGTTAATCATGTATTAACATTATAATTAACATTTTAATTAACAATTTAATATCATTGAATTCTGAAAAAGTGAAGGATTAATAGAGTATCAGTCCATATCTCAAAACCATGCATCCCATTGTCCAAATTCCATTTATAAATCATAAACCCTAATCTATCATACAAAACTAATCTAGCAGGTATTAATACATATGTAGGTTCAATCAACATGACAAAATCATTGATTAACAGTTGAAAAAAAAATAGAAATGAACTCAGTTTTAACAGAACTGTAACATGTATCAGAAAAAATAAACTCTTTGAAACCCAACCCAATTCGAATATCAAAACATGATAAAAACCCAAAGTAAAAGTTGATAAACATTGTGTCATGCATACACGTGTCAAACATGGTGTTTGTGTCCAAGCAAGTGGACACAAACGTGTCCAAAACACAAATTCACAGTGAGTGTGATAACACTGCACAGGCAGCCTCGTGCACGTGTTCACTTAGGTCTAGGACACGACACAGGCATCCACGTGTCTCGTGGTCACGTGTGTAGGTACACCTAGGGTCAGGCTACATGTTCCACACCCTGATACGTGTCCACGTGTCGTGTAGGAAGGACACGAGACCGTATCAGAGCCGATCTACTGCGCACACTGTGCAGTATAAAACCAGTACACGTGTCCTCGTGTCCTCGATACGACACGAGGTCTCGTGAGATTTTGGGGGAGTGTTCGCAGATACTGCCCCCGTGTCCACACAAATTTTCACTTGTCCAAGTGCACTGTGTAATGCGCACGAACCGTGTGGTAGCAGGACACTGCCATACTGTACAGTGTAGTGTGTGCAGCGTGTTCGTGTCTGATTTTGACATGGACATGACACGATATTGTGCTCAGTGTTAGTGATTTGTGATCAGCACCTATAGGGCTAGAAAATTGTGTAATTAGTTTTCGAAATTATTAACATTTAATTCTCAGAGACAAATCATCAAACACTTGAATATTAACCTAGATACGTGTCCGATACGGACACCAAACCCAATCTTATTCCTACAAAACTTAGCCTATAGATCCCTGGTACCTAGATGCATGCATTCATGAAGAGAAATCACAATATTAATAGGTTTTGAGGCATTTTACCTATTGAGTGAAAACTCAAAGAAAACCAAGGAAATGGGGGGTTCTTCTTCAAATGATGATGCCAAATGCTTGTGCAACCTTGCTAGCTAGCTCCCCTTAGCATCCTCAATGGTAGGGGATCCCAATGCAAGAAGTTTGGCTCAATTTGGAGTTGTTTTGGATATTTGGGGAGAAGTTTAGGGAAGAACACAAAAGAGGCAAATAAAATGAATTAAAAATGATGCAAATGATTAATGGGATGCATTTATAGGGGGTTGGGATGTGTGTTGGCTGCCATTAAGTTAGGGTTAGGGTTTAGGATAAGGGGCTAAGGTTTCTCCAATAATTTCTAGCTAATCTAAGGGCTCACAATTAAAGTAACATCCTTTAACCTTTAGCATAAAAATATCTCCTTAACAAATATCTAGATATTTCACTAATGTAATTACTTAATGAAACCCTCTAACTTAGTCTCTAGGGTCATGATTAACAATCTAGATTAGGCTAACTTCTAGGTCGAGTCTTAACAATGTAGCTAACACATATTTAATTAATATAATTCACAATTTCACAAAAGTGTCAAAATGACCAAAATACCCCTAGGCTTAAAAGTAGAAATTTGAAATCCTAAATACATGATTAGGTCTCATTGGTCATGTTTAGTCTTCTATGTCATGTATGACTAATATTACACTAGCAAAACACCAATTCACATTTCACTCAATTAAATAGTTTTAAAATAACTAAAAATCACTAAAAATTATATCATGACTAAAATCAATTATTTTAATAATTTAAAAATACAAAAGTTCAAATTTACCCTTATTTTGGAAAAGTGGGTGTTACATCAGGGGTCCTTCTGATCCTGTGGCTGTCTCAGTATGAGCTTGTGTGTCTCCTTCATCCAGGTGCCTCTTCGACTTTTCGTATAAACAGGAGTCCGAGTAGTAAGATTCGACCCCTTTGAAGGGATCGATGTCAGCAAACTCTGTCTTCAAGAAGCCGTATTTGTCGACATATTTGAAGCACTGGTGTAGCGTGGAAGGCACGATCATATAATCGTGTATCCATGGGCGCCCCAAGAGGATGTTGTAAGAAGTGTCTGCATCTATGACGTAGCAGGTGACCTCGGATTGGAGATCACCAATCTGACACTTCAGACGAATCTTCCCGATAGGGTAGCTCCTGCCCGAATTGAAACCGCTGATGGCGGTGCTTGTAGGTGTTAGGCGATGCATTGGGATACGGAGATGATGTAGCAGACCTTTCGGGATGATGCTTATGGAAGAGCCAGGATCAATGTGCATCCGATCCACCTTCACGTCGCCGATGTATCCCGTGTAGTATAGCGGGCGATCATGTAGGTTGGTTTTGATGAGCATGTCCTGTGGAGTGAAGACGATGTTGGGCATTGCTCCCGTGCAGGCACTATCTTGGAGATCCATGGGTGAGTCCTCCCCAGTGAGGTTAGATTGAGCGAGATAGGCATCGGCATTTTGGAGTGCTTCGCTCAATACAATACGAACGTCTTTGGAGAGCCTCAGGAGTTCATATAATAACAATTTGGCCGGAGTGTTAGCCAATTGTGCTAAGATGTCAAAGTTGTAGGGCCTCTCTAGCCCTTGGGCTACGTCCTTTCGGAGAGATTTGTCGAAGCGAGTCTCCTTCGGCCTAGGCTTGTCGGTCGTCGAAGGCTGAGCCGGTCCCAGAGCATCAGTTGCAGTGGGTTGATGATTTTCAGCTGGACTATCAACCACAGGTTGGAATTGCGCTCCGGACCGCGTGACGACGGCTGTAGCTTCCTCATTGTCTGCTGAAACTGTACGGCAGGTCTTGATTTTTCTACTTTTTTTGTTGGTGGGAGATGGTGTGGGCTGAGTCACTTCTGACACCAAGTCTGGATGGACCCACATGACCTCTCCTCGTGAGGTGGTGAGAGGTACTAGACCAGCAGCTTGTTCTCGGGGCGGAGGAAGATTGGTGATCTCCATTGTCGCGAGAGGGACGGGGATTACCCCGTCTTGAGTCTCCGTCGGAGGGAAGTTGTCAAACTATACGGACACCATATTAGCTGCTACGGTTACCTCTTCGAAGTCAATGGCCAGAGCGTTTGAATCGATGAGGCTTTGGATGTACCGTTTTAATTGGTAGCAGTCATGTGTAGCGTGGTGTACATAACGGTGGTAATGGCAGAACTTCGGGTTCTCCAGATCAGCCGGTCGAGGCTCCCGCCTTGGTGGAGGAAGCTGAATTCTACCTTCTTGTATGAGCATGTCTAAGATAGGCTTGACGTGGCCATCTTCGAAAGAGTAAGTGATTTGAGGCCATTGCTTGTCTGCTGGCTGTGGCTCGTGCTTCTGGGCCGTGTCGGCCACCATAGCCTATTTTCCCTTGCTGTCCCGATTGTTGGAGGGGTTACCCCCATTATCGTTGTTGAGACACTTGCCCTTGTTTTCCCCTTCTGAGATGTGCAACCCCAGTTGGCGGGCCTTCTTCAGTCGTTCTTCAGCGCTTGTGGCGCTGATGATGAACGCCTTCCAATCTTTGAATTGACTCTCGCCCATCCAGAGACTGATCGTTGGAAGCAGTCTCTTTTGGCAGATTTCAATCAAAGAAGAATCCGAATTTCCGGAAGACAACTTCATGGCGGTCTGGCAGAACCGCTCAATGTAGTTCCTCGTTAACTCCTTCTCCCCTTAGACGACGTCCATGAGAGTGGACATAGTGACGTCTTGTCCTACTTCATAGAACCGTTCCAAGAACATGCGCTTGAAGCCAACGAAGGAATGGATGCAGTTGTCCGGTAGATTGCGGTACCAATCGAAGGCGACTCCTTCTAATGCTCCAATGAATAACCGTGTGAGGATCGTATCTTCATGGGGCAGATGGTCGATGGTGACCTCAAAGTAAGTGATGTATCGACTTGCTGAGGTTTTGCCATCATACGGGTTGATGTTGAACGGCTTATATCTTGGTAGGAATGGAACATCCCTCCACTCAGCAGGGTATGGTTGCCGTATTCTGAGATCTTGAGCGTTTTCTCGGGCATGAAACATGGCACGGAGCTCCTGGACCTCTCTTCTTACTTCTCGGGTCTCATCTGTCGCGGCGGGGGCTATTATTTTGGGAGGATTATTGCCCTAGTTTGGTGCCGCTGAGTTTGAATCTACATTGACCGCGGGGCCCGTGTTTGTTTGACCAGGCGCTCCACCTTGTAGAGTGGGCAGGGCCGCTTTAATCTCGTCTACAGACTTGACCAAAGCAAGTAATATGGCTTCGAGACTATCGATGCGCTGGCGATCGCTGGAACCACCTTGATCGCTGTCCGTCATGAACATCGTTCTTACGTAAGGAGTGACGGAAGGAACGGTGGAGGATGTGCCCTCTGAGTCGTACCCATGTACCGAAAAGTCATCGGGATAGGTGGGAATGTTCTCTTCGGGCTCGGACTCGGAGGGAATGGTATCCCCAGCTTCAGAGCTTGCCTTGTCTTGAGAATTACGGATGTCCTCGGGGGCATCAGCGTCCGTTGCTCCTGATTGAAGAGTTGTTTGTGCGAAATTGGTTCCTTGGAACATCGGATTGTTGTGAATGTTCGGAGGAGTGCTACCCCCAGCTCCTTCAACCTCCAGCAATGTGGATGATGAATTTTCCATCGAGGTAAATTTCGTCTTTGAATGGGTGTGTTGGAATACACCAGTGGAGGACAACCGTTTAGACGACAGTTTCTTAGTTGTAGTGGTTGATATCTTCGGACTGGAGACGCTCGTTTTCTTCCTCCTCTCTTCGGCGGGAACTTTTTGAGCAGAATTATAGGAGACAACAGGAGGTGCCTCATCTTCTGAGTTCGGGTGCTGTAGCCTTTGGAAGGCGGATGGCCGAGCTTCCGTCATTGTCGCGTTGTTGCAGCAGCAATTGACGATAATTTGGGAGCAGCGATGTCCAAGCGAGGACTCTTTGCACACCGATACTCCTTCTCTTTCCTTGCATTTATGGAGGATCATTTCCCCTAGGTCAGAGGAACCACTCTGTCTGTTTGCCGCGGGGGGCTGGACTTGAGCAGTTGTATACAACTTTCCATCCGAGGCCCATGTGATAGTCAACGGGATGCTCCGATAGTCAGAGGTTGGGACAGCTGACTGGGCTCGATGAGCCCGCGCTGCACTAGACTTCCTCCCTTTAGCACTCGTGGGTGCGTAATAGGAGGAGTCCAAGTTGAATGCCACAGAGTCTGGCTTATCATACAGAGAATCATCGAGGTCGGGACCGTATGAGAGGCGGTCGAAGACCGATCGAGAGAAGTGTAGAATGGACGCTATGTTGCTAGAGTTGGGTACCGTGTAGGCTGTCTACATGCGGTCGTCTTCTGCTGTCGGATGAGTTGTCTTTGGGCGGCTAGGAGTCACGACCGTGCAGGCTGGCCGCATGCGGTTGGCAATAGTGGCCGCATGGGTTTTCTACAAGCGGCTGCCTCCTGTAGCCTCATGTGTTTTATCCATGTGATTGGCGACTGTAGCTGCATAAACTATACGGCTGCCAGATGTGATCGCATGATTCTTCTTCATGCGGCCAGCGACTGTGGCCGCTTGGGCTTTGTCCATGCGGCTAGCGGATGTGGTCGCATGAGCTTTTTTCACTCGGCTAGCACCCCTATGCGGCTCAGTTCGCATAAAGTTCCTCTTTGCTTCTGCAAGTCCAGCATCATAGTATTTTCTTCTGCCAGACTTGGAGACAGCAGAGTTGTCTACGGTCTGAAGTGGGGCCGCAGAAGAGTCCTTCTCACCGTCTTGAGCAACAGAGGGTACACCATCGGGGGCTTGGGAAGGAGCAAATGATTTTGGCCTCCATTCTCTGCGAGCCTTTGTCGTGCGGGTGCACTTCTGGACCGGGCCAGCGCTTCCTTCGGAGAGCATCTCTTCAAACGCTTGTTGGTCGAAGCGGACGACCATCTTTTGTTGCGTGGAGCCAAGCTTGGCTGCATCCGATTGCGTCACCAACTCCTTAGCCGTGGAAAAGTTAGTCCCCAGTAGAGTCGTCATCGTGTTTGCCATTGATTATAAAAGTACAGAACAGTTTTATGGGAGGACTGAACTTAGACTCACAATACAAACTCGCTTGTACAAAGAAAGCCTAGGAACGAAAGCCTAGGTGCAGTAGACTAAGTACAATTGTTTATTTTAGATTCTAGGGGGTGACGATAGAGGCTCGGCAAGGCGACGGCAGCCCTGCCTTACTCCTTGGACGGTCGGTATGCAGCCTTCGCTTCTTGTGAAAAGATGGTTGGCGTTGACGAAGAAGTGCTCTTTTTGCTCCTCTGTTGCTCTTCTGGCTTCTCTCTCTCTCTCTCTGTGTATTCTCTCTCTGACTCTGTATATTTTTATTCTTTTGTTGCCGGTCCTTGTGCAAAGAAATAATGCTGGCTATTTATAAGAGTGGGGTATGATCATTAGGGTTTGCTAATGATCATTTGTTTGGAATGTCGGCGCTCCTTCAATCTATCTGAACCCTTGATCCTGATTACAATGAATCTCGACCATTAATGAGGATAGCACCGAATCTTGTGAGCAATTAATGTTAACTGCTTTAAATCTCCATGATGGATTCTACCAATATCTGATTGCTCGCCACGTATCCCGTTGGCTTGATGATAAATGATATGCCTTGATCTCAGTAATTATGATGATGATGTCAAATATATTTGTTGAGATTCGGTTAAATCGTTGATTGGTCCGATGCCACGTGTTTTGATTGTGGGTCCTGCCAGAGCCGCATAGGATGGACAACACTTGAACCGCAGGGAGATACTCTTCGTGAGCCGCATAGGACAATGCTTCATCGAACCGCAGGGAACGAACTCTCAATGAGCCGTATATGCATAGTCTTTGCGAGCCGCATGAGCTAGCGTTGTATTGAGCCGCAGGGGCTGAGCTCTCAGTGGGCCGTATATGGCTGATTTCTGCTAGTCATATAGGGTGACTTCTCAGTGAGCCGCATGAAGCTGTTCTCTATTTAAGCCGCATGAGATTTGCCACGTGGCAACCTAGGATTTCTGACGGATCGGGTCAGAGATCTTCTTCTTTTCCCGTAGAGTCTGTCATTATGGCAGAGCCATTATGACACTTTATGCCAGAGCTGCCGCAGTCGTCAAATCGTGTCAGAGCATTAAATGAGGCCACTATTCAAAGGGCCAGCTGTAGGGAAGGATCACAGGGGGACACGTGGCATCGATCGAGCCGCATATTCCTGCTGAACCGCATACACTCTCGAGCCGCATGAGACGGAGAGTCTTCCTTTGAACTATATAAGACAGCTCCCATATGAGCCGCATGGGCTTCGTATCCGGAGCCGTATGGACCATTATTCTGATATTTTCTATGCTTCTACAAAAATATACAACAGTAATCGAAACTATCGATGGTTCCGAACACTGCATCTCACATACACTGTAAACACAGACACACATCATCACAAAAATATACATTATATTTTTTTAAAATTTGGGCAGCACCTCCTTTGTATATCAGATCATCGCTTATAACCCAGCGTAGGTATATTTGTCATCCCCACCGCAGATATCACAAAGTAAATATTACAATAAAAATACCAACAACGTAAATATCGCAAAGTAAATATCCAACAAACAACACTTCACAGACACACATTATCACAAACATCCAATAGAGTCAAATAAAAATGAAAGATGATAAAAAGTCTCCCACCAAGTGTATAAACAAATGTGTACCAATAAACAATTTGCCCATAGGGCCAATACATACAACTCATAAAAAAATCAATAAAATTACTGCGGACCCCTGCCATGCATCTGGGATAGCATGTACTCATACTGCTCCTGTGTGAGCTGCACCGTAGGGGCAGTATGAGGCAGTGTAACGTCTGAAGTCGACGCCGTCAATGGAGTCCTTGTAACCACCTCCAATGGTGAATGATCCTCACAACTAGGATACAATGGAGCCCTTGCATTCTCCAGCAACTCCATGAACTTTGCAGCATCGATATTTGGTGCCTCCTCAGCTGCATCATGAACGAAACTAGGCTCCACAGCGTCAAAAACTATGTTCATGCACCCGTCATCGTATGCATGATTATCTGAAACAAAATTAGGTCCCGTATGCATATACGGCTCAACATAAGGCTCCGGCTCTGATGCTAAAGACACAAGTTCTTCGTGTGCGGTCCACTGATAGTAATTAGGCGTGAAACCCCTTGAGTACAAATGATATGTCACTTTCATTTCTGGATAATATTTCACGTTATGACATTTCACATACGGACACTTAATTTTGGTGCCGTCCATGTACTGAGGGAACGCCTTAGCAAACTGCAGGAACTGCTCTACTCCCGCTATGTATTCATCCAGCACACTACACATATCATTAGGACGACGATTGTACATCCATGAACGATTCCGCAAGTAGTAATTGATATCCATTTGGAAATAATTTTGTAAAGATGGACACACATTATCCAATAGGCACAAATTCGTATATTATGTCTTATTATGTGACACAAGTTAGTAGCGGACAGTTACTAATAACAATGTTAGGCCTGATTTCTAGTGCACGATATGCAATCTAGGTCAAACTAGGTTGTACTAAGTCAAACAAAGTCATACTAGGTCAAGCTAAGTTAAACAAAGTCAAATAAGGTCAAACTAGGTCAAGGGTTGACCTATAGTTGACTTTATCAACTCTTAGTCCAATCTAGGTCAGATGTTGACTCTACTTTGGCTTTCAGTCAAAATAGTCAACCTTGGTCAAACAAGGTTAAATCTAAGTCAAATATCCTATTTTTAGTCATTACCTACCAAGGTACCCTTTACCTTATCGCTATTGGTATCCCAATACCAATACCTTAAGTTGGAATCTTAATACCTTAGTCCAGGTAACTAATAGCTTAACATCCACTTTACCTTAGATACTAGATAATACCATATCCTAGTAATATCCTACCCTTAGGCTAGTAGATAACTCAATACCTTAGGCTAATAGATATTACCATCTACCTTAGGCTAGTATCTATCCACCTGCCTTAACATCATACCCATTACCTTAGCTAATACCTTATCCTTAGGCTATAGGTAATTCTTATTACTTTGCTAATACCTTAGATACCTTAGGATACTAACTCTACCGTTCTAACAATATACCAACACTCCTAAGATACTCTAATATTTACATAGAGATATACCCTATAGGGTATCCTATTACCATAGACTAATCTAGGACACTCTTAAGATACTAGGATATCTAACTATCCTAGGATACCAAATTCTAGCCAAGATACTAACTTAGGGTACTAACTTTTAGCCCATATCCTAATATCCTATTATCTTGATACCCTCAAGATACTAGCATAATCTAACTACCCTAAGATATCTAACTTAGGATACTAACTTATCTAGGATAAATAGGATACTAACTAACCTATCTAAGACACTAACTAACCTATCTAGGATACTAACTTCTAGTATCCTAAGATATTAACTCACCTATCTAACTCTAGGATACTAACATCCTAAACAAGATATTAAATTAGTGCCTAGGATACTATCCTAAATATCTAACTTAGGATACTAACTTATGTGTAGACACTAACATACTCATCCTAAAACAAAACCATACCCCTCCAACATAATAAGAGACACTAGCTTCTAGTCACTATTGCAGCTGCTGCCCTCACTGCTCTTGCTACTGCTGTTAGAAGCTGCTGCTAGCATTGCAGCTACTGCTGCTACTACCCTGCAGCACAAGCTATTGCTGCTGCTGCCTTTGCAGCCACTTGTCCCCCCCCTCTTGCTACTCTATCATACCCTCTCTAAAACACACACAACACTCACTACTACATCTAAATCCCTCTCACCTTTCTCACTCTCAAACACACACACACACACTCTCTAACACTTATCTCAATATCCCTCTTCACTCATACTACCATACTACCACACTACCACATCTAACCTCCCCTTCCTCAAACACACACTAAAAAAACACAATCATACACTCACACACCCTCACATCTCATCACAAGCACAAACACACTATTAAAACATCTAATCCCTTTCTTTAAACAAACAACCAACCACAAATCTAAGCCACAAACACACAAACCAAAGGCCAAATGGATAGCCAATAACTTGCATTGCTTCCCCCTCTCTCACTCTCACACAAGACACAACCGCACACACTATATATTTATAAACTATTATCTAAAATAGTCCATATACATAAATATATACCAATTTATATATATTTACACATATACATGACTTGTGGGTCAAAAATACATAGATATATATAGGAATCCATATGAAAACCAATTGGGATACCTTAACCATGACTAACCTACCCTCATTTATGCACAAAACTGAAATTAGGATTCTAAATGACCTATTGGGCATTTCCACAAATACTTGGTGTGTCACCTCCGTGTGTGTGTGTGTCTCTGTGTGTGCATGTGTGTGTGTGTGTGTCTCTGTGTGCATGTGTGTGTGGGGGGGAGAAAAAAGGAGGAGGAGGAATTAGGTTAGGGTTTACCGGAGAGGAGGAGTAACTCAGATTGGGGGAGGAGGAGCTCGAGAAGGAGGAGCTCGACGGGGGGGGGGAGGGAGTCGCCGGGGGGAAGGGAGTCATCGGGGGGAGGGAGTCGCCGGGGGAGAGGGGAAAAAAGGAGTTTTCGAGTTTTCGAGTGAGGGGAAAAAAGGAGTCCTGTGCCCTAAGTAAAAGAAGTTAGCGACGTCAACAGTGGACGTCGCTAACCGTCGCAAGCATTTTAATATAAGCGACATATTTAAATAATATGTCGCTGAACGTCACTATTCCGCGACATACTGTATCTACTGTCGCTGAACGTCGCTATTCAGCAACGTTTTGCAAAGTCATTAGAAAGGAGTCGCTATATTATATAGTTAGCGACGGAATTTCATTCCGTCGCTAAACAACGTCGCTAATAGAGCATATTTTAGTAGTGGAAGATGGCCAGGGAAAACTGCTTAATATTTTCGAGCTTATGCGGCTCTGATTAGGCGGGTCCTTATGCGGCTCAATTTAAAGGAGCTTATGCGGCTCTATTTGGGGGGGGAGGCTCATGCGGCCCAGTTCAAATGAGCTTATGCGGCTCTGATTAAGCGGGTGCTCATGTGGCCCAGTTTAAAAAGAGCTTATACGGCTCTGATTTGGTGGGGTCCCATACGGCCCAGTTTAAGTGAGCTTATGCGGCTCTATTTAGCGGGTGCTCATACGGCCCAGTTTGAAAGAGCTTATGCGGCTCTGACTTGGTGGGGTCTCATGCGGCATAGTTCGAGGGAGCGTATGCGGCCCAGTTTGAATGAGCTTATACGGCTCTGACTTGGTGGGGTCTCATGCGGCACAGTTCGAGGGAGCTTATGCGGCACAGTTCAAAGGAAGCTTATGCGGCCCTATTCAAAAGGCGCTTATGAGGCCCAGTTTGCAAAGTGCTTATACGGCCACCAGACGACTCTCATGCGGCTCGGACATGAGGTATACCCCCATGCGGCTCAGACATGAGATGTACATGCGGCACATGCAGCACAATATGCAGATTCGTCACAATGAACTTGAATAGAAGACGAAGAAGGCCCACGTATAAAACATACGGCGTAGCCATGATGGTTAGGGTTTTGAGTTCATACAGTTTCTCCCAATATCCTTACCATCAATGGCGGGGTGAACGTCGGGATGAACTATGGGTGGCACAGTCGACGAGGAAGCCACTTCTTTACCCTTTACAGTAGCGCTGGAGGAAGTCTTGGGAGCCATAAAAGATTGAAAGAGAAGAAGAAATGGCAACTAAGACGAGAAGGCTTGAACAAGAGAAAAGAGTAAAGAGTCTCTCTCTAAAAATTACTTATATTTATAGGCGGACAGGGGGCACGTAAACTGATAGATGCTTCGAATAATATGCTGCTTTGAAGATGAAACTGACTCTTGGGATTTTATCCCCTCTCTTGCAAAAAAGAACACTCAGAATCATCAAGACAAATCCAAATATTTAATATCGACTCTTGGGATCCTACCCAAAGAAGGCTTTAAATCAAAACAAACCAAGAGCAATTAATGAGACGCCTACGTGGCATGAAGGACGGCATACGGCCAGAGAAGTCTATGCGGCCAGAGAAGTCCATGCGGCTAGGAAGTCTATGCGGCCAGAGCAGTCAATGCGGCCAGAGCAGCCAATACAGCTAGAAAGTCCTCTGCGGCCAGAGAAGTCTATGCGGCAAGGAGAGATTACGTGGACATGCTTCTTATTCAAAGCATTTCAATTTTTTAAATTGAAAACTTTGAAGGGGGTCTTGTAGAAGCATGGAAAAGAATAGTAATTTATATGCGGCCCAGATTCAGCATGCGGCTCAAAAGCTTGAAGAGTTTTATGTGACTCGAAAAGTCCCAGACAGCCGCATGCGGTTCAGGAATCTTCGTACGGCTCAGGAAGAGCCATGTGGCCTCATGTGGCTCGAAGAAGGCCAAATACAGCTGGCCATAATGACTGCAGTAGGCCATTAAAAGCTCTGACATAAAGTGACAGTTCTGACGACTCTGACATAATGAAGAGACGCATCATGCTCATCAAAAGACAAAAAAATCTCTGAGATAGCTGGCACAATCCACAAATTCCAAGGAAGCTCTCTATGCAGATCGCCTATGAGACCCTCATACGGCTCGGTTGTGGGGGCCACCCACATGCGACTCGGTTATGAGACCACCCTTATGCGGTTCAGTTGGGGGGCCACCCTTATGCGGTTCAGTTGGGAGGCCATCCTCATACGGCTCGGTTGTGGGGGCCACCCCTATACGGCTCGGATGTGTAATGCCTGTTGTTCGTATTACGTATTTGGAATACGTATACGTATTTTATCTTGTATTTGCATATTTCCTTGTTTAGCTCTCGGCTTGGTTTAACTCTCGGTTGGGTTGGCTTGGTTCGGCCGGCCCACTGCTTGGTTCGTCATGGGCCAAGGGTGGAACACCTTAGCCTATGCTTCTCCTTCATTTCCACCACAACCCCCTTCTTTATTATCCCCACCAACCATCTCTCTCCTCCATAATTCTTATTTACTTCTCCTTCCTCCACCATTACTCTTCTCCACCAACCAAGAACACCATAGGCAAGTGCAACTTGCTTCCACAAGAGAACTCCCTTTTGATGGTTTCATTAGCTTCTCCTCATAATTCTAAACCACATTAGAACTTGTCATTTTCCATTTTCAGGCTTTAATTCTTGTAGATCTAGAGTTTTGCTATTTTCGGATTTTTGGTGTTTTGATCTATCAAACTTGCTTGTTTTCAAGTTTGGATGGTTCCATGTTTTAGAGAATTTCATTCTACCCAATTTTGACCTTCGGAAAGTTAGATTCGGACTTGTTTTGACCAAGATATGGACAATTGAAGCTTAGATTCAACTTTAGAGTTCTTGCTGTTCTTGCCATTTGGAGAAGACAATGAACAGTGAGCTAGCTTTTTAGCTTATGCCACTGAGTCGTACGTTGCTGTTTAGTGAGCGTACGCTAGCCTTCGTACGCTGCTGTTTAGCGAGCGTACGCTAGCCTTCGTACGCTGCTGTTTAGCGAGCGTACGCTAGCCTTCGTACGCTGCTCTTTAGCGAGCGTACGCTAGCCTTCGTACACTGCTGTTTAGCGAGGGTACGCTAGCCTTCGTACGCTGCTCTTTAGCGAGCGTACGCTAGCCTTCGTACGCTGCTGTTTAGCGAGCGTACGCTCACCTTAATACGCTGCCCGTTGGCAGTGTGTCTTAAGCGTACGCTAGCTTGAGCGTACGCGTGCCTTGGTACGCTAGCTTAAGCGAGGAAGGCGTACACTGGCCCTTTCGTACGCTAGCTTGAGCGTACGCTGACCTGTAGCTTGAGCGTGCCCTTGTGTACGCTAACCCTTGCGTACGCTTCCCATTGGAAGTGTATGGATCCTTTGGTACGCAGACCTGGGCGTACGCTAGCCTGAGCATAGCCTGGCTTGAGCGTAGCCTGATTACCCTTGATCTTTTATAGCCCTGTATATTAATATTTTATTAGATATTTAACGTCCATTTTTATATCCTTACGCCTTTTGTCCTGAACTTGATAATCACGAATTTACTTGATATGTTGTAATTGATAAATGAGCCTGACACGATAGTGACCCGTGGTGGTGCACTCTTGACATGAGTAACCTGACATGACCGGATAGTGGCCCGTCGTGGCGCACTCCTGACTCGTACACTTGACATGATGACCTAACATGTTATATCTTGATAAGCTGTTGCGATGGCTACCTGACATGACATAACCTGTATAATGGTCGGACACCGTAGGCGATTATGCTTGTATGAATGAACCAGTCCTGTCTTGTATCATGTCTAGGATGAGGCTCCTGAGTACCACGGTCAGGAGTACCTACTAAAATGGACTAAGGTTAACAACTAGATTAATACAGTAGTCATGAAGAGATTTCCCAGCTACAGGCAATCCCATTACCTGGGCGCGCTTGGGATCTGTAGCCTGCCGTCGAGTAGGGCACATTTCCAGCACACTGTCATGTGTTGCACCTTTCAAGCTACTTAAGGGTACATGCATTTTCTGGACGGTATACCCACCTGAATTCAACCCCTAATTTCGACCTGGGTAACCTGGATGGTCTGCAGGGCTTGTGGCTGTAGAATAATCTCACTGCATCTTGTTAGTAATTAGGCTTGTGACAACCCTAGTTAGTTAAAGTATTAAGCCGTAATTTTTGCTTGGCTGTGATATGATTGAATGGAGTCTAATCTGTCTAGCCTTGTCCTGATCCTGTTCCAGACTACTGCATGACCAGAATGCTTGTATTTATTTTACCGATAAATGGTAAGAATTCTAAGTTTTGTTCAGACGAAGGGTTACAACCCCGGTCCTTGTTTGGTTTACGGGTTGTAACCTGGTTATCTGAATAGTTCCATGGTTATCTCGTCGTATATCATCCTGGTGTATTTTCTTTATTTCCAGTTCTTACTTTTATTTATATCTTGTGCTGATTGCTGGTTTTAGTTCTTAAGTGAAGCTTCCTTTGTGGCACTTGCTCTTTCTGGGATATGACCCAGCTGGTTTTGTATGGCCAGATTTCGGAGCAGCTCCAGAGGATCTACCGACCTTCCAGCCAGATGGTGACCACTAGACGGAACCCTGGCAACGAGTGGGTTTTTTTTGGCTCTCCCCACTCTATTGTAAAAATATTCTTTTGAGGCGTTTAGCCGACGAGCACCTGTTTAGCTCGATTGTACTTTATTTACTGTCTGCCTACGGGCTGTATCATGATTAACAGATCCTAGGGTTGATCATGTATGACTAAACTCTTGCTAGTCCTCATATTTTGTAACGACTAGCTTCATGATCAGCTGAATATGTAATATTTGGGACGCCTTATTATTGTATATTTAATGATCATACATCTTGTGACTCTTACTTACTTGCTTATGATTGAGACACTAGGCTTGTTCATGACCTTAAGAGACTGTTGGCTTGTAGATAAACCCTCATGTATTCTAGACAGCCGTAACCGTATAGCGAGATGGAATCCATTTCAATATACGTAGCTGGCTATGTCTGCCTCCACTCTCCAGTATTCTGGTTCTGGGGCGTGACATGGTTTAAGTGGTAGCCCATGCAGGTCTTGTAAATCAAGATATGTGAGGGTTTACCGAATAGATGTCTCAATCAGTATTCGTCCTTGATCTCTGCTCGCATCTTCTGAATCCCTGGATTCTTGTCCTGATCATATGCTTGTATCGTTGCTCTGTCCTGGTCCTTCCTTATTGTTTCCTATGTCGTCTTCTTCAGCGACATAGTACCTGACCCGGCCGATCAGCAAGGCGGAGCACCTCCTGCGGACCAGCAGCAACCTGGAGATCAAGCCCAGCATTCCGGAGTAGCCTCCAGAGTCGTGCCTTCTGGCAGAGAGCCACCAGTCCAGCCAGTTTAACCTGTAGAACATGATGACGGCACTTTGGTAGGGCTCGTCAGGACCTTGATAGCTTTCCAAGACCGGCGTGGAGATGCCTTGTACCAGGCAGTGACGGATGCTTTGACCCGGGGTGGTCATCAGGGTAACAGCGCTGCCAACAGCTTCAAGCGCTTGAACCCTCCATTCTTCGACGGTAGTGAAGATGCTATCGCGGCAGATGCATGGCTTCAGGACACAGAAGTGATTCTAGAAGCAGCCAGGACCCCAGAGAACGAGAAGGTGGCAGTTGTGCGCCTACAGCTATTAGATCTTGCCCGCAGCTGGTGGGCAGCGCAGGCCGTTGGATTAGCAGCCCCTATTGCTTGGGCAGTATTTCGGGAGAGATTCCAGACCAAGTATTTTAATGCTGTAGCTCGGTACGATCTACAGACGAGGTTCATAAATCTGAAGCAAGGAGGCAGGACGGTCGACGGATATGCGGCCGAGTTTTCCAGACTCAGTCGGTTTGCTCCCACCTTGGTGGCAACCGAGTATGATAGAGCCCAGCGGTTCCAGCAGGGACTTCACCTGGAGATCTTGTTGGCAGTCGAGCAGTTTGAGCATCAGACTTTTGATGCAGTCTTGAGAGCAGCCCGGAGGCATGAGTATACCTCCCAGAGGATTGTGGATAGGGCCGGGGGTCGGAAGAGATCTCACGGCCAGATGAATCAGTCTTCAGTACTGGCCCCGGCAACCAGGGCTTTGACTATTGGAGCTCCGAGGCGAGCGGCCTCAGTAACGTCGGTTCAGCATTCAACTCCGACGTACCCTCAGCAGCAGAAGCAGAAGCAGTCTTCCGCAGTAGGATGTTCTCATTGTGGGAAGCCAGGCCATGTGGTGGCAGAGTGCCGTAGGGCGCAGGGATTGTGTCTGGCTTGTGGAGCACCAGACCATAGGGTTGGATCCTGTCCGAATAGGGGAGGTTCATCATCGTCCAACCTTTCTAGCTCTTCGGTGAGAGGACCAGCTCCGGTCCAGCAGCAGCAGTATCCATTGCCGAGGCCCTTGCCGCCTCAGACCCAAGTGTTCCAGCAGCAGAACCCCAGCAGTATGTTCAAGTCCAAGCCCAGAGTCAGAGTAGGCAGCGAGGATTTCAGCAGAGGGGACCAGCACCCCGAGGGCACGGTCAGGCTATGGTGATGACGGTGGAGGAAGGATTGGCACCAGGAGAGGTAGTGGCAGGTACTATTCTCGTCAACTCCTTTCCAGCTTCAGCTTTATTTGATTCTGGTGCATCGCATTCATTTATGTCTGCACGATTCGCGATACGGGTAGGATTGGAGCCCGAGTCATTATCAGTAAGGCTTAATATACTTACTGGTAACGGACTTGTGGGAGTAAATAGAGTATTTTCCTCGTGTCGGATCGTAGTTAGCGGTAGAGAATTCCCCGCTAGATTGATAGAGTTCCCAATGGCCGATTATGATGTGGTCCTAGGGATGGATTGGTTGAGAAACCAGTATGCTAGAATAGACTGCCACATTGGCAGGGTTATTTTTAGCATTCCAGGTGAGCCGGAGTTTTCCTTCTCTCGAGGCGAGGTTGAGTCATCTTCTCCAGTATTGCGGATGGCAGTAGCAGCAGTTCAGTTGCCCAGGGTAGTCGAGGAGTTTCTAGATGTTTTTCCAGAAGAACTTCCAAGTATGCCTCCGGAGCGGGAGATCGAGTTCACTATAGACTTGATTCCCGGGACAGCCCCAGTGTCAGAGAGAGTCTACAGGATGGCGCCGTCAGAGTTGGAGATCTTGTACAAGATGATTGAAGAACTCAGAACCAAGGGATTCATTCGTGCTAGTGGATCACCTTGGGGAGCCCCGATGCTTCTTGTGAAAAAGAAGGATGGTACATCCAGGTTATGTGTTGATTATCGTACCTTGAACTCAGTGACAATCAAGAACAGATACCCTCTCCCGAGGATAGATGACTTGTTTGATCAACTCAAGGGGGCTTCAGTATTCTCGAAGATTGATTTGCGCTCAGGTTATCATCAGATCAGAGTCAGAGAGCAGGACATCCCGAAGACGGCTTCTAGATCGAGATATGGGCATTGGGAGTTCCTTGTTATGCCTTTTGGAGCAACCAATGCGCCGGCAGTATTCATGGACCTCATGAATCGCATCTTCATGACTTACTTGGATCAGTTTGTGATTGTGTTCTTGGATGACATTCTGGTCTACAGCAAAAGTGAGGCGTAGCATGAGCAGCATCTCCGTATAGTTCTTCAGATCCTCAGAGAGCACCAGTTATATGCCAAGTTCAGTAAATGCGAGTTCTGGCTCGATCACATTTCATACTTGGGTCATATTATCACTCGAGGAGGAGTAGAAGTGGATCCCCAGAAGATTGTGGCTATTGAGTCATGGCCAGTGCCCAGCACAGTTACAGAGGTTCGTAGTTTTCTTGGATTGGCCGGCTACTACCGACGGTTTGTTTCAGACTTTGCTCGGATTTCAGCACCATTGACGCAGTTGACCCGCAAGGATACGTAGTTTGCTTGGACAGCAGAGTGTCAGAGTTCTTTTGAGCAGTTGAAGCGAGGGTTGATAACAGCTCCTATTCTCACGCTTCCAGATGGAACCGGAGGATTTTTAGTGTATTGTGATGCTTCGGGCAGAGGTTTAGGATGTGTTCTGATGCAGCATGGAAAGGTAATAGCTTATGCGTCACGACAACTTCGTGATCATGAGAGGAATTACCCAACCCATGACTTGGAGCTAGAAGCAGTGGTGTTTGCACTTAAATTATGGAGGCACTACTTGTATGGGGACAGGGTGGAGATTTTCACCGACCACAAGAGCCTGAAGTATGTTTTCACCCAGAAGGATCTTAATATGCGTCAGAGGAGGTGGCTGGAGCTTCTTGTGGATTATGATGTCAACTTGCAGTATCATCCTGGGAAGGCCAATGTCGTAGCAGATGCATTGAGCAGAAGAGCCGGAGCTTATTTCCTAACAGCGCAGCCAGAGTTGTTAGTCGATCTTCAGAAGATGGATATTGAAGTCATTCTCCCTTCCAGTGTGGCGTTGATGGTCAGTATGCAAGTTCAGTCCACTATAGTCGAGAGGATCCGGATGGCGCAGTCGACAGATTCCAAGCTTCAGCGACTCAGAGCAGAGTGTGAAGCAGGACGAAGACCAGAGTTATGTATTCATGAGGATGGTACACTTAGGCATGGTAAGCGTCTTTGTGTACCCAGTGGAGATATCAGACAGGAGATCATGTCAGAGGCGCACAGTTCTCAGTATTCCATCCATCCTGGCAGTACGAAGATGTACCGTGATATCCGGCAGCACTTCTGGTGGAATGGCATGAAGCGAGAGATAGCTCGATTTGTCTCTCGGTGTTTGGTTTGCCAACAAGTTAAAGCCGAACATCAGAGACCGGCTGAACTTCTTCAGCCCTTACCGATTCCAGAATGGAAGTGGGAGCATGTGACCATGGATTTCATGACTGGGCTACCTAGATCCCCAGCTGGTAGAGATGCTATCTGGGTTATAGTTGACAGGCTCACGAAGGTGGCTCACTTTCTTCCATTCAGAGTTGGTCAGTCGACGGCTCAGTTAGCAGAGATGTACCTCAGGCAGATTGTCAGATTGCACGGTGTCCCAGTCAGTATCACCTCGGACCAAGATTCTAGATTTACGTCGCACTTTTGGCGTAGCTTGCAAGAGAGTTTGGGGACTCGCCTCCAGTTCAGTTCAGCATATCACCCACAGACAGATGGACAGTCGGAGCGCACGATCCAGACTCTTGAAGACATGTTGTGGTCTTGCACACTTGACTTCGGTGGTACATGGGAAGATCATTTGCACCTGGTAGAATTCTCATACAACAATAGTTTTCAGGCCAGTATCCAGATGGCACCGTTCGAGGCACTGTATGGCAGGAAGTGCAGATCCCCGTTAGCCTGAGATGATGTTGGAGAGAGGCAGATGCTCGGTCCAGAAATGATTGCCCAGACAGTTGAAGTGGTCAGGCGAGTCAGAAATCATCTTCGAGTTGCTCAAGATCGTCAGCGCCATTGGGCCGATTCTCATCGACGCCCTCTCGAGTTTTCGGTCGGTGACCATGTATTCCTGAGGATTTCGTCTAACCGTGGCGTCATTCGTTTCGGCATGCGGGGAAAGCTTAGTCCTAGGTATATAGGGCAATTTGACATTCGGGAGCGAGTAGGAGATGTGTCCTATCATCTTGCTCTTCCGTCGTCGCTAAGCGAGGTGCATGACGTGTTCCATGTATCCCAATTACGACGGTACATCCCGGACCCGAGCCACATCCTGGATCATTCGGAATTGGTTGTTGGTACCAACCTTTCGTATGAGGAGAGGCCCGTGTCTATTTTGGACCGGAGAGAGAAGATCCTCAAGAACAAGACTATCAAGTTAGTCCGAGTTGCTTGGGGTCATCACTCTTTGGGTGAGTCAACGTGGGAGCGTGAGGATGATATCCGATCGTGATATCCTGACTTGTTTGACTCGTGAGGTATAATGTCTTTCTTATGCCTCATGCCATCAATTCCTTGCTTGCATGATTGATTGATTGTCTAGTATAATTGCCTGTGAATAGTGTAGCTTGTTCTTTTCCCTCTAGCCTCTTAATTAAATTTTGAGGACGGAATTCTTTTAAGGTGGGTAGAGTTGTAATGCCTGTTGTTCGTATTACGTATTTGGAATACGTATACGTATTTTATCTTGTATTTGCATATTTCCTTGTTTAGCTCTCGGCTTGGTTTAACTCTCGGTTGGGTTGGCTTGGTTCGGCCGGCCCACTGCTTGGTTCGTCATGGGCCAAGGGTGGAACACCTTAGCCTATGCTTCTCCTTTATTTCCACCACAACCCCCTTCTTTATTATCCCCACCAACCATCTCTCTCCTCCATAATTCTCATTTACTTCTCCTTCCCCCACCATTACTCTTCTCCACCAACCAAGAACACCATAGGCAAGTGCAACTTGCTTCCACAAGAGAACTCCCTTTTGATGGTTTCATTAGCTTCTCCACATGATTCTAAACCACATTAGAACTTGTCATTTTCTATTTTGAGGCTTTAATTCTTGTAGATCTAGAGTTTTGCTATTTTCGGATTTTTGGTGTTTTGATCTATCAAACTTGCTTGTTTTCAAGTTTGGATGGTTCCATGTTTTAGAGAATTTCATTCTACCCAATTTTGACCTTTGGAAAGTTGGATTCGGACTTGTTTTGACCAAGATATGGACAATTGAAGCTTAGATTCAACTTTAGAGTTCTTGCTGTTCTTGCCATTTGGAGAAGACAATGAACAGTGAGCTAGCGTTTTAGCTTACGCCACTGAGTCGTACGCTGCTGTTTAGTGAGCGTACGCTAGCCTTCGTACGCTGCTGTTTAGCGAGCGTACGCTAGCCTTCGTACGCTGCTGTTTAGCGAGCGTACGCTAGCCTTCGTACGCTGCTGTTTAGCGAGCGTACGCTAGCCTTCGTACGCTGCTCTTTAGAGAGCGTACGTTAGCCTTCGTACGCTGCTGTTTAGCGAGCGTACGCTCACCTTAATACGCTGCCCGTTGGCAGTGTGTCTTGAGCGTACGCTAGCTTGAGTGTACGCGTGCCTTGGTACGCTAGCTTAAGCGAGGAAGGCGTACGCTGGCCCTTTAGTATGCTAGCTTGAGCGTACGCTGACCTGTAGCTTGAGCGTGCCCTTGTGTACGCTGACCCTTGCGTACGCTTCCCATTGGAAGTGTATGGATCCTTTGGTACGTAGACCTGGGCGTACGCTAGCCTGAGCATAGCCTGGCTTGAGCGTAGCCTGATTACCCTTGATCTTTTATAGCCCTGTATATTGATATTTTATTAGATATTTAACGTCCATTTTTATATCCTTACGCCTTTTGTCCTGAACTTGATAATCACTAATTTACTTGATATGTTGTAATTGATAACTGAGCCTGACACGATAGTGACCCGTGGTGGTACACTCTTGACATGAGTAACCTGACATGACCGGATAGAGGCCCGTCATGGCGCACTCCTGACTCGTACACTTGACATGATGACCTGACATGTTATATCTTGATAAGCTGTTGCAACGGCTACCTGACATGACATGACCTGTATAATGGCCGGACACCGTGGGCGATTGTGCTTGTATGAATGAACCAGTCCTGTCTTGTATCATGTCTAGGATGGAGCTCCTGAGTACCACGGTCAGGAGTACCTACTAAAATGGACTAAGGTTAACAACTAGATTAATACAGTAGTCATGAAGAGATTTTCCAGCTACAGGCAATCCCGTTACCTGGGCGCGCTTGGGATCTGTAGCCTGCCGTCGAGTAGGGCACATTTCCAGCACACTGTCATGTGTTGCACCTTTCAAGCTACTTAAGGGTACATGCGTTTCCTGGATGGTGTACCCACCTGAATTCAACCCCTAATTTCGACCTGGGTAATCTGGATGGTCTGCAGGGCTTGTGGCTGTGGAATAATCTCACTGCATCTTGTTAGTAATTAGGCTTGTGACAACCCTAGTTAGTTAAAGTATTAAGCCGTAATTCTTGCTTGGCCGTGATATGATTGAATGGAGTCTAACCTGTCTAGCCTTGTCCTGATCCTGTTCCAGACTACTGCATGACCAGAATGCTTGTATTTATTTTACCGATAAATGGTGAGAATTCTAAGTTCTATTCAGACGAAGGGTTACAACCCCGGTCCTTGTTTGGTTTACGGGTTGTAACCTGGTTATCTGAATAGTTCCATGGTTATCTCGTCGTATATCATCCTGGTGTATTTTCTTTATTTCCAGTTCTTACTTTTATTTATATCTTGTGCTGATTGCTGGTTTTAGTTCTTAAGTGAAGCTTCCTTTGGGGCACTTGCTCTTTCTGGGATCTGACCCAGCTGGTTTTGTATGGCCAGATTTCGGAGCAGCTCCAGAGGATCTACCGACCTTCCAGCCAGATGGTGACCACTAGACGGAACCCTGACAACGAGTGGGTTTTTTTTTGGCTCTCCCCACTCTATTGTAAAAATATTCTTTTGAGGCGTTTAGCCGACGAGCACCTGTTTAGCTCGATTGCACTTTATTTACTGTCTGCCTACGGGCTGTAACATGATTAACAGATCCTAGGGTTGATCATGTATGACTAAACTCTTGCTAGTCCTCACATTTTGTAACGACTAGCTTCATAATCAGCTAAATATGTAATATTTGGGACGCCTTATTATTGTATATTTAATGATCATACATCTTGTGACTCTTACTTACTTGCTTATGATTGAGACACTAGGCTTGTTCATGACCTTAAGAGACTGTTGGCTTGTAGATAAACCCTCATGTATTCTAGACAGCCGTGACCGTATAGCGAGATGGAATCCATTTCAATATACGTAGCTGGCTATGTCTGCCCCCGCTCTCCAGTATTCTGGTTCTGGAGTGTGACAGGATGTGAGGCCATCCTCATGCAGCTCGGTTGTGGGGGCCACCCCCATGCGGCTCGGATGTGAGGCCATCCTCATGCGGCTCGGTTGTGAGGCCATCCTCATGCGGCTCGGTTGTGAGGCCATCCTCATGCGGCTCAGTTGTGAGGCCACCCTCATGCGGCTTAGTTGTGAGGCCATCATCATGCGGCTCAGTTGTGAAGTCCCACTCATGCGGCTCTGCCAGGACTCCCCGTTCATGCGGCTCGCAGCATAATGACAGTTGAGACACGTGGCAGAAGATTGACTAAGACTTATCTATACAGATTTATTGCAACCAATAAATAATAACAATGTAGATTTACTGCAACCAACACAACAGCCCAGATTGATTTCCAACAAACAGATCAAGGTTAATCTTAACCAATCCCCAACCGCCCACTTTTTAAGGCGCAGTTACTGCACACCCCACTCATCACAAAGTCCTATAAATAGCAGGGGATTATTCCTTTGCATACACACAAAGAAAAAGCACATACAGAGCGACATACAGAGACCCAGAGCAATACGCAGAAAGAGAGCACTTCTTTACCGGAGCCAGGGCAGCGTTCGATCGTCCAAGGAGTAAGGCAGAGATGATAACACTTTCCCGAGCCTCTACCGTCACCCCCAGAATCAAAAAACTAAACAATTGTACTTAGATTACTTTTCCTAGGTTTTGTTCCTAGGCTCTCTTTGTACGAGCGAGTTTGTATTGTGAATCAAAGTTCAGTGCTCCCATAAAACTGTTCTGTTCTTAGATAATCAATGGCAAACAACCTACTATGCATATATCACTATGTACTTATTATTATACATCCTTATTCGAGAGATTTTGTAACCGGAGTTACGTGCCTCTCTTATTTATCAGGAGTCTCTATACCGGAGCTATGACTATTTTTATTGGGATTCTCTATACCGGAGCTACGATACTGCATCTCGGAAGTCTCTATATATGAGCTACGAATTTTATATTTGGAAATCCCTCACGTCGAAAGTTGTCCTCAATACCGGAGCATATATAATATTATGTAAGTAATTATTTAAGGTAAATAAGGATAGATAAACGTCCTACTAGATAGACCAATATGATATGAATGGCACTTCTATCAAGGTTTAGTTTTTGTAGGAAATTCCTTCAAGAATGAGAGACCACTTGCCTAAGACACAAAGAATAGAATTAGAGGTTTACATATATATAGATATGTTGGAAGAATTTCCAGTAACGATTAAGATGACTACGAATACGAATAGAAGACTGCTAAGATCGACTAAGAATTAGATGAAGATCAGAATAGTGCTATATCTACAATAGAGTGACCAAATAATATGACTTGAGGGAAGGATAAATTCAACGAGTCGCGAATTAGAGATTTGACTTCATCCTATAAATTATCTAGAAGGTTTGCTTGAAGGATATAGTAACCTATGCTCGACATGACTCGGTGATTAACTAAGGTAGGTAGACTTTTATAGACACTCCATCAAGATAGGATATGAAATAGATTATAGTACAAGGCTTAGCCCATAACCCTGTATATACATGTATAAATGTTGATATGCTTTAGAGAATATATACATATTTATGTATATATAGTATAAGGGAAATATATGTATATATACATATACAATTAAGAATGTGTTAGCACTTTTCAGAGTATATATAAGAGCATAAGCTTCTAGGGCCCTAAGCCCATAACCCCTAGCTTGGCTGGGCAAGCAACCCTAGCCACCATACACAACCCTAACTATATAAAACTCTAACACCCCTACTCTAATAAACACACACACACACACACACACACACACACACACACAAACACACACACACAAACACATACACACACATACACCACCTCCTACCCGACCAACAGCAACCATCAGTCCAATTTTTTTCTTCTCCTCTGTTCTTCTTCTTTGCCTCCTCTCCTGCTAAGAACAGCCACCACCCTCCATTTAAACTCCTTCTCCTCCTCCTTCCTAAACTCCTCTACTCCTTCATATCCTTTCATTCTCCTTGCCCTACCATTACAGCAGCTGGTACAACTATCGTGTTGCCTCAAGCGAACCCCAATCGGCCAACGCCATCGCATGGTAGCCTCGTGTGCCACAAGCATGAGTCGTGTGGCAACCTTGTCTACCATCCGTACGTGCCATGCGTAGTCTAGCGTGCTACCCCACACGCTACTGCTGCTTCCACGAGTACTGTTACTACTACTGCTACGGCTACTGCGATAGCCAGGCCATGCCGTCCTTCACCGTACGACGATCCCCGACTACCTACCAAGGCGACCCCTTGCATACCATGCCAGTGGAGCAACACTGTCAGTGTGTACCAAGCAACCGTAGCAGCGGTATGGAGCAGCCATATGTGACCATACCGTCGTACAACGGTGCATGTACCCCTAAGAACCTCTGACGACCTCCCCACATCTCCGATGACCACCTTTGCCCCAACCTACCATGACCATGCTCGCCCCGGCGCTCGCCACAGATAGTTTCGACAGTTTTCCCGAAATCCCGACGGGTTGCGCAAAACTTGAAGATAGAAATCACGTTTCGTGGCAACGACTTTGTGTATGTTTTCGGGGCAATCCGACTATTGGATCATCGATCTGTTTCTTCTATCTCAATAACGGTATATACCCCTTTGCTCTACTAGATTTTTTAGCTATAAATTTTATCGTTTGCTATAAAACTGGTCGTAAAGTTGGGAAAATAATTGTGTTTATTTTTTATAGTTTTGTCGAGCCAACTTTATGGATTTGTTTCTCCATCATCGTAGCTCCGTTTGACACACCACATGTTCCTATGTACATAAGGTACAACCACCTTCGTGCTATAAAATTTTTAGCTTTCTAGGATGTCGTTTTGTTGGTTGAAATTGACACCAAAGTTGGCCTCTCGAAACCGTAATTTCCAACTTGTAAAATTCTAATTTTGGACCCGGGGCTCCAGATTCCAACTCTGAATCCACCAGTGGACTCGTGGCATCGTTTTGACATAAATTCATATATAATTTGCTAAATTTGGAGCAACGTGGCCCTGACACGAATTTTCGTACAAAATTAGGTCCTTTTATCCGAGTCAATGGGTCATTTTGAGATCGGCTCAGCAGAATCCAATTCTGAATATACCGTTGAGTTTGTATCATCATTCTAGACTTTTTGACATATATTTTGCTATATTTAGAGGAATTTGGTTTCAGCACGCATTTTCGTGTAAACCGAATCCCAAAGTCCGGGTCAACAGGTCATTTTGAGATCGGTTCATCAAAATCCTATTTCTGATATACTGTTGAGTTCGTATCATCATTCTGGACTCATAAAGATATAATTTGCTATATTTAGTGGACTTGTATCCTAGTACATTTTTTGGTACTGTTTGTAAAAACAAAAATTTGATCTACAAACTAAAAGAAAAAGAAAGTACAAAGAGTACAACTCATTTCTGGGGAAACACAAAGAGTATAATGTGATATCGAAGACACAAGCCTCAGGAGAATGCAACAGCACTTTGTCAGAAGATTATGATAATTAATGATGCTTTAGAACTGATTTGAAACTCCATTTATAGAGTTCTGAAATAACTGTCAAATAGTTATTCCAGGTGGCGCGTACTGCATTTTGTGCGCCATTCATCCAGTTACACGAACGGTTACTCAAACTTCTAACGACATGTAGCATTCTGTGAGAGAGATGTGCTTGGTCATGGGCAGTGTAATAGACACATTCTTCGAGATTAGTGGCATGCGTGCCACATCATCTGACTTCTGGATAAAAATTAATTAGGTGGCACCAAGCGCAATTTGATAATTAGCACCTCCTAATTAGTCTGTCAGTTTTATTATCATTAACTAGCTCTCTCCACTTGATAGCTAGTGTGAGCTAACCATCAACATTTATTACAAAGCTGACATAGTCTTCTCGAGCGTCGCCCTTCCCAAGATTCGAAGAGATTTCCTTTGACTGACGAGTTGTCAGTCATCATTGCGACTGTTACAGCTTCTTGAGGAGGCTTTCCACGTGGAGCGCGCGCCACCTGACCCTAGTGCCACCTAAGCCTCGCGCAACCCAGTGACCAGCACAATTCTGAATCCTGGAGCCATCTTATGAGTAGCACCTAATTATTTTTGAGTTCCTATAAGACCCCCTGTAAAGTTTTCAAATTTAAAAATTTGAAATACTTTGAATTATAAGTGATTTGTTTGACTGGCGCAGGATATTGATGTAACTGATTCAATTTTTGTGCGTAGGTTGTGCAACGGTCAAAAATAATTGCCATACGCTATAAATAGCTGTTTAAGCGAGAGATAATTTGCTTTTACAGAAAAGTTATTTTCTCTCCAACTCTTTGCTTTCTTTTTTCCAACCTTAGAAGCTTTTCTGACCATCAATGGCACCAAAGGGGTCTCTGAGCCTTCATCGTGCACTGTACCATAGAGGGTGCCTCGGTACGCACAACCATCGGCGAGAATCAAAAGGGCGAACCCACCACTCGAAGGTGATCACCGGAGAACTAAACGACCGATCTTCGGGTGCCACTCAATGGCAGCACATCATGCCAGCATCAACCATCTTTTTTAGAGCTCTGGTTAACCCTGCACACTTCACAACCCGCGCCTCCTCTTTTTAGATTGTTGGCCGCATCATAGCTAACACTCTTTGTTTTTATAGATTGTCTTATGCGCAAAAAAGCAAGCTTGCACAAAAATATACTTGCGCCAAGTAGCTCTTATGTAACCTATGAACTGGCGCCATCTAGATCCTGGACAAAACTAACCTCGCGCAAGTTTTGAACTGTCTTACGCGCAATGCTTTAAACTATTGTTTATGTGCAACACTTTGATGGATTATCATATTTTATGCCAAAGTAACAAAACAATTTTGTCTAAGGCAGTGACTTAAGATTTTTTATCATACGCCACTCAAGAGCCATTGTGCTCGTGCAATTTGCGTTGGTTTACGCAAATTAAATATTTTTGTGCAAAGTTTGCATTTTGATCTTTCATGTTTCTAAACTTTGCTTCTTCTTTTACAGTTGATCTCAGAGAAGACCCCGATGCTGAGAGACTGGCTTCAGCTTTTCTAGTATCGGAATACCAAGAAGATTTGTCTCATGTTCCATATCCTCAATATAATCTTCTAGAATCTAGAAGAACAATGCTAATATCTCAAGAGGATAGGACTTTATTATATTTGATGAATGGAGAACCCTCATGAGTTTAGACCAAGTCTCTCATAAGAAACCAACTTTATTATTTGGAGATGCCATTAAGAAAACAGCTCAGCACAAATCAAAGCGAGAGGACAGGATTTATCGGAGCGGAGACAGACTAATGTATCTCACGGAGATGTCGAGACACTTATCTCTATCTCAATATGCTCATTCCAGTTCTCCTCGACGGATGGCATGGGATTTGCCTCCAATCCAACAGGCCAGGGTTGGTAAATATGCCATAAATTGGGTCCCAAGAATAAAGACATGTTCTACAGCCATTCGGAGAGATTCAGTTCCCACCTGAGAGGCTTAAAACCGAGTTGCGTGCCTCCGGAAGATTCATCCCTGTTGATTCCCGTCAGAATTCCCTTTTTCGTAAATATATTTGCTAAGGCTGAGGAAAAATATTTAGATCAAGCCATAAGATTGACAGGCTTGATGAATCTAGAGATGTAGCGCTGGCACAGTGTTGTAGTCTGGCTCTGGACCAATTTAAAGACAAGTTTCTTGAACTGGAACTCTATGATCAAATCTAGACTACTGCTCACGGCATCCATCCCAATCCCAATCTATTCTTGGATCTTGTGGAACGGTATAATGACAGAACTGGCACCTTCATAACTCCTCATGGAGATATTGGCTTTGCGCTTCACGAGATGCAATATCTTTCTCATTTGCTAATGGGTGAAAACCCGTACGAAGAATACATATCGACGAATGAAGAGCTAAATACTTTAGCCAAAGAGAATCCGTAGATGGTAGCCGTCTTCGAGGAATTTTTGTGCCACTTCATGATTTATACCGTCGATTATCAAAGTGCCACAAAAGGGACATGCTATATGACTAAGTGGCTGCCGTACATATTTTTGGGCCACATTCAAGAAGACAAGATCAATAAGAGTCAAGCTTGTGAACCTTATTTCTTCAGGCCACTTGACTGCAGCACTGTCAAAAAGTTGATAGAAAAATTCAAATATTTCAACAACAAACTAAACAAAGATTGGCATCCATTTACCATCGGCGCTACCATTGAGAGCTACCTCAGGCAAGGTTACCGACCTATGTCTCGAGAATCAATTTTAGCGAGTTTTCCTTCCTTGTGGATACGACGGTTCGTGGTTCCTAGAGCCAGTATCGTCGACAGATTCCACCAAGGCGTACTATTCGCTGCTGTGTGTCTATTATTTGGCTACAAGATTGACATTCTTTCGACGATGAATTGCCAACTGAACACTGGTTTATGTTCTTTTGTCGACAGTATGATGAATGATCCCAGCACTCGAGACACCTTTTCTCATACTGAAATGCCTTATACCTATCTGTTCGGGTGGCTGTCATTGCATCATCCCAGCCTGATGGACCCGACTATTGTTACTATTGGAGAAGACTTCATCAGGCATTATGCCACTAGTCGATGGAGCATAAACACCCTTTCAAAGTATATAAAGGCTTTGAGCATGGGTTTTGGATGGAAATTCCATTGTGTCCCTCCTCCTCCAAGATATGAAAAAATTTCTCCTCAACTTATGGACTTAGAACCTATGACACTCCGTCTAACTCCACCGACTTTTATGTGGCTGAAGATGATCCGACCCTCCCAACTAGTGCATCAGTTCGAGGGTGAATGCTTTCTGGAGCCATATTTACCAAACCGATTCGCTTGACAGTTCGGTTATGATCAAATGCACGTAGGGAATGCCGCCACCTACTTACAAGCCAAAGGTTATTTGATAGATGGGGCCAGAGCCTAGAGGTACTATAATGCAAGAGGTACCAAGGCTATATTCACCATGCCCTCTGCTATACTTGATGTAGGTCCGCATATGTTATGTACAAATGCAAATTTTTATAATTCAGCCAGTACTTTCTTTGAGAGTTTCAACTTGGCTGATAGTTTTGTAAGTGCCAAACGGGCACAATCCGGGGTTCACACTATGGAAGAATTTAGAGATGTAGAAGACCATAACCCTGCTGATGAACCTGTAGAGGCTAGTCTTGTTGGTTTTCATGATGAAGTGAATGAACCAATGGATATCTCACTTAAGAAGCGAAAGGAGAAGTCTACCACGAAGAGGCCTCGTAAAAAGCAAAAGACCGGAGAACCATCTGTTCCATCACACCCAGATGAACTCCTTTCCCCTCCTAACGCTCCAGGAAGGAAAAGGAAAACTTCATTGGTTCTTGTTGAGCAGCCTACTACTAGGACGACAAGATCCCAGACGAAGCTAATAAATACAGGAAATTCTCCTGGAGGAAAAGAAGTAACTCCTTCTTCAATTCCAAGATATAGTAAGGTCATTGATGAAGAGACTAGGAGGGGAGCGACTGCATAAGATGTCCGATCAAAACCAAAGAATCACCTTTGGCACCTCTTATACGTAAGGCTAGAAGGAAGTTAATAGTGACTCGAGCAGATCATTAAGGAACTAACGCTTCAGTAACTCCTTCAATGCTGAAAGAGCCTTCAAATTGACCTGATTCGTCATTGGCTTTACAGGATCTTCCACCTCCTCAAGGTAATATTCGTACCCTTTTTAATGTGATCATGATTGAGTAAAATATTGATATTGACTTTTTTATTGGCAGAGGCTTCAGAAATCAGTGCTCCATCTCCTGTCGTCATAGCAGATACTTCAGAACACATATTATGCAGATGACCATTCCTGCAACTATACTAGCTGCATTAGGAATAATGATGTCATCCCCAACTCCAGAGGTTCTGGAGACCACACTTCCTGTGAAGGTATTGCCTTTAATGGACTCCAATCCCGATGTTAGAGCTTCTTTCGCAATTCAAACTCCCCCTCTCTCAAGAGGATCAAGAAATGATAGCAGCTCACGAAGGTTGTGTTTTTGATGATGAGTTAATCGAAGTAGACTCCACAGACACCGCTTCCGATATCAATAGAGTTGGAGTAGATCCAACTCTCGTAGAAGTCTCAAAAGATGAAGACTTAACAGCCAAAGAGAGCCATACCACTGGTGAGGGTAAAGAGCACCCTACTGTTGATGAAGGGCATCAAAGCCCAAAAGATGATAACCAAAATCTCGTTGACCCATAGGGTGATGAGAAATTAAATGTTGATGTTGAGGTGATGAATGCACAGGTGATGAGAATGATAATGAAGACCTTGATGATAACAAAGAAGGTGATGAAGATCAGGCTAAAAACCTTGGGAATATTAGGATTGATGAGTATCCCAGAACTGATGTTGAGGGGATGGAAACCCCGATTGAACATGTTTTTGAGACAAAGGGAACAGAAGTGGAAGCTCCAACAGGTCAAAAAGAATCAGGGGCTGGAAGCAGCCTTTTTCAGTCAGAAGGCTCAGAGGCTGGAAGCACTCAGGCAACCGTATTCGAGACTACCATGACCAGGCTTCGCACAGACTGAGAGTTCCTCGTGAGACCCCATATGTGCCGCCGAGCTCAGGTAAATTGTTTACTTTTATTCATCATTGCTTCTTTGATATAATATGGCGATTATACTTTTTTAATTACAAAGGCTCCTATAGGGACTATCATTGCAACCCTGTTAACTTCTAGGCTTTTAGTCTCAGTTCAGCAATGGCTCCCCTGGACAGGAGAACAATATAAGGGAGTTCTTCAAGAATGTTTGCACCAAGGTCCCCCGGAGTACCAGCTGTGATCCCTCCCTATTTTATAGGAGGAGGAACTCATGTTGAAGCGACAATACCTGTTCTCTCAGCAATGAATAATGGCCTCATCGAAACGTATACACAGGCTTTCTTCACTTCCTTGAGTATTCTGGTACATATGGCCTTGGAAAAAGGCCAACCTTATGATTCAGTGATGAGCACTGCCTCTTTAGAGATTGGAGCCATACGTAATAATGGTGACATAGAGAGGATTAACTTCTCGGAATGCATTCTTGACGAACCTGAAGAACCCATCAAGTCTTATCAAAATCTGATTAGGGGCAACATTAAGAGCCAAGTAGATGCAGAATATGAGGCTTTAGCTCGTGAATTCAAAGAACAACAACTTCTTCTGGCAGATGCTATGATTGTCTTCATAACACGATCCGTAGAGATGGAAAATAGCATCACTGAAGTCACCTCTTCTATGAAGCATCATAAGGCTAAAGCAGAGGAAAAGAAAAAGGAAGCAGCCGAGAACAAAACTCGCCTTCAGCAGCTTGAGGCTGAAATAGCTAAACTTCGTAAAGTAAACAAGGCGGCCAAGAAGCAGGAAGAAGAAGAACTTGCATTATATTAAGTCGCTTCTAGTCAACTCGATGATCTGATCAAGCAGGGAAATGACTTCCTCAATATTAAGGGTGCAGAGATAGAACTTCAAGTAAAATCCCTGTAGCCTTTGCAGCCAGACGGCAGGAGAGAGTTGGCCAGAAAAAGGGTTCTTGAATCCCGAGTAGAGCATGCTGAAGCTTTGAAGAAGGTAATCATTGATCTTAGCACTCAATCTTAGGGATGAAGCTATCTTTATGTAATAACCTCTTATTTTTTTACATTTTGATAAAATGTAATGATTTTTGTGTGCTGGTATAAAAGACACTAATGTTTTGTGACTCCATTACTTATTGCACATCTGTTATAGACGTAAGTAATGGATAAGAGTAGGAAGTATGTTCAGAGGTACCGGACGTGACATATCTTCTAGAAAACAATAATACTCGTTATATCTGTTTAGAGGTAATATGGATATGACAGAATATAATTTTAAGATATTGTCATTTTAAGGACGACATTATCAGAGGTAACATAGACGTGACAAGCCGTTGATATAGATAATAGAATTCAGGGGTAATATGAACTTGAATTCATATATCTATTGATTATCTTTGAGTCAACTAGGACTCAAAAATAGAATATCTTTTAAAATAACTGGGCTCCAAAAGACGATATTAGTGATGATGTGATATGATCTAAATAGACTCCGCTAGGGATTTAAAGATTTGAAATATATACATTACTTGTTAGGAAATATAGTACATATTTTCAAACATGATATTTCTTCAGGAATTTGCCATTAATAGGCATCATAGCAACTCGACCGTCCATCCCGATCAGTTGATAAGCTCCATTTGAGAAAATCTTGCTTACAACATAGGGACCTTCCCACTTTGGTTCGAACTTGCCTTTACTCATGTGTGTCATAGTCATAAGATGTGTGACAGTAAGGACTAGTTCACCTTTTTAAAATGTTCGTACTCTGACTTTATAGTTGAAGGCTTTTGAGATACGGGCTTGATATAGCTCAATATATTATTGAGCTAGTAGTCATCTCTCGTCAAGTGCTTCAAGCTCCTAAAGCCGAAGACGATCATTATTTTCCGTTATGAGTTCATTGGCGATTGCAAGGGATTTGAATCTCCAATGGCATGACAGCTTCACATCCATACACCAAGTGCGATAACCCATAGACACTCTCCAAGATTTTCACTCCAGTTTCGTTTATTAGTAGAAACAAACTTTTTCAGAAGCTTGATGATGGTTTTGTTGAATGCTTTTGCCAAACCGTTAGCTGCAGGATTGTAGGCTGTGGAAGCAACATCATTGATCCAGTTGTCATCACAGAATCGAGTGAACTTTTGACTGATAAAATGGGGCCCAATATCATGGATAATTCGCCGGGGAATGCCAAATAGATAAATCACATGATTTTTGATGAAATTAATCACACTACTAGTTTTAATTTCAGCCAAGGGTATAGCTTCTGCCCACTTCAAAAAATAGTTGGTTATATTTAATATAAATTGATGTCCTCTAGATGATGGCGGATTGATAGGACCAATGACATCCATTTTCCAAGCTTCAAAGGGCCATGATACCGCGATTGGATGTAAGAATTCTGATGGTTGGTGAATAAAATCTACATAGATTTGACACGCTCGACATTTCATTGCATACTCAATGGCATCTGATACCATAGTAGGCCAGTAGTAGCCCATACGTCGGATACGATCCTGTAGCTTAGGACCGGGTTCATGTCTACCACAGACACCATCATGAGCTTTACGTAGTATTTATTTTGCTTCATCTCCCGCATGACAACGCAGAAGCAAACCGTCAAATGTTCGCCAATAAAGTGTTTTAGAAGTGTGATTGTAATAAAACTGGAGTGATCGCCGACGGATTGTTGTAGCTTCCTTAGGATCTTCAGGTAAGATATCATGTACCATGAAGTCGATGAAAGGAGCCCTCCAATCTTCACTAATGGTGTCAACTTTGACTGGATTGTTGAATTCAATATTCAAGTTATTCTCGATGCAAAATATCTCTCTATTAGTGATAACGATCTTCTGTTGTCTTCTTATTGGAATTGCCAATACTGCCGCAAGATTAGCAAGTGTATCAGCTTCTGTATTGCAAGCTCGACGCACATGTTCAATGACGAAACCTTTAAATGATATAGCCAGTCTGACTGTTGCATCATAATATGGAACGAGGTCCTGATGCCGAACTTCATACATATCACTACTGATTGACGATCAGTTTAGAGTCTCTGTAGTCTTCGAGGTAATCGACATCCAACTGTTTAGCTAACTGGAGACTGATGAGTAGAGCATTATACTCAGCCACATTGTTGGAGGATGGGTCGTCCAGAGAATAAGCTCTCTGAATGACCAATCCTTCAGGAGATACAAGAACGATTCCAACTCCAGCGACTATAGTACCTTTAGGTTCGATAATGGATGCACCGTCAAAGAACAGTCGCCAAGCAAAGATCTCTTTTCAAATTATGTCGGCAGAGTTTCATCAGGAATCTTATTATAGAGTTTAGATGTCTCAGGGATTGGATGAGCAGCCAGGAAGTCAGCTAGGGCTTGACCCTTAACAGTCTTTTGTGGGACATCGACCATATCATATTATGCTAGTAGTATGGCCCATGTAGCGAGTCTAGAGATGACATGAATGGTTTGACCCGTGATATAATATTGTGTTTTCTGGACAACAAACATTAGGGCTAAATATTCTTTTTCTACCGGACTGTATCGATGTTCGGCTCCGATCGTCGTACAGGTGAGATAATATATAGCTTGCTCATGACCCTTTTTGTTCTTCTGAGCAAGCAAAGCACCCAAGAAATGATCCATTGCCCGGACATACATTAAGAAGGATATTCATGTGACTGTAGGTACCAAGAATGGAGGGTTCATCAAGTACCATTTTATGTCTTCAAATGCTTGTTGGCATTCTTTAGTCCAAATAAAAAACACACCTTTCTTCATCAGTTGAGTGAACGGTCTGCAGCATCCAGATATATTTGAAATTAATCTCCTGATGTACATAAGCCGTACCTGGAATCCTCGTAGCTCTTTTAGGTTGCGTGGATGATGCATCTCTTGAATGGCTTTGATCTTCTTGGGGTCAACGTGTATACCCTTAGAGGTAATAACGAATCCGAGGAATTTGCCACTAAAGTCTCCCAAGAATGACTTGGTGGGATTCATCTTGAGTTGATGCTGGCTCATTAGATCGAAGATAGTTCTCAAGTCTTAGATGTGATCTTCCTTTAGACGACTTTTGACAGCAATATCGTCGATATAACTTTCGACTGTCTTCCATAAATATTCGTAGACGATGGTGCTTATGGCCCGCTGATAAGTAGCACCAGCATTTTTAAGACCAAACGGCATGATAGTGTAGTAGTAGACTCCCAGAGGAGTACAAAAAGATGTATCTTTCTCATCTTCAGGGTTTATTTGGATTTGATTATATCCAGAGAATCCGTCCATGAAAGACATCCATTCCAACCCGCAAGTATTATCGATCATGACATCAGTGATTGAAAGAGGAAACTCATCCTTGGGACAAGCTTCATTGAGATCTCTGAAATCAATACAGACTCGAACCTTCCCCTTTTTTCATAACTGGGACGACATTAGCCACTCAATCAGGATATTATTTTTGTTTGACAATACTACAGGCAATAAGCTTCTTGACTTCAGCTTCTATAGCATCCATCATATCAAGATGGAATCGATGTTGTTGTTGTTTAATTGGCCTTATATTGGGTAGGATGTTGAGTTTGTGGGTAGCGATCTGAGGATCTAATCATGGCATATCCTCAGAGCTCTAGACGAATACGTCAATGTATTCCCTAATGAGCTGAATTAGTTCCTGTTTATCTACTTCATGAAGGCTTTTGCTGATAAAGTTTGGCCTTGGAGAAGCTTTGTTTTCGATATCGACCTGGACAAACTGATCTTCGATAGGTGGTTCGCGTTGCTCGAAGTGAATTTCCCATTGAGTATCCATCCTTTGTGCCCAAGGATCAGATTCGGGAGTTTTGATGAAATCATCATCGCCTTCGGAGAATTCGACAGTCACCATATTGGAAGATAGAGTCACCCAATGTTTGTACCCTACACTGGTATCCGAATCCCATGAAATAGAGTCAGAAGTGTGGACACACACAAAAAAGAAAAAGAAATACTGTCTTTTCTTATTGGCACAAGGCACCACAAATCGAGTACGCCTGAGAGATCCTACGCTGAGGATCCCCGAGTATAAAAAGAATTCTGGGGAATAGGACGATGGAGATCGAGCGGTAGTTGCTCCTTTACTCCGTTGACACTCCGATTACAAAAGTGGAGAAAAACCTAAGAAAATTGCTAACTCTTAGCTCACTAGCAAGAAGGGCAGCAATTTGGTCCTTGAAATGCTCTCCATTCTGTCTGCCTTTGTAGAGGGGGACGCCCTTTATTTATAGTCGTTTGGCACTGAAACGACTGCTATGCGCCCGCAGGTGGAAAATATACTGATTTCACTGTGGGTGCATAATACCCCTTTGGGCGCATAGGGTGTAGGTGCATGGACACTGGATGATCGTGGGTAGATCATAGGGTTGAGATGGAGTTTACGTGGCCGCATGCTTTTGTGCACGATTGCTCGTGGGGACTAACGTGGCCGCATGCTTCGGTATGCAATTGATCGTGGAGTTTGACTGAGTTGTAGGGATCTGCTGCCTTAGACGCATAGTGTGGGAGTAAGTTTATGCACCACACTTGGGTGAATATTTGATCTGCATGAAAATAATATGGGTGCATAGCTCCTCATCGATCATGTGGGCGCATAGCTCCTCATCGATCATGTGGGCGTATAGCCCCTCTTCGATCGTGTGGGCGCACAGACTCCATTTGGTTCTGTAGGTGCAAAGCCCCCTTTTGGTTATGTGGGCGCATAGCTTCTTTTATCTTTTTCATGTGGGATACATAGTCTTGTATTTTTTATGCTTCTACAAGATCTCCTACAAAGTTTTTGAGACTCGAACGAGTGTCGGAATACTTTGAAAGAAGCAAGGGAAAAACTGCCTCCACCAGTTTTATGGGCGTATGATAGGAATAACCCCTTTGGGCGCATAGGTATTTGTCAGGCTGTCGAAATCTAGCTGTTGAGATCTTCCTTGAAAATCTGAAACGATAGGCTCGTTCTGGAACAAAATTTGAAAAGGTCTGCTCTTTATGCGTAGTATGCATCAGCAAATAGCAGGCGTATAATCTGTAAAAAAACTATCACTATGCAGACGCATAGATCGTATAGGCGTATTGACCATGAGGGCGCATAGGCCATGTGGGTGCATAGCTCCCCGTTCATGTCTATAAATAAGCCTTGATAGGAGAGAAAGCTCATTTCTCTCTTATTTTTCCTCAGAATTTTTAAAGAGTTTTTTCCTTTACTATCTTTCGAGCAATCATGTCTCCCAAGGTTGCTTCGACTCCCAAGAAGTCTACGAAGGACAAGAAGGCTGCAGTAGCTAGTTCTCCTCCTTTGGCAGCGTCTTATCTGGTTCAGGACCCCGTCCTGGGTGAGGCGATGTCTCAAAAAATGAAGTCTCGAGCGTTAATTTGTAACGCTCAAACTTTTCTCTGCTTGGGCACATAACCATTGATATGCGCCCAAAGCAAACACTTCTTTTGTGAGCGGTCTTATGCGCTCACAGATGCATGTGCCCACGCTCTTTGTTGTGTTATGCGCCTAGGCACTTGGTTGTGTCATGCGCCCAAACACTTCGTGTTATGCGTCCACAAAGAATATGTGCTTATGCGCCCACACAAAACTTGTGCTTATGCACCCACACAGAACTTATGCTTATGTGCCCACAGGCCCTTTGGGCGCATAACATCAGGACGCATAGAATTTTTCAGTACTTAGCTCTTTTTTATGTAGATTCTTAGTCTGACTTTTCCTTATGTCTTCGCAGTTGACATGGTTGTCCCGGCACTTGGTGGAATTCCTCTTGGCTCTGCCCGCCATGCTCTGGATTCAAGCCTCGTTACCGCAATGGTCAAAAATGCTCAGGTAAAGATTATCCATGACCAGCCTTCGGTGTGGGTGATCTCTATGCCAGAGCAGGACAAAATTTTCTTGAAGCAGATGATAAATGATAAGAAGTTTACCCTTAGAGGGGCGTAGAGCTTTAAGATACCATATTTTTTGTTTAATGATAGCCTGGGATTTGAGGACGACGAGACGATATGTCTAGAAGACCCTCTGGTGGTCAGGTTAAACAATGAAAGGATATGGTTACCATCGATGAAGCATCAATACCCTTTGTTAGCATTTACTGATCTAGCTGTGCAGAGGAAAATGAAACGAGACCTGACCCCTGAACTGCATGGGGTCATTTCTGGTTGGATCCAATTCAACTCTGGTGACCAGAAGAAGGACACTTTCAAGTGTGTCAAGGGCTCCACGTCCTACTCCGTGAGGGGGCTGCATCCTGGGGCCATAATAAACGATGTCCCGACTGATCTTTACCCTTACGCTGCTGAGACTCTTTCCAACCTGATGCTGTCAAAGAAGGAGTCGTATCCGAAAGGGAAGCTGCAGATAGAAGATTGGAGGTACTCTGTCCCATTCTGGAGTGACCTTACTGAATGGGTGCTTTCGACTTACGAGGCCACCCTAAAAGCTACCGGCCTTTTTTTTGCCGTTAGAGCCACCCAATATGGCATAAAAGTTAACTGGCCTATGTTTATCTCATTAGTGGAGTTGTACAACTATCACACATGTACCTTCTTCACTCCAGGTGGGAGATGGGTCTGGCTCTTCACGAGATGCAAGCAATATCAATGCTTCCCTGGAGGACCGAGCCATACGAAGAATATGTCCCTTGTGATAAGAAGCTCCTAGATTTGAAGAGAGAACTCCGAGATGATGGAGATGTACAAAGAATTACTTTGTCACCTTTTCATTTGTCACTAGGTCATAAAGAAGGGTAAGACTGAGGGGTCCCTTCCCCATACGAGAGCCTGGACCAACTACATCTTCATCAGAGAAGGAGGAGACGACCCAGTCTCTTTCTCGACTTGCAAGCCCTCGACGAAATCTGAGATAGAGTAATTGATGACAGATCACGAGGCAGTAGACACTGAAGATTGTGATGATCCTGAGGGGAACTTCTCGGTTTATTATTTTTTCAGGCAGGCCGAGTTCAAGCTGTCGGAAAAGGCTGTGCTAGCCGCTTTTCTGATGACATAGCTCCGCGATTGTGTAGTCCCTGGTCGTTTAGGGTCTATTGAAAGAATAAGTCGGGGTATAATATTTTAGGCTGTAAAGCTAGCCTTTGGATGCTAGCTTGCCCTGCTTCCTGCGATAGTCTGCTCCATCCAATGAGGCTTACGACACTCGGTGACTCCCGATGGCAGAAAAGATTTTGTCAGGACTGAATTTCCCTTTCATTATCTGACAGGATGGCTGGTGCTGCACTATCCCAGATTAATGAATGTCAGGCTAATGGTAGACTCTTTGGCGGGATATGCCTTTCTTCAAAGATTTAAAAATGCAGATTGGACCGTCACAGGGGTACCTGTTTGCAGGAAGGCTTTGAGTTTCCTTCAGAATTATGAATTCATCAGAGTGTCGCCTCCGTCTGGTAGCGGCCGTGCAGGAGACACTCTAGTAGATGGGGGAGCACTCATTACTAGCCTTCCTATTGGGGCCTTTCGTTGGCTCCAGTCCATCAGGCCTTCCCATCTGGTGCTCAGGAATAGGAACCATACTTTCATGGAACCTTATCAGCAAAGTCACTTTGCACGACAGTTCGGCTACAGCCAGCTTCTTTTGGGCAACCCCAGCCCTTATCTACAGTCGAAAGGAAGCTTTATCGACGGTGCACGTGCATGGGACTACTACAATACTGGATGTATTGGGGCAATTTTTACCTTGCCAGAAGATAAACCTGAAACCCACACACTATTTATTGCTGCCAAGTTCTATATTCAGGTCAATACCCTTTATTCTCGGTATGACCATGAGCAGAGTTTAATATCGAGGACTAGGCTTGCCCTCACTCTTGCCGATATAGGACGAGTACGTACAATGGGGGGTCACAGAAGGGAAGGTGTCGCACCCTCAGCTGAGCTGGCTGTAGCACCACAGCAGAGGGTCGCTCTTGAGGAGCATGTTGTTGCAGCACCTCAGAAAGAGGTTACTGAAGAACCTCTTCCTGATATTTCTTACAAGAGGAAAACTTCCACTGAGCTGGTTCCATGGTCCAAAAGGAAGAAGGTTGTTGTCACCAGAGGGAGAAAGAAGGTAACGGACGTGACTGTCGGCTCGCCTCCTCCCAGAAGATCTTCCCGACAAAGCGGAAGAGGTAGAATGGCGTCGTAGGCCGTTACCATTCGGAAGGTAGATCCCTTCCTAGACTCCATAGCTGTTTTGGTCAAACCGTTAGAAGCTTTCTCACCATTGTGTTTGTCCTTTGCATAGGACGTTGAAGTCACAACCTGTAATACCTGTTGTCCGTATTACGTATTTTTAGAATACGTGTATGTATTTTATTCTGTATTGCATGATTCCTTGTTTAGCTTGCATCTTGGCTTGGTTATTTCTTGGCTTGGTTCGGTTTTCTTTGGTCTATCATGGACCAAGGGTGAACCCCCTACCTACCACCACCATTCATATTTATTACCCCTTCTCCTTTCTCTCTCTTCATTTATCATCTTCTTCTTCCTCATTTACTTCCTTACCTACCAGAGAGAGGAGAGAGAGGTCTAGGCAAGTGCAACTTGCTTCATGGAGGAACTCTAATTTTATTGCTTCATTCTCTTCCTTACAACATTTTAACTTACTTTAGTACTTGGCATTTCTAATTTCCATGGCTAGATTCTTGTAGATCTAAGTTTACTTTATTTTTTGGATTTCTTGGGTTTTGATCTACTTAATCTTGTTATTTCCGAGTTTTGAGGGTTCTATGTTGTAGAGAATCTCGTTCTACCCCATTTTGACCTATGGAAGTTCAAATTTGGACTTCGGATGAAGGTTTCATGGAGCTTGGAAGTATGGATTCTTGGTGTTCTTCTTCTCGGAAGCTTAGAGAAGAAGAACAGTGCTAGACTTGACCGCATTTTACGCGGCAAGTGATTCCGAGCCGCATGAGCCTTCATACGACAATCCTGGCCGCATGGACTTGACTTGACCGCATGAACACTTCGTGCGGCAAGTGCTCTCTCAGCCGCATGAACTTTTCCCCGCGAGCCGCATAGACCAGTTACTTGCCAGCCGCCTGAAGACTTGAGTCCTCTCAGCCGCATGACTGTCTGGCTCCCCGAGACGCATAGGCCCTGATCTTCGAGCCGCATAAGGCTCCTGTCCCTTCGACCGCATGCACCCTTGACTGAACCTGGCCGCATGCGCCCCTCCTTGCTTATTCAGCCGCATGGGGCCCCTCTTCCCGAACCGCATATGCACCCCTTGCTCCCAGCCACATAGGCCTTGCTTCCCCCGGCCGCATGTACCTGATTGATCAGCCAGCCGCATGGGCCCATCCCCCGCCAGCCGCATGAGTTCCTTATCGACCGTATATGTGCCCTTCACTCCTTGCCGCATAAGCAGCCACGTTGACCCAGCCGCATGGGGTTCTACTAAGCCGGATGCACCTTCTTCTATACCCAGCCGCATGATACTGTCACGACCCGTACCCACTGTGAGGGTACGAGAACGTAACAACGCCTAGCCTACGCCGCAGTGTCGGCGGTAGAGCGTTGTCCTAGGTCAACATACATCTAACAATATACATCTAAACAGTTTATACCCGAATGGGGGTGACATAACAGTAAAACTCAATCACAACTAAGGAAGAGATAGCACGAAATGAAATAGAACTCAAGGAAGTAAATAGATGAAATAGCAGTAGTCTAAGATAATCCCAGCAATATCCAACAGTACAAGGTCTTAGATGAAAGAATATATACAACTCATGTCTCCAAATAAAATCTAACTAAGACATGTCTCAAGACTGCATAAAGTAAGATAAGCCTAACTAGTCTAGTCTAGGCAATCGGGGTGATCTCCTCAACTAGAGCTGGGTCCTCCTGAGGGTCCAGCTCGCAGGTGTCATCTAAGGCTGCCCCGTAGTAGGTGTCCAGGCAGGCCTCCTCCTCGTCCTCTGTAATATTTTCAACAGGTCCAGTCAGGACAGGAGCGAGTACAGTACATCTCAACAGATCATAGCAGGTTAGAAAATATAATCATGCAGTAAAGTAAGATACAAGTACTGAAAGAAGTGCAGTATGTAAACAGAGAAAAAGCTGTAAGAGAAATATCTACTATAAATAGAGAACTATCATGTGACTAGTGAGTCAGAGTACAATATAGACATATAATGGCATAGGAGATTCTGATAAGACACTATGGAAGAGATTCTGATAAGTTACTACTTGGGTATTATTCATATGTCCATTTCTACTCCCCCGTACCCCCAATCAATACACAAGGATCTAGCCAGGTTATGTTATATGATGCTATGTAACAGCCCCCGAAGGGTAGTAGACCCCGAAGGTGATAGACCCCGAAGGTGATACATAGTAGTCCCATAAATAGGATAAGGATTCTAGGAAGACTCTACGATCATAAGAGTATATGTCATAAGTGATCAAAGAACCAATGAAGCATATGATACGCCATGTAAGTGAAACGCACAGAACATGTAGTACCTGATGCTCCCTAAGGATAACATCTCAAGAAGGGATCCATATAGTACCAATCCGTGTGACCAACGTGACAGTACAAGTAAAGTAATCTACTGCAGGAGATAATTCTAAGCAGGATATGAAATGATCAGAGAATGTACTCGCCTGTATCTGAGTGTCCAATATGAAAAGTACCGTCCGAAGAGTGGTGTCTGGCTCCTAATCAGAACAGCACAAGTCACAATAAGTCCAAAATAGTAAAATGGAGTCCTACTATGCATTCTACATAATTCTAGGTCAAACTAGGCCAAAGTCAACTCCTGGTCAACTCTGGTCAACCCTAGAAGTCAAACTAGGTCAACCAAGTCTAATTAAGTCTAAACTAAGCTATTCTAATCTACACTAGCTAGCATAACCCCTAACAAGGCTAGGCAAGCCTGTACTAGCTATATCACAATATAGCTTAGCTAATTCTAGAATACCTTAACAAGTCTACAACCTCACTATTACACCCATTGATTAACACCACATAATATATTACACATATCTAGGCTAGATGTAAAACCTACATCATTAGCTAACATAGAAGTATAGATATAGACATATATGCACTCATACAAATTACACACATACACATTGTATATGCCTACATACAACCATAGCCTACATATGTAAAGACTTAGAAATACAGAGAATGAGAGAGGGTGCTTGTGTGTTAACATGATATGGTGTGTGTGTGTACTCTGTGTTTGCAGGAAATACCACAGGAAATAAAGAGGGGAACACTAGGTACTAGTGTGTGTATAGGCAGGCAGTAAAATTAGTGAAATAAGAAGAGAAGTGTGTGTGTGTGTGTATACATGTGTGTGCAGGAATTGAACATACATGCAGAAAATCAACAGTAAAGAGAAAGTGCCTGTGCTAATGTGTAAAACTGGAACTAACTAGCAGTCCTAAATGATCAGTTCAACATCAAAACTGTAAAGGACTTTAGGAAAACAAATTAACAGTCCAACAGTGTATACATGTTTATTGAAAGAAGACAGTGAATGAATAGAAGGAAAGGGGCAATTCAACATCAAGTCAAAACTGGAATTGCTCACACTTAAACTCAGGTTTTTCCCTCTACTTCAATCTCAGGTTTAAACAAAATTGGAACTTAAATCTCAGTTTTACATCAAGTTAACACATCAAGTTAATCTTAGTTAGGAAGAAAAGAAGGGAAATCAATTCATTGTCCTTCCTAATCTCAGGTTCAACTTAGAAACTTGAATTTGAAATGTTGACAAAATAAGGAAGAACATTGTAAAGAGTTAACTAGTACAAAACAGTGGCATGGTATGACAGTGCAACACATATCCTAACCCAAGTCCAGGTTTAAACCCATGTTCAGATTTAGGACAACAATGCAACATTACATTTGAAACTTACCTAGATAGTCCCCAACTGTTTCCAGATTTCATCCAACTAATCTCAGATTTCATTTCAAGAGAACACTGTTAGAAATCAATCCAGTTTTGAAGAAAACTACACAGTAAAATCAGTTCATAACTTATATTATAATTCATCTACCCATTTAACAGTCCACACTCATCAAATCAACACCAACTTTTGACCATGGCAAGATAACATATAGGAGAAACATAATTAGGATCTAAACTCAGTAATTAACATCATTACAGGGATTAAAATCATTAACCAACATCACTTTAGAAACTGGAATGACAGGTAATCAATTAACAGTATCAGAACATGGTTTTTAATGAGAATCAAATAGGAAAAGCTAACAAATCATGAATCTAATGGTTGTAATTGAAAGCAAACCCTTGTGCACAACTCTACGTATCCATTTCGTGTCACCCAGGCCTGACACGGCGTGTCCAGATCAGAGAACATCAAAATGACCCACACAGTGCACTGTCAGTGTACTGTCTCGTGCACACGTGCGCTTGTGTCGTGTGCACGACACAAGACACGAGAGGATCTCGTGGTCATACACAGGGGTAGCCCACCTATAGTACTACCTCATGGGCCTACTGTCCTGTGTCCACGACGTGCCAGGGTCGGACACGAGACCCGTATCAGTGGCAAAATAATACTGCACAGTACAGTGGGAAAAATCGGTGCGGTTGAGATTTCTCTCAAACCGTTCGATAAGACGAGCTGAAATTTGGTCTGTGACATGTCAGTCACGAGTCCCAAGTGCCACCAAAGTTTCAGCCCCAAAAGTGTCATGTCGTACGTGCAGACCCGCTACAGACCCCGACATGTCAGTCACGAGTCCCGCTACAGACCCCGATAGGCAGGGGAGCACTGTAGCACGCGCACGAGCGTGTGTACGCGCGTGTCCACACCACAAAATCGACACAGAACGACACGAAAACTATGACACAAGGACAGGAACCTATAAACCATATCAAAATCATATTTCCTATTCAAAAACATTGGACAAACCCGATCGAAATGCCCTTTGAGGCATTTCGACAAACAGTCTGTCCTAGCTTCTGAAACGTGTCCAGAACGAACACGAAACCACTGATACTCGACACGAATCCTATCCAGACCTTAGGGGGACCCTTAGGGCTTCCTATTGGTGAAGACAAAATGAAAATCCATGGAGAAATGGGAAAGTTACCTATTGATGAACAATGGGTAAAAAATCCCCAAATGGAATAATTTCCACAACCACCCAAATCTCACAAATTGTTGTTTCCCTGCAAACAATCAATACCAACAGCAAGAATATTGATATTAGGATCTAATGCAACTAGTTTGAGGGAAAAAGGACCTAAAATAGATTTATTATGAATTTCTAAAGATGGGAGCTCACCTCTTTCTTCTTGAAATGGATTCCTATGGAAAGGAGGCTAACCCTAGAAATTAGGAGGGGTTTTATAGTGGGGAAATCCCTAGGTTGGCTGGACAAAATGTTTGGATTGCTAATTTGGGCTTTGGGCCAAGTCACAAAGGCTATGGCTAAGTTGTTTATTAAATGGTTAGAACCATAAGTCATGACTTATGAAGTTTTAAACCATATTAGCCTAAACAACTCCAAATCACTCCTAACTAGTTCCAATGACTTAACCCTCATTAAATTAGGTCAAACCAAGGTTACTTAACCTAACTAAGTGGCCATAACCTAGATTAGTCACTAGGTTAGTTTTCTAGTCAACACAAGTCAAAGTCAACTATAGGCCCAAAATCAATTATCCTAAAAATCACTAAAAATCACCAAAAATCATATTAATTCTAATAAATCATAACAATACATAATAATTCCAAAATTTCCAAAAGTTTGAAAAGTAACCAAAATACCCCCAAGCTAGAAAGGTGGTAGTGACAAATACTACACTTCCCAGCCGCATGGACCCGAACTCCTTCTTAGCCGCATGGGCTTTTCCCTTATCAGCTGCATGCGCCTGACCCCATCCAGCCGCATGGGCTGTTCTCCTCCCAGCCGCATGTGATCATTCCTGGTCGTATATGACTTAGCCGCATGGCTCTTCTATAGTCCTGAATATTGATATTTTATTAGATATTTAACGCCCATTTTATATCCTTACGCCTTTTGTCCTGAACTTGAAAATCATGAATTTATTTGATATGTTTGGAATTGATAATTGAGCACGACATGATAGTGACCCATAGTGGTGTACTCCTGACATAATAACCTGACATGACCTGATAGTGGCCCGTCGTGGCGTACTCCTGACTAGTACACTTGACATGATAAACCTGACATGATATATCTGATAAGCTGTTGCGATGGCTACCAGACATGACATGACCTGTATAATTAATCATGGATACCGTGGGCGATTATGCTTGTACAAATAATCCAGTCCTGTCTTGCATCATGTCTAGGAGGGGACTCCTGAGTACCACGGTCAGGAGTACCTATTGAAATGAACTAAGGACTAATAACTAGATTAATACACTAGTCATAAAGAGATATCCCAGCTACAGGCAAACCCGTTACCTGGGCACGCCTTGGGATCTGTAGCCTGCCGTCGAGTAGGGCACATTTCCAGCACACTGTCATGTGTTGCACCCTTCAAGCTACCTAAGGGTACATTCGTTTCCTGTACGGTGTACCCACCAGAATTTAACTCTAATTCTTTTAACCCGGGTAACCTGGATGGACTGCAGGGCTTGTGGCTGTGGAAGATTCTCACTGTATCTTGCTAGTAACTAGGCCTGTGATAACCCTAGTTAGTTAAAGTATCAAGCCCTAATTCTTGCTTGGCCGTGTAATGATTGGATGGAGTCTAACTAGTCTAGTCTTGCCCTGATCTTGTTCCAGATTACTGCATGACCTGAATGCCTGTATTTATTTTACTGATAAATGGTAAGAATTCCAAGTTCTATTTAGACGAAGGGTTACAACCCCGGTCCTTGTTTGGTTTACGGGTTGTAACCTGGTTATCTGAATAGTTCCATGGTTATCTCGTCGTATATCATCCTGATGTATTTTTTTTATTTCTAGTTCTTACTTTTATTTATATCTTATGCTAATTGCTGGTTTTAGTTCCTAAGTGAAGCTTCCTTTGTGGCACTTGCTCTTTCTGGGGTCTGACCCAGCTGGTTTTGTGTGGCCAGATTTCGGAGCAGCTCCAGAGGATCTACCGACCTTCCAGCCAGATGGTGGCCACTAGACGGAACCCTGGCAACGAGTGGGCTTATTTTTGATCTCCCACTTTATTGTAAAAATATTCTTTTGCGGCGTTTAGCCGACGAGCACCTGTTTAGCTCGATTGTACTTTACTTACTGTCTGTCTACGGGCTGTAACATGATTGACAGATCCTAGGGTTGATCATATCTGACTAAATTCTTGCTAGTCCTAACATTTTGTAACGACTAGCTTCATGATCAGCTGAATATGTAATGTTTGGGATGCCTTACTATTGTATATTTAATGATCATACTTCTTGTAACCTTTTACTTACTTGCTTGTGATTGAGACACTAGGCTTGTTCATGACCTTAAGAGACTGTTGGCTTGTAGATAAACCTTCATGTATCTAGACAGCCGTGACCGTATAGCAAGATGGATTCTATTTCATATACATAGCTGGCTATGTCTGCCCCCGCTCTCCAGTATTCTGGTTCTGGGACATGACATGGTTTAAGTGGTAGCCCATGCAGGTCTTGTAAATCAAGATATGTGAGGGTTTACCAAATAGATGTCTCAATCAGTATTCGTCCTTGATCTCTGCTCATATCTTCTGAATCCCTGGATTCTTGTCCTGATCATATGCTTGTATCGTTGATCTGTCCTGGTCCTTCCTTATTGTTCCCTATGTCGTCTTCTTCAGCGGCATTGTTCGTGGTCCTACCGACCAGCAAGGCGGAGCACCTCCCGCGGACCAGCAGCAACCTGGAGATCAAGCCCAGCATTTCGGAGCAGCCTCCAGAGTCGTGCCTTCTGGCGGAGAGCCACCAGTCCAGCCAGTTCAACCTGTAGAACATGATGATGGCACTTTGGTAGGTCTCGTCAAGACCTTGATAGCTTCCCAAGATCGTCGTGGAGATGCCTTGCACCAGGCAGTGACGGATGCTTTGGCCAGAGGAGATCATCAGGGTAACAGCACGGCCAACAGCTTCAAGCGCTTGAACCCTCTATTCTTCGACGGTAGTGAAGATGCTATTGCAGCAGATACATGGCTTCAGGATACAAAGATTATTCTAGAAGCAGCTAGGACCCCAGAGAACGAGAAGGTGGCCGTTGTGCGCCTGCAGTTATTAGATCTTGCCCGCAGCTGGTGGACGGCTCAGGCCGTTGGATTAGTAGCACCCATTACTTGGGCAGTATTCAGAGAGAGATTCCAGACCAAGTATTTCGATGTCGTGGCTCGGTATGATCTGCAGACGAGGTTTACCAATCTTAAGCAAGGAGGCAGGACGGTCGACGGATATGCGGCCGAGTTTTCCAGACTCAGTCGGTTTGCTCCCACTTTGGTGGCAACCGTGTATGATAGAGCCCAGCGATTTCAGCAGGGTCTTTACCTGGAGATTTTGTTAGCAGTCGAGCAATTTGAGCATCAGACTTTTGATGCAGTCTTGAGAGCAGCCCGGAGACATGAGTATACCTCCCAGAGGATTGTGGATAGGGCCGAAGGTCGGAAGAGATCCCACGGCCAGATGAATCAGTCTTCAGCTCCGAGGCGGGAGGCCTCAGTAACGTCGGTTCAGCATTCCACTCCGACGCACCCTCAGCAGCAGAAGCAGAAGCAATCTTCTGCAGTGGGTTGTTCTCATTGTGGGAAGCCAGGCCATGTAGTGGCAGAGTGTCGCAGGGCACAGAGATTGTGTCTGGCTTGTGGAGCACCAGACCATAGGGTTGGATCCTGCCCGAATAGGGGTGGTTCATCATCGTCCAACCTTTCTAGCTCTTCGGTGAGAGGACCAGCTCCGGTCCAGCAGCAGCAGTATCCATTGCCGAGGCCCTTGCCGCCTCAGACCCAAGTGTTCCAGCAGTTGAACCCCCAGCAGTATGTTCAAGCCCAGGCCCAGAGTCAGAATAGGCAGCGAGGATTTCAACAGAGGGGACCAGCACCCCGAGGGCATGGTCATGCTATGGTGATGATCGCAGAGGAAGGATTAGCACCAGGAGAGGTAGTGGCAGATACTATTCTCGTCAACTCCTTTCCAGCTTCAGCTTTATTTGATTCTGGTGCATCATATTCATTTATGTATGCACGATTCGCGACACGGATAGGATTGGAGCCTGAGTCATTATCAGTAAGGCTTAATATACTTACTGGTAACGGACTTGTAGGAGTAGATAGGGTATTTTCCTCGTGTCGGATCGTAGTTAGCGATAGAGAATTCCCTGCTAGATTGATAGAGTTTCCGATGGCCGATTATGATATGGTTCTAGGGATAGATTGGTTGAGGAACCAGTATGCTAGGATAGACTGCCACATTGGCAGGGTTATTTTTAGCATTCCAGGTGAGCCAGAGTTTTCCTTTTCTCGAGGCGAGGTTGAGACTTCTTCTCCAGTATTGCGGATGGCAGTAGCGGCAGTTCAGTTGCCCAGGATATTGGATGAGTTCCCAGATGTTTTTCCAGAAGAGCTTCCAGGTATGCCTCCAGAGCGGGAGATCGAGTTCACCATAGACTTGGTTCCCGGGACAGCCCCAGTGTCAGAGAGAGTCTACAGGATGGCGTCGTCAGAATTAGAGATCTTGTACAAGATGATTGAAGAACTTAGAACCAAGGGATTTATTCGTGCTAGTAGATCGCCTTGGGGAGCCCCGATACTTCTTGTGAAAAAGAAAGATGGTACGTCCAGGTTATGTGTTGATTATTGTACCTTAAACTCAGTAACAATCAAGAACAGATATCCTCTCCCGAGGATAGATGACTTGTTTGATCAACTCAAGGGGGCTTCAGTATTCTCGAAGATTGATTTGCGCTCAAGTTATCATCAGATCAGAGTCAGAGAGCAGGACATCCCGAAGACAGCTTTTAGATTGAGATATGGGCATTAGGAGTTCCTTGTTATGCCCTTTGGAGCAACCAATGCGCCAACAGTATTCATGGACCTCATGAATCGCATCTTCATGCCCTACTTGGATTAGTTTGTGATTGTGTTCTTGGATGACATCCTGGTCTACAGCAAGAGTGAAGCAGAGGATGAGCAGCATCTCCGAGTTATCCTCCAGATTCTCAGAGAGCACCAGTTATATGCCAAGTTTAGTAAATACGAGTTCTGGCTCGATCGCATTTCGTACTTGGGTCATATCATCACTCGAGGAGGAGTAGAAGTGGATTCCCAGAAGATTATGGCTATTGAGTCATGGCCAGTGCCCAGCACAGTTGCAGAGGTTCGTAGTTTTCTTAGATTGGCTGGCTATTACCGACAGTTTATTTTATACTTTGCCCGGATCTCAGCACCGTTGACCCAGTTGACCCGCAAGGATGCGCAGTTTGCTTGGACAGCAGAGTGTCAGAGTTCTTTTGAGCAGTTGAAGCGAGGCCTGATAACAGCTCCTATTCTCACGCTTCCAGATGGGACCGGAGGATTCTCCGTGTATTGTGATGCTTCGGGCAGAGGTTTAGGATGTATTCTAATACAGCATGGGATGGTAATAGCTTATGCGTCACGGTAACTTCGTGATCATGAGAGGAATTACCCAACCCATGACTTGGAGCTGGCTGCAGTAGTGTTTACACTTAAGTTATGGAGGCACTATTTGTATGGAGACAGGGTAGAGATTTTCACCGACCACAAGAGCCTGAAGTACGTTTTCACCCAGAAGGATCTTAACATGCGCCAGAGAAGGTGGCTGGAGCTTCTTATGGATTATGATGTCAACCTGCAGTATCATCCTGGGAAGGCCAACGTTGTTGCAGATGCATTGAGCAGGAGAGCCGGAGTTTATTTCCTAACAGCGCAACCAGAGCTGTTAGCAAATCTTCAGAAGATGGGTATTGAAGTTGTTCTCCCTTCCAGTGTGGCCTTGATGGCCAGTATGCAAGTTTAGTCCACTATAGTCGAGAGGATCCGGATGGCACAGTCAGCAGATTCCAAGCTTCAGCGACTCAGAGCAGAGTATGAGATAGGACAAAGGCCAGAGTTATACATTCATGAGGATGGTACACTTCGACATGGTAAGCGTCTTTGTGTACCCAGCGAAGATATCCGGCAGGAGATCATGTCAGAAGCGCACAGTTCGCAGTATTCTATCCATCCCGGCAGTACGAAGATGTACCGTGATATCTGGCAGCATTTCTGGTGGAATGGCATGAAGCGGGAGATAGCTCGGTTTGTCTCTCGGTGTTTGGTTTGCCAACAAGTTAAAGCTGAACATCAGAGACCGGCAGGACTTCTTCAACCCTTACCGATTCTAGAATGGAAGTGGAAGCATGTGACCATGGATTTTGTGACTGGACTACCTAGATCCCCAGCTGGTAGAGATGCTATCTGGGTTATAGTTGATCGGCTCACGAAAGTGGCTCACTTTCTTCCATTCATAGTTGGTCAGTCGACGGCTCAGCTAGCAGAGATGTACCTCAGACAGATTGTCAGATTGTATGGTGTGCCAGTCAGTATCACCTCAGACCGGGATTCCAGATTTACGTCGCACTTTTGGCGTAGCTTGCAAGAGAGTTTGGGAACTCATCTCCAGTTCAGTTCAGCATATCACCCGCAGACAGATGGCCAGTCGGAGCGCACGATCCAGACTCTTGAAGACATGTTGTGGTCGTACACACTTGACTTCGGTGGTTCATGGGAAGATCACTTGCACCTGGTGGAATTCTCGTATAATAACAGTTTCCAGGCCAGTATCCAGATGGAACCATTCGAGGCACTGTATGGCAGAAAGTGCAGATCTCCGTTAGCCTGGGATGATGTTGGAGAGAGGCAGATGCTCGGTCCAGAAAAGATTGCCCAGACAGTTGAAGTGGTCAGGCGAGTCAGAGATCATCTTCGAGTTGCCCAAGATCGCCAGCGCCATTGGGCCGATTCTCATCGGCGCCCTCTTGAGTTTTCGGTCGGCGATCATGTATTCCTGAGGATTTCGCATAACCGTGGCGTCATTCGTTTCGGCATACGGGGCAAGCTTAGTCCTAGGTATATAGGACCGTTTGACATTCTGGAGCGAGTAGGAGATGTATCCTATCGTCTCGCTCTTCCGTCGTCGCTAAGCGAGGTGCATGACTTGTTCCATGTATCCCAATTACGACGGTATATCCCAGACCCGAGCCACATCCTAGATCATTCAGAATTGGTTGTATTTGCTATTGATTGTAAAAGTACAGAACAATTATTGGAGGACTGAACTTAGACTCACAATACAAACTCGCTTGTACAAAGAAAGCCTAGAGACGAAAACCTAGGTACAGCAATCTAAGTACAATTGTTTATTTTAGATTCTAGGGGGTGACGATAGAGGCTCGAAAAGGCGACGGCAGCCCTGCCTTACTCCTTGGATGATCGGTATGTAGCCTTGGCTCCTTGTGAAAAGATGGTTGACGTTGACGAAGAAGTGCTCTTTTTGCTCCTCTGTTGCTCTCCTGGCTTCTTTCTCTCTCTCTGTGTATTCTCTCTCTGACTCTGTATATTTTCATTCTTTTTGTTGCCGGTCCTTGTGCAAAGAAATAATGCTGGCTATTTATAAGAGTGGGGTATGATCATTAGGGTTTGCTAATGATCATTTGTTTGGAATGTCGGCACTTCTTCAATCTATCTGAACCCTTGATCCTGATTACAATGAATCTCGGCCATTAATGAGGATAGCATCGAATCTTGTGAGCAATTAATATTAACTGCTTTAAATCTCCATGATGGATTCTACCAATATCTGATTGCTCGCCACGTGTCCCGTTGGCTTGATGATAAATGATATGCCTTGATCTCAGTAATTATGATGATGATGTCAAATATATTTGTTGAGATTCGGTTAAATCGTTGATTGATCCGATGCCACGTGTTTTGATTGTGGGTCCTGCGAGAGCCGCATAGGACGGGCAATACTTGAACCGTAGGGAGATACTCTTCGTGAGCCGCATAGGACAATGCTTCATCGAACCGCAGGGAACGAACTCTCAATGAGCCGCATATGCATAGTCTTTGCGAGCCGCATGAGCTAACGTTGTATTGAGCCGCAGGGGCTGAGCTCTCAGTGGGCCGCATATGGCTGATTTCTGCTAGTCATATAGGGTGACTTCTTAGTGAGCCGTATGAAGCTGTTCTCTATTTAAGCCGTATGAGATTTGCCACGTGGTAACCTAGGATTTCTGACGGATCGGGTCAGAGATCTTCTTCTTTTCCCGAAGCGTCTGTCATTATGGCAGAGCCATTATGACACTTTATGCCAGAGCCGCCACAGTCGTCAAATCGTGTCAGAGCATTAAATGAGGCCACTATTCAAAGGGCCAGCTGTAGGGAAGGATCACAGGGGGACACGTGGCATGGATCGAGCCGTAATATTCTTGCTGAACCGCATACACTCTCGAGCCGCATGAGACAGAGAGTCTTCCTTTGAACTGTATAAGACAGCTCCCATATGAGCCGCATGGGCTTCGTATCTGGAGCCGCATGGACCATTATTCTGATATTTTCCATGCTTCTACAGGATCCCCTTAAAAGTTTTTAATTTACAAAATTGAAACACTTTGAATAAGAAGCATGGTCCCGTTCATGCCGTATAAGTGTCCCAGCCGCATAGATTCATCTGTCCGCATAGGCTCGTTGCCACGTGTCCTGACTACGTGTACAAATCTTCATTAAATGCTCTTAATTCGTCTTGATTTAACACCGTCTTTTAGGGAAGGATCCCAAGGGTCGGTTATGCCTTGACCGAAGCATTTTTGCCTTTATTTTTTGAAGCGGCGCGTAATCCGAGGCGTCATCCGAGACGTTTTTTCGTTTTATGGGTCTCTTTCGCCTATAAATAAGAGTCTTTTAGTCCCCTTGGGTTTCTTTACCTTCTTTCTTTGCTCAAATCCCCTGTTGCAAACTTTGCTCTTCGTTTTCTCCCTTTATCGATCGACAATGGCTCCCAAGAAGGCTGCTGCTGCTGCGGGCAAGAAGGCCGCATCATCCTCTGCGGCTGTGAAGGACAAGAAGGCCGTGTCTTCATCGACTGCGGCGGCGAACGTGGCAGCTCCTCCGCCGACTGGCGTGCCTGCTTTTCACCCTGACGTCCACCCGCCTATTGCTGGTAAGGGTCGTTTGAAAACCCTAACTGTTGCCATGGCTCTGCTGCATACTTTATGCACAAGCCGTATGTACGAGGCTTATCGATGTGATCGCATAAGCACTTCCCCTATTGGGGTCGCATGAGCTTGTTTATACTCGATCTGAGCTGCATATGCATTTTCGATTTGGGCCGCATAAGCGTCGCTCACTTTCGAACCGCATAAGCTCGCTTTCTTGTATCCGCGTCAGCTCGCGTGGGTCTGGCTTCGTAGGCCTGCTTAATTTGAACCGCATGAGTCTATAAGCTCGTCTAAATTTGAGTTGCATGGACTAGGCTAACTCGGAGGCGCGTGCGGCTACGGTGCACAGAACCGCATGGACGTATCTAATGCTGAGCCGCATGTGACTGTGATGACCCGAGCCGCATAGACTCAAATGATCTTTCTAATGCTTCTGTTTTCTTTGACTATCTTCTAATCTCGTTTCTTTTGTCTTTCTCCAGTGAGTCTGTCCGTAAATCCTGCTGGGGAGCTTATAGTGGGTTCAAATCAATTCGCCCTGGGCGTGCGTCTTGACGACTTAATTAAGCATGTGTTGAATCAATTCCCTACTGATGAGCCTTCGGAGAGGTTGAAGTCCATTGAGAATCAGACCCTCCATTACCTCCGTTCCATGATGAATACTGAGAAGCTGGATGGAAAATACCTGAAGCCTTTGTTCTTTTTTGGTGATGCTTTAATTATTAAGAATCCCCAAGTTTTAGAGATTTCTGAGAACTGGGATTTCTCTTTGGATGGGGTGGCGATCCATATTCCTCTCATGGAACGTCATTATCCTTTGTCATGGTTCAATATGGTGTTGCTGGACAGGAAGATGGTGTGTAACTTAACTCCTACTCAATCAGGGATATTGATGGACAACATTCATTATAATCCGAACATGCGGTCAGCGTATGCGGGTAAGGATTCCGTCTTCCGGTATATGATGGGTCTGGCCCCGGGCTCTTTCATGAATGTATACGGTCCCAACTTCACACTTACTCAAGCTGATACTTTCCTGAATCGGCTTGTTCGCAAGAAGTCTTATCCTGTTGGTAGGCTGGCACTGCCGAACTGGATAAACCCCACCTCTACATGGGCCTAGTTGACTACTTGGGTTTTGCAGACCTATGGAACATTCTTGCGGGAGGTGGGGCTTTACCATGCCATTCGGGGCACTTGTCACGGGCTTTCCATTAATAAACCACTGTTCGTAGCGCTCTTGGAGATGTATAGCCGGCGAACGGGGACATTCTTTGCACCAGTAGGGGAGCTGGGGCTTGCTCTTCACGAGATGTATACTGTCTCTAAACTTCCATGGGGGAATGAGCCTTTCGAGGTGTATACCCCGTCGAATAAGGAGTTCGAGGCCTTGGACAGGCAACTTTCGGGTTTTGTTGCGGTGTATCGGGAGTTGTTGTGCCACCATAGTGCTTGTCATCAGATGGCTATAAAAACGACAGACAGCTCCGAGGGGACCGCTCTCCATACCACATCCTGGATTAATTATCTTTTTAGAGTTGATCCTTCTGGCGAAGTTACTCTCCGAGCCCCTCGAACGCATGCAGAGGTAAGGGATCTGATGTCAAGTGTCAAGAAGTCGCGATCCAAGAGCGATATATTCGGGAGTCAAGCTGACTCTCTTAGTTATTTTCACTATGGGACCATACAGATGTCGGAGAAGGCACTTCTAGCTGGATTTTTGATGATATGGCTACGGAACTGCGTAGTCTCGGGAGGAGCGGGTTCTTGGGCTCCAGAGGCAATTGGCCTTCTTAGAGTCAGAGCTGGAGGCTGCTCAGGCGGAGCAGGAGTCGATTGTTCGGGAGGCCGAGAAGGTTTTCCGATCTTCCGATAGCCTGGAGCGGGCTTTTAAGAAATTTGAAGATAACTGGCAGGCTCACGCTCATCTGGAGGATGAGGCGGTGCCGACCCGCGAGGCAGAGCGTCGAGCCTCCCAGAGGTTTGAGCGGTCGGTTGTTTTGCTGACAGACCGTCTCAGGGCGTTATGTGCCCCAGAGCAGTGATCAGCCGTCTGTTTTCTTTGTTTTCTCTTTTTCTTTTTTTTTTATAAGGGATGTAATCCCAAATGAAGTGGTACATTGAATTTTGAATAAATGAGCCTGTTTCAACTCATCATATCTTTCTTGTACTTGTGGCGTCTGTGGAATTGGACTTGTTGGGGGATTATTTGTGGACCTGTTATCCTAGGCGTACCTTGGTTTTAAGTACGGATAACAAGTTTGGACAGGATATCCGGAACAGCCGTGGCAAAGTGGTCATGGATGTTCTCGGTGCTTAAAAAAAAAGGAATGCCGTAGAGCAGCTGGGCTCCCGGGGCATGGTGGGGTAGTAGATTTATGCTAAGAAGCTTCGCAAAGGAATATTTGTGGACCTATTATCCTTGGCGTACCCTGGTTCGGGATACAGATAATAGGGTGAAAGGAAAACCAACATATTTGCTCAGAGGTCATGATGACATGGCAAGCATGAGGGTTTTACCGTGGAACCTTCCTGCTCAGAGGTAGTGAGGACATGGCAGGGGAGGTTTCACGGAAGATATTCGTGGTCAACAGCGGACATTTATGGACCTATTATCCTTGTCGTACTCCGGTTGTGGGTACAGATAATAGGTCGAAAGGAGACCGACATACTTGCTCAGAGGTAATATGGACATGGCAAGCATGAAGGGTTCTTCGACGGAGCCTTCCCACTCAGAGGTAATGATGACATGGCAGGAGTGGGCTCAATGAAGAGGGAGTACATAGAATGACTCAGAGGTAGGAGAACGTGGAGGTTCTATGTGAGGGGTGGTTTGTTTTTGGTGGAAGTGAAAACGATTTAGAGGTAATGAGGACATGTCCGTTTTCAGAAATTTGTGGATCGATTACCCTTTTTGTGCACTGGGAGTGCGGGTATTGGATCATGAGGGAGGATCTCTTCCAGGAAGAAAGTTCAGAGGTATAATCATACGTGACTTACTATCTGAAAGAGTGACCGAAATGTGAGTTCAGAGGCACCAGCGGGTACATAACTCGGTAAATTAACATATTGAGAATGTGGGAGTCCAGCGGCACCAGCGGGTACATGACTCGATAATCTAAAGGGGATGTAGGGGTGAGTTCAGGGGCACCAGCAGGTACATGACTCGATGATCTTGAAATGTTGTGGGTGTGAGTTCAGTGGTACCAGCCAGTACATGACTCGATAATCTGAAATGCTGAGGGTGTGAGTTCAGTGGTACCAGCGGGTACATGACTCAAAGACTTTGTAGCGAATGTCGTTTAGACATAATATTTCTTCAGGAACCTGCCGTTGACGGGCAGCATGAGCAAGTCTCTGCTTTGCTTTGCAAGGCGGTAAGCACCGTTGGAGAATACCGTCTCAATGATAAATGGACCCTCCCACTTTGGCTGGAATTTGCCGGCGGTCTTGTGAGTCATGACCATTGGCCTCCGGACTGCCAAGACGAGATCGCCTACCTGGAATGTTCTGATTTTGACCTTCTTGTTGAAGGCTCCTGAGATGCGTGCTTGGTATAGCTCGATCCTTTGCTGAGCTAGGAGGCGCTTTTCATCTAAGGCTCTAACTCTTACAGTCGACGTCGGTAGTTATCATCGGTTGTCAATTGGTGTGTGAGGGCGATACGTAGTGAGGGGATCTGTGTCTCCAAGGGGAGGACTGCCTCACTCCCGTATACTAGGGAGAATGGCGTATTTCCGGTGGCTGTTCGGACCGTGGTGCGATAAGCCCATAAGCACTCGCCGAGCTTCTCGTTCCAGTCGTGCTTGTTGGAGGAGGCAAACTTCTTGAGCAGTTTGATGATTGTTTTGTTGAACGCCTCTGCTAACCCATTTGCTGCCAGGTTGTACGGTGTTGAGGCGATATTCTGAATACGGTGCTTATCGCAAAACCGATAGAATACGTGGCTTGTAAACTGTGGACCATTATCATGGATGATCCTTCGGGGCAGTCCAAAGCGGTAGATGATGTGGTGTTTAAGGAAGCTGATTACGTTTGAAGTCTTGACTTCTGCGAGTGGGACAGCTTCCGCCCATTTAGAGAAGTAATCAGTGATCGCAAGAATGAAGCGATGTCCTCGGGAGGAAGGTGGGGTGATTGGACCAATGATATCCATTCCCCATGCTTCGAATGGCCAGGATGCCACTGTCGGATGTAAAAATTCGGAGGGTTGGTGGATGAAGTCCGCGTGGACTTGGCAAGATTTACATTTTCTAGCATAATCTATCGCGTCTGCCACCATTGTGGGCCAATAGTAGCCCATTCGGCGAAGGCGGTCTTGTAGTTTTGGGCCGGGCTGGTGGGCCCCGCAAACACCGTCATGGGCTTCTCGTACGGCTTCTTTGGCTTCTGCATTTGAGAGACACCGAAGCAGTAATCCGTCGTAGGAGCGGCGATACAGCATTTTCGTCTCTGTATCGTAGAAGAATCTGAGGGAACGCCTTCTGATGGAAGTAGCTTCCTTTGGGTTCTCAGGCAGGATGTCGTAGACGACGAAGTCGATGAATGGTTGTCTCCAATCTGGGGCATCATCGATCGTCTGTGCGGAATAACTTGCGATGAATTACACATTGTTTTTGGGACAGACCAGTTCATGGCCTATCACTTACACTGATTGCCGATCATAATTCAGAAATGCTAGGGAAGCGGCGAGACCAGCTAGGGCATCGGCTTCAATATTTCGAAGTCTGGGGACGTGCTCGATGAAGAACCCCTCAAACGCCGAGATGATATTGATCGCTATTTGATGATAAGGGATCATGTCTTCATGGCGTACCTCGTACGAACCCCGGATCTGATTGACGATTAGTTGGGAATCGCCGTACGCTTCAAGGTATTCTACCCCCAGCTCTCTTGCAAGTTGGAGGCCAATGAACAGAGCGTTGTACTCGGCCATATTGTTAGAGCAGGGTTCAGTGAGGGAATAAGCGCGGTTAATCACCAATCCGGAAGGAGAGATTAGTACTACTCCGACTCCGACGACTATATTGCCTTTAGGTCCGGTCCTCGAAGCGCCGTCGAAGAACATTCGCCATATATTTTTGTGGGAGGTTGTATGCGAGTCGGCGACCTCATCTGGGATCTCTTCGTATATCCTGGAGGACTCCGAGCCTGGGTGGACTGCCAAGAAATCTGCCAGGGCTTGACCTTTGACTGCCTTTTGGGGGACGAAGATCATATGATAAGGAGACAGCAGTATTGCCCATGTAGCGAGGCGAGAGCTGAGTGCCCCTGGTTTAGTCATGAGGACCCTGAGAGGGTTAACTCGTGAGATCACATGTATCGTTTGTCCGATGATATAGTACCGTATTTTCTGAATGGCGAACACCAGAGCGAGGCATTCCTTCTCCACAGCAGTGTATCGGTGCTCTGGTCCAATCATCATTCGGCTGAGGTAATATATGGCCTGTTCATGGCCTGCATCGTTATTCTATGCCAGCAGAGCACCGAGGAAGTGTTCCATTGCTCGTACATAGAGCAGAAATGGTTTTCCAGGGACTGGGGCTACTAAGACCGGAGGATTTGACAGATATTCTTTGATGCTATCGAAAGCACGTTGGCATTCTTCGTCCCATACGAATGAGACTCCTTTTTTCATGAGGTGCGTGAATGGTCGGCATCGCCCAGAGAGGTTGGAAATGAACCTCCTGATGTAAGCTAGCCTTCCCTGAAGGCCTCTGAGTTCGCGGAGATTTCTCGGGGGACCCATCTCCATGATTGCTTTTGTCTTCTCAGGGTCTACATGGATACCCTTTGCAGTGATGATGAAGCCTAAGAACTTCTCGCTAGATATGCCCAGGAAGGACTTCGTAGGGTTCATCTTCAAATTGTGCATCCGCATTAGGTCGAATACCGTTCTTAGATCCTGCAGATGGTCTTCTTTGCTACGGCTCTTGACGGCTATATCATCAACATAGCACTCCACCGTCTTACGTAAGTGGTCTCTGAAGATGATGCTCATAGCTCTTTGGTATGTGGCGCCAGCATTCTTTAAACCAAAAGGCATGACTGTGTAGCAGTACGTGCCAATCAATATTCGGAATGACGTATGCTTTTCGTCGTCAAGAGACATTTTGATTTGGTTGTACCCCGAGAAGCCGTCCATGAATGACATACGTTCGAAGCCGCAGGTGTTGTCGATCATGATGTCTGTGATAGGAAGGGGAAATTCATCTTTGGGGCATGCCTCGTTTAGGTTGCGGAAGTCGATGCAGAATCGAATCTTCCCATTCTTCTTGAGGACGGGTACTATATTGGCGGCCCATTCAGGATGTTGCTTCTCACGAATGAAACCACTGGCTATTAATTTGTTGACTTCAGCTTCGATTGCGTCCATGATGCCTAGACGGAAGCGTCGCTGCTGTTGCTTGACCGGCTTTGCGTCTGGTCGAATGTTAAGTTTGTGAAGAGCGATGTCAGGATTTAACCCTGGCATGTGTTCATAGCTCCAGGCGAACACATCAATGTAATCTCTGACAAGTTCTAACAGCGACTCCCGTTCTTCGTCGGTGAGGCTTTTACTTATAAAGATCGGTTTTGGAGAAGATTCGCTGCCGAGATCCACTTGTATGACCTCATCTTCAGTAGGGGGTTCTCTCAGTTCGAACCGCTTTTCCCATTGTGTGTCTAATTGCTGGGCCCATGGCTCTAGCTCGAGGATTTCGGGGATGTCTTCGTCTTCCTCGTAAGCGTCGGCGAACGTCATGTACATGACTTGTCTGAATACATCCCCGATGCTGGTACCCCTTGCATCGGAGCGACAACCTTTCTTGGGAAGGCTTATTGTCAATGGCCTGTCCGAGGGGTTGATCTTCTCTGTTTATGGTTGACTGACTCTTGGTAACCTGATGGTTAGTGGCTCCGTTGTGGGTCTCGGCACTTGGCTGGATCTAGGCAGCCGGATTATCATCTGCTCCTCTTGCACCGAGAGACTGATCGCGTCCTTCCGCAGAGTAGCGGTGAGGGGTACAGACTTGCCCGGTTTACGAGCTTAGAGGTGGATCGTCAGGGGTCCTTCTGATCCCGTGGCTGTCTCAGTATAAGCTTGTGCGTTTCCTTCATCCAGATGCCTCTTCGACTTTTCGTATAAACATGAGTCCGAGTAGTAAGATTCGACCCCGTTGAAGGGATCGATGTCAGCAAACTCTGTCTTCACGAAGCTGTATTTGTCGACATATTTGAAGCACTGGTGTAGCGTGGAAGGCACGATCATATAATCGTGTATCCATGGGCGCCCCAAGAGGATGTTGTAAGAAGTGTCTGCATCTATGACGTAGCAGGTGACCTCAGATTGGAGATCGCCAATCTGACACTTCAGACGAATCTTTCCGATAGTGTAGCTCCTGCCCGAATTGAAACCGCTGATGGCGGTGCTTGTAGGTGTTAGGCGATGCATTGGGATACGGAGATGATGTAGCAGACCTTTTGGGATGATGCTTATGGAAGAGCCAGGATCAATGTGCATCCGATCCACCTTCACGTCACCGATGTATCCCGTGTAGTATAGCGGGCGATCATGTAGGTTGGTTTTGATGAGCATGTCCTGCGGAGTGAAGATGATGTTGGGCATTGCTCCCGTGCAGGCACTATCTTGGAGATCCATGGGTGAGTCCTCCCCAGTGAGGTTAGATTGAGCGAGATAGGCATCGGCATTTTGGAGTGCTTCGCTCAATGTAATACGAACGTCCTTGGAGAGCCTCAGGAGTTCGTATAATGACAATTTGGCCGAAGTGTTAGCCAATTGTGCTAAGATGTCAAAGTTGTAGGGCCTCTCTAGCCCTTGGGCTGCGTCCTTTCGGAGAGATTTGTCGAAGCGAGTCTCCTTAGGCCTAGGCTTGTCGGTCGTCGAAGGCTGAGCCGGTCCCAGAGCATCAGTTGTAGTGGGTTGATGATTTTCAACTGGACTGTCAACCACAGGTTGGGATTGCGCTCCGGACCGCGTGACGACGGCTGTAGCTTCCTTGTTGTCTGCTGAAACTGTGCGGCAGGTCTTAATTTTTCTACTCTTTTTGTTGGTGGGAGATGGTGTAGGCCGAGTCACTTTTGACACCAAGTCTGGATGGACCCACATGACCTCTCCTCGTGAGGTGGTGAGAGGTACTAGACCAGCAGCTTATTCTCGGGGAGGAGGAAGATTGGTAATCTCCATTGTCGCGAGAGGGACGAGGATTACCCCGTCTTGAGTCTCCGTCGGAAGAAAGTTGCCAAACTGTACGGATACCATATTAGCTGCTACGGTTACCTCTTCGAAGTCGATGGCCAGAGCGTTCGAATCGATGAGGCTTTGGATGTACCATTTTAATTAGTAGCAGTCATGTGTAGCATGGTGCACATAACGGTGGTAATGGCAGAACTTCGGGTTCTCCAAATCAGCCGGCCGAGGCTCCCGTCTTGGTAGAGGAAGCTGAATTCTACCTCCTTGTATGAGCATGTCTAAGATAGGCTTGACGTGGCCGTCTTCGAAGGAGTAAGTGATCTGAGGTCATTGCTTGTCTGCTGGCTGTGGCTCGGGCTTCTGGGCCGTGTCGGCCACCATAGCCTATTTTTCTTTGTTGTCCCGATTGTTGGAGGGGTTACCCCCATTATCGTTGTTGAGACGCTTGCCCTTGTTTTCTCCTTCTGAGATGTGCAACCCCAGTTGGCGGGCCTTCTTCAGTCGTTCTTCAGCGCTTGTGGCGCTGATGATGAATGCCTTCCAATCTTTGAATTGACTCTCGCCCATCCAGAGACTGATCGTTGGAAGCAGTCTCTTTTGGCAGATTTCGATCAAAGAAGAATCTGAATTCCCGGAAGGCAGCTTTATGGCGGTCTGGCGGAACCGCTCGATGTAGTTCCTTGTTAGCTCCTTCTCCCCTTGGACGACGTCCATGAGAGTGGACATAGTGACGTCTTGTCCTACTTTATAGAACCGTTCCAAGAACATGCGCTTGAAGCCGACGAAGGAATGGATGCAGTTGTCCGATAGATTGCGGTACCAATCAAAGGCGACTCCTTCCAATGCTCCAATGAATAATCGTGTGAGGATCGCATCCTCATGGGGCAGATGGTCGGTGGTGACCTCAAAGTAAGTGATGTACCGACTTGCTGAGGTTTTGCCATCATATGGGTTGATGTTGAACGGCTTATATCTTGGTGGGAATGGAACATCCCTCCACTCAGCAGGGTATGGTTGCCGTATTCTGAGATCTTGAGCATTTTCTCGGGCATGAAACATGGCACGGAGCTCCTGAACCTCTCTTCTTACTTCTCGGGTCTCATCTGTCGCGGCGGAGGCTGTTATTTCGGGAGGATTATTGCCCGGGTTTGGTGCCGCTGAGTTCGAATCTATATTGATCGCGGGGCCCGTGTTTGTTTGACCAGGCGCTCCTCCTTGTAGAGTGGGCAGGGCCGCTTTAATCTCGCAAGTAATATGGCTTCGAGACTGTCAATACGCTGGCGATCATTGGAACCACCTTGATCGCTATCCGTCATGAACACCGTTCTTACGTGAGGAGTGATAGAAGGAACGGTGGAGGATGTACCCTCTGAGTCGTACCCATGCACCGAGAAGTCATCGGGGTAGGTGGGAATGTTTTCTTCGGGCTCGGACTCGGAGGGAATGGTATCCCCAGCTTCAGAGCTTGCTTTGTCTTGAGAGTTACGGATGTCCTCGGGGGCATCAGCGTCCGTTGCTCCTGATGGAAGAGTTGTTTGTGTGGACTCGGTTCCTCGAAATATCGGATTGTTGTGGACGTTCGGAGGAGTGCTACCCCCAGTTCCTACGACCCCCAACGATGTGGACGATGAATCTCCCGTTGCAACAGATTTTGTCTTTGAACGGGTGTGTTGAAATACTCCGGTGGAGTACAACCGTTTAGCCGACAATTTCTTAGCTGTAGTGGTTGATATCTTCGGACTGGATATGCTCGTTTTCTTCCTCCTCTCTTCGGCGGGGACTTTTTGAGCAGAATTGCAGGAGACAACAGGAGGTACCTCATCTTCTGAGTTTGGGTGCTGTAGCCTTTGGAAGACGGATGGCCGCGCTTCTGTCATTATCGTGTTGTTGCAGCAGCAATTGACGATGATTTGGGTACAGCGATGTCCAAGCGAGGACTCTTTGCACACCGACACTCCTTCTCTTTCCTTGCGTTTGTGGAGGATCGTCTCCCGCAGGTCAGAGGAACCACTCTGTCTGTTCGCCACGGGGGGCTGGACTTGAACAGTTGTATGCAACTTTCCATCCGAGGCCCGTATGATAGTCAACGGGACGCTCCGATAGTCAGAGGTTGGAACAGCTGACTGGGCTCGATAAGCCCGTGCTGCCCTAGACTTTCTTCTTTTAGCACTTGTGGGTGCGTAATAGGAGAAGTCCAAGTTGAATGCCACAGAGTCTGGCTTATCATACAGAGAATCATCAGGGTCGGGACCGTATGAGAGACGGTCGAAGACCGATCGAGAGAAGCGTGGAACGGACGCTATGCTGCTAGAGTTGGGTACCGTGCAGGCTGTCTGCATGCGGTCATCTTCTGCTGTCGGATGAGTTGTCTTTGGGCGGCTAGGAGTCACGACCGTACAGGCTGGCCGTATACGGTTGGCAATAGTGGCCGCATGGGTTTTCTGCAAGCGGCTGACTCCTGTAGCCTCATGTATTTCATCCATGTGATTGGCGACCGTAGCTGCATAAACTATACGGCTGCCAGATGTGACCGCATGATTCTTCTTCATGCGGCTAGCGACTGTGGCCGCATGGGCTTTGTCCACGCGGCTAGCGGATGTGGTCGCATGAGCCTTTTTTACTCGGCTAGCACCCCTATGCGGCTCAGTTTGCGTAGAGTTCCTCTTTGCCTCTGCAAGTCAGCATCATAGTGTTTTCTTCTGCCAGACTTGGAGACAGCAGAGTTGTCTACGGTCTGAAGTGGGGCCGCAGAAGAGTCCTTCTCACCGTCTTGAGCAACAGAGGGTACACCGTCGGGGGCTTGGGAAGGAGCAAATGATTTTGGCCTCCACTCTCTGCGAGCCTTTGTCGTGCGGGTGCGCTTCTGGACCGGGCCAGCGCTTCCTTCGGAGAGCATCTCTTCAAACGCTTGTTGGTCGAAGCGGACGACCATCTTTTATTACGTGGAGCCAACTTTGGCTGCATCCGATTGCGTCACCAACTCCTCAGCCATGGAGAAGTTAGTCCCCAGCAGAGTCGCCATCGTGTTTTCCATTGATTGTAAAAGTACAGAACAATTATCGGAGGACTGAACTTAGACTCACAATACAAACTCGCTTGTACAAAGAAAGCCTAGGGACGAAAACCTAGGTACAGCAATCTAAGTACAATTGTTTATTTTAGATTCTGGGGGGTGACGATAGAGGCTCGGGAAGGCGACGGCAGCCCTGCCTTACTCCTTGGACGATCGGTATACAGCCTTGGCCCCTTGTGAAAAGATGGTTGACGTTGACGAAGAAGTGCTCTTTTTGCTCCTCTGTTGCTCTCCTGGCTTCTTTCTCTCTCTCTGTGTATTCTCTCTCTAACTCTGTATATTTTTATTCTTTTTGTTGCCGGTCCTTGTGCAAAGAAATGATGCTGGCTATTTATAAGAGTGGGGTATGATCATTAGGGTTTGCTAATGATCATTTGTTTGGAATGTCGGCGCTCCTTCAATCTATCTGAACCCTTGATCCTGATTACAATGAATCTCGACCATTAATGAGGATAGCACCGAATCTTGTGAGCAATTAATGTTAACTGCTTTAAATCTCCATGATGGATTCTACCAATATCCGATTGCTCGCCATGTGTCCCGTTGGCTTGATGATAAATGATATGCCTTGATCTCAGTAATTATGATGATGATGTCAAATATATTTGTTGAGATTCGGTTAAATTGTTGATTGATCCGATGCCACGTGTTTTGATTGTGGGTCCTGTCAGAGCCGTATAGGACGGGCAACACTTGAACCGCAGGGAGATACTCTTCGTGAGCCGCATAGGACAATGCTTCATCGAACCGCAGGGAACGAACTCTCAATGAGCCGCATATGCATAGTCTTTGCGAGCCGCATGAGCTAACGTTGTATTGAGCCGCAGGGGCTGAGCTCTCAGTGGGCCGTATATGGCTGATTTCTGCTAGTCATATAGGGTGACTTCTCAGTGAGCCGCATGAAGCTGTTCTCTATTTAAGCCGCATGAGATTTGCCACGTGGCAACCTAGGATTTCTGACGGATCGAGTCAGAGATCTTTTTCTTTTCCCGAAGCGTCTGTCATTATGGCAGAGCCATTATGACACTTTATGCCAGAGCCGCCATAGTCGTCAAATCGTGTCAGAGCATTAAATGAGGCCACTATTCAAAGGACCAGCTGTAGGGAAGGATCACAGGGGGACACATGGCATGGATCGAGCCGCATATTCCTGCTGAACCGCATACACTCTCGAGCCGCATGAGACAGAGAGTCTTCCTTTGAACTGTATAAGACAGCTCCCATATAAGCCGCATGGGCTTCGTATCCGGAGCCGCATGGACCATTATTCTGATATTTTCTATGCTTCTACAAGTTGTTGGTACCAACCTTTCGTATGAGGAGAGGCCCGTGTCTATATTGGACCGGAGAGAGAAGATCCTCAAGAACAAGACTATCAAGTTAGTCCGAGTTGCTTGGGGTCATCACTCTTTGGGGGAGTCAACGTGGGAGCGTGAGGATGATATCCGATCGCGATATCCCGACTTGTTTGACTCGTGAGGTATGATGTCTTTCTTGTGCCTCATGCCTTCGATTCCTTGCTTGAATGAGTGATTGTCTGCCTAGTTATAGCTTGCATGTGATTAATGTAGCTTGTCATTGCTCCTCTAGCCTCTTGATTAAATTCCGAGGACGAAATTCTTTTAAGATAGGTAGAGTTGTAGTACCTGTTGTCCGTATTACATATTTTTGCAATACGTGTACGTATTTTATTCTGTATTGCATGATTCCTTGTTTAGCTTGCATCTTGGCTTGGTTATTTCTTGGCTTGGTTCGGTTTTCTTTGGTCTATCATGGACCAAGGGTGAACCCCCTACCTACCACCACCATTCATATTTATTACCCCTTCTCCTTTCTCTCTCTTCATTTATCATCTTCTTCTTCCTCATTTACTTCCTTACCTACCAGAGAGAGGAGAGAGAGGTCTAGGCAAGTGCAACTTGCTTCATGAAGGAACTCTAATTTTATTGCTTCATTCTCTTCCTTACAGCATTTTAACTTACTTTAGTACTTGGCATTTCTAATTTCCATGGCTAGATTCTTGTTGATCTAAGTTTACTTTATTTTTTTGGATTTCTTGGGGTTTAATCTACTTAATCTTGTTATTTCCGAGTTTTGAGGGTTCTATGTTGTAGAGAATTTCGTTCTACCCCATTTTGACCTATGGAAGTTCGAATTTGGACTTCGGATGAAGGTTTCATGGAGCTTGAAAGCATGGATTCTTGGTATTCTTCTTCTCGGAAGCTTGGAGAAGAAGAACAGTGCTAGACTTGACCGCATTTTATGCGGCAAGTGATTCTGAGCCGCATGAGCCTTCATACGACAATCCTGGCCGCATGGGCTTGACTTGACCGCATGAACACTTCGTGCGGCAAGTGCTCTCTTAGCCGTATGAACTTTTCTCCGCGAGCCGCATAGACCAGTTACTTGCCAGCAGCCTGAGGACTCGAGTCCTCTCAGCCGCATGACTGTCTGGATCCCCGAGCCGTATAGGCCCTGATCTTCGAGCCGCATAAGGCTCATGTCCCTTCGACCGCATGCACCCTTGACTGAACCTGGCCGCATGCGCCCCTCCTTGCTTATTCAGCCGCATGGGGCCCCTCTTTCCGAACCGCATATGCACCCCTTGCTCCCAGCCGCATAGGCCTTGCTTCACCCGGCCGCATGTACCTGATTGATCATCCAGCCGCATAGGCCCATCCCCCGTCAGCCACATGAGTTCCTTATCGGCCGTATATGCGCCCTTCACTCCTTGCCGCATAAGCAGCCACGTTGACCCAGCCGCTTGGGGTTCTACTAAGTCGGATGCGCCTTCTTCTATACCCAGACGCATGATACTACACTTCCCAGCCACATGGACCCGAACTCTTTCTTAGCCGCATAGGCTTTTCCCTTATCAGCCGCATGCGCCTGACCCCATCCAGCCGCATGGGCTGTTCTCCTCCCAGCCGCATGTGATCATTTCTGGCCGCATATGACTTAGCCGCATGGCTCTTCTATAGCCCTGAATATTGATATTTTATTAGATATTTAACGTCCATTTTATATCCTTACGCCTTTTATCCTGAACTTGAAAATCATGAATTCATTTGATATGTTTGGAATTGATAATTGAGTACGACGTGATAGTGACCCGTAGTGGTGCACTCCTGACATAATAACCTGACATGACCTGATAGTGGCCCGTCGTGGCGTACTCCTGACTAGTACACTTGACATGATAAACCTGACATGATATATCTGATAAGCTGTTGCGACGGCTACCTGACATGACATGACCTGTATAATTAATCCTGGACACCGTGGGCGATTGTGCTTGTACAAATAATCCAGTCCTGTCTTGCATCATGTCTAGGAGGGGACTCCTGAGTACCACGGTCAGGAGTACCTATTGAAATGAACTAAGGACTAATAACTAGATTAATACACTAGTCATAAAGAGATCTCCCAGCTACAGGCAATCCCGTTACCTGGGCACGCCTTGGGATCTGTAGCCTGCCGTCGAGTAGGGCACATTTCCAGCACACTGTCATGTGTTGCACCCTTCAAGCTACCTAAGGGTACATTCGTTTCCTGGACGGTGTACCCACCTGAATTTAACTCTAATTCTTTTAACCCGGGTAACCTGGATGGACTACAGGGCTTGTGGCTGTGGAAGATTCTCACTGCATCTTGCTAGTAACTAGGCCTGTGATAACCCTAGTTAGTTAAAGTATCAAGCCGTAATTCTTGCTTGGCCGTGTAATGATTGGATGGAGTCTAACCAGTCTAGTCTTGCCCTGATCTTGTTCCAGATTACTGCATGACCTGAATGCCTGTATTTATTTTACTGATAAATGGTGAGAATTCCAAGTTCTGTTCAGACGAAGGGTTACAACCCCGGTCCTTGTTTGGTTTACGGGTTGTAACCTGGTTATCTGAATAGTTCCATGGTTATCTCGTCGTATATCATCCTGATGTATTTTCTTTATTTCCAGTTCTTACTTTTATTTATATCTTGTGCTGATTGCTGGTTTTAGTTCCTAAGTGAAGCTTCCTTTGTGGCACTTGCTCTTTCTGGGGTCTGACCCAGCTGGTTTTGTGTGGCCAGATTTCGGAGCAGGTCCAGAGGATCTACCGACCTTCCAGCCAGATGGTGGCCACTAGACGGAACCCTGGCAACGAGTGGGTTTATTTTTGATCTTCTACTTTATTGTAAAAATATTCTTTTGAGGCGTTTAGCCGACGAGCACCTGTCTAGCTCGATTGTACTTTACTTACTGTCTGCCTACGGGCTATAACATGATTGACAGATCCTAGGGTTGATCATGTATGACTAAACTCTTGCTAGTCCTAACATTTTGTAACGACTAGCTTCATGATCAGCTGAATATGTAATGTTTGGGACGCCTTACTATTGTATATTTAATGATCATACTTCTTGTAACCTTTTACTTACTTGCTTGTGATTGAGACACTAGGCTTGTTCATGACCTTAAAAGACTGTTGGCTTGTAGATAAACCCTCATGTATCTAGACAGCCGTGACCGTATAGCGCGATGGATTCCATTTCATATACGTAGCTGGCTATGTCTGCCTTCGCTCTTCAGTATTCTGGTTCTGGGGTGTGACACGACCGCGGCAAGTGATTCTTCGTCTAAAGAGGTGGACATAACAACAGTGTCCCCTGCTCGTCCTCAATTGATAGATGAAGGTGGGTCATCTTCAGTTGTAAGGCTTGAGCAAGGAGATGATCAGGGCGAAGGCCCAGACCATAATGGCGATTAGAAAGCCAGTCCCTCCTATGATATTTCTTTGGAGGATATGTCTGCAATAGGAGCTATGATGAAAGATTTGGATGAAAATCAAGTCCAATCAGCTCACCCTCCTCTGGTTATGTCATTTTTGTACTTTTCTTCGGATAAGATTTTTCGACTTCAATTTAGCGTACAACTTGTGAGGCTGACTTCCATCGTATATTCCTTTGTAGACAAGGAGAGGGAACAAAGCACGGAGGTTGCTCCAGATACCGGGGCTAGACAGGAAGCTGCCTTGGTTCTCCCAGTAAATCGACATCGGTTACTGAAGAAGTTCTTGATCGGCCCGTTGAGGCAGCTATTATTAAATCTGCTTCGGGTCTAGCTGGGATCGTGGAAGGCAAGCAGCCTGATGTTGCTTTGGTTGATGTTGGTTTGCTCACATTTCCCTGGTTCCAGTTGATGTTGAGCCGACTAGAGGTATGAACTTATAACTCCTTCTTTAAGTAAGGTTTTTTGTTACTGATATGTACATTGCTTTATTTGTCTGGTTCAGCTTCCTCCCAAGTAGATCTCCCTGGGACAGAAGATCCCCATCAAGCTTCATCTCCAAAGACCTCTTCTAAAGATAATGAGATGGATCCGAAAGTCATAAGAGCTTTCTACTACATTTTGAAAGTAAAGCTTCCTTGAGTTTTGAACCAAAATGCTGCCTTCGGGCCTGTGAAGGTTGTCGCTGAATGCCAGATGACAGCTCTTGAAAGCATTGTCGGCTATGAGGAGCGAGATAATGCTTTAAGGAAGGTCATGGCTGACCTGGAATATCAAGTAGCCAAACTCCGAGAGGTCAGTCAGCGAAGCCCAACATCATTGTCTCCTGAGGAGGACGTGGCTCTGATTGCGGCTATTGAAGAGGTGAAAGCTATATTCCAGGCGAGGAAGGAGGCACTGGCTAAAGAGATCAGTGAGATGTCTGATCAGTTTGAACAGTTTGATGCTGCCGGTAGGGCTCGTATTGCCTCAAAGAATAAGCTGGCCATCCAGATCAATGAAAAGTATAATCAGATTGTGCAGCTTCGCGAAAAGATTGCTCAGCTTGAGGCTGACATGCGAACAGTCGCATCTGAGCAAGAAGACTACGTGGTTCAGGCTGCTGCGACTGCCACAACTTCAGACCAATTGAAGGCTTAGCTGGTGAAGTTGGAAAAGGAGCATATGAAACTGATTCCTTTCGCGGATGAAGCTGCTCGGCAGGAAGAAGCACGTCGTCGTGCCACCGTAAAATCTTAAGCTGAAATCAAGGCTCTAACGGATAGCATCAATCGATTATGTATCCCTTAAGTATTTTGTTTGTAACTTTCTGTTTTAGTCGTCATGACTTCTATATCTTTTTCTTTTCTCTGTCTTTTGATAGACGTTTTTGATAAAGAATCTTTTGGCTTTCAAAATTCATGAATGAAGTTTGTGAAATATCAGAACTAGAGGTAATGTGGACGTAGTAAGGATATTTCTGCTGTGTATTCCGCTGGGGATTTAATGTGGACTTATTATCCATTTTATACTCAAGGTTCTTGAATATAGATAATAAGTTGAAAGAAGCTACTAATAGAGGTAATATGGACGTAATAACAGAGAATGTTCTATATCTGACCAGAGGTAATATGGACGTGGAAGGATATATAATATTAGGTAGGAGTGGATAATTCAGAGGTAATATAGACGTGATTACCTTTGATGAATGATTTGCTCAGAGGTTATATAGACATGGCAAAACATTTCTTAATTATCCCACTGGGGAAATAATTATCGAAAAATAGTTCAGAGGTAATATTGACATGACTTGTTTTCGTCAGACCAAGTTTGGGCAGAATCCAAAGCGAAGATAATTCCACAGGGGAATCTTTTTAAGGGACCAATTATCCATGGCGTATTCAAGACTCTTGAAATACGGATAATAGTTAGATGGGTTTTTTCGAATCACATAAATATTGCACTATACATTTATATGACTGAAACATGGTATATGTGAACGCTATTCATGAAAGTTACACATAATATTTATTCAGGAACTTGCCGTTGATCGGCATCATGAGCAAGTCACCATCAGGCTTGGTTAGTCGATATGCACCGTTAGAATACACTGATTCTATAACGAAAAAACCTTCCCATTTAGGCTAGAATTTTTCTTTTGTCTTGTGCGTCATGACCATTAGTCTTCTCACTACTAAAACCATATCACCAACTTGAAAGATTCTTTCCTTCACCTTTTTATTAAAGGCTCTGGAAAGACGTGCTTGGTATAGCTCAATATGCTGTTGAGGTAATAAACGTTTTTCGTCTAGCACTTCCAGCTCTTGTAGTCGCAGACGGTAACTTTCTTCGGCAATCAACTCACTGGCTAAGGCTACTCGAAGATAGGGAATCTGGATTTCTAGGGGAAGAACTGCTTCACTCCCATAAACCAGAGAGAATGGTGTACTACCTGTTGGAGTCTGAACCGTTGTACGATAGGCCCAGAGATATTCGTCGAGCTTCTCATTCCAACCCCGCTTGTTTGAAGACACGAACTTCTTTAGAAGTTTGATGATAGTCTTATTGAAGGCTTCTGCTAACCCATTAGCCGCTGGATTATAAGCAGTAAAGGCTACTTTCTGAATTCGATTCTTATCGCAGAACCGATAAAATGTATGGCTTGCGAATTATGGACCATTATCATGGATGATCCTGCGAGGTAGGCCGAAGCGGTAGATAACGTGATGTTTGATGAAACTGATCACGTTCGATGTCTTTACTTCGATGAGCGGTATAGCTTCTGTCCATTTAAAGAAGTAATCGGTTATAGCTAGGATAAACTGATTTCCTCTGGAGGATGGCAGGCTGATTAGGCCTATGACGTCCATACCCCAGGCTTCAAAAGGCCAAGATGCTATCGTCGGATGTAGAAACTCTGATGGTTGATGAATGAAGTCGGTGTGAAATTGACAAGACCTACACTTCTTTACATATTCAACATCATCTGCTATCATCGTGGACCAATAATAACCCATTCGTTTGAGGCGATCTTGTAATTTGGGGCCTGGTGATGTGCACCACAAATTTCGTCGTGGGCCTCACGGAGTACATGTTTGGCTTCTGTATCTCATAGACATCGTAATAGTAGCCCGTCGTAAGAGCGTCGGTACAGCATTTTGGTAGCTGTATCATAGTAAAATCTGAGGGATCGCCTTTGGACAGATACTCTTTATTTGGGTCCTCAAGGAGGATTCCGTAGATGGCGTAGTCTATGAAAAGAAATCTTCAGTCTGTAACGTCGACGTTTGTTTTTGTTGCGTAACTGTGATGAATATGCAAGACATCTTCCACACAAAATAGCTCTCGACCAGACACTGTGATCGAATGCTGAGTATTGGTAGGGACGGTCAAGGAAGCAGCAAGACCGGCTAAAGCATCTTCTTCTATATTCGGTAATCGAGCCACGTGCTCGATGAAGAATCCAGCGAAAGTAGAAGCCAATTCGATTGTCGTCTTATGATATGGGATGAGATCTTCGTGACGAACTTCATAATCCCCTCGGACCTGACTAACTATTAGCTTAGAATCGCCGTAAGCTTCTAGATAATCAACTCCCAGTTGTTTTGCCAGTGGAAGGCCGATCGGTAGGGCATTATATTCGGCCAAGTTGCTAGTACAAGGTTCCATGAGAAAATATACACGGTGTATAACTAGATGGTCGGGTGACACAAGCACGATGCCTACTTCGGCCACGATATTTCCTGTAGGTCCTGTTCTCGTTGCACCGTCAAAGAATATTCGCCAAATAGGGATTTCTTCAGTTGCGATGTTAGACTCCACTACTTCATCCGAGATTTCATCGTAGAGTTTGAAAGATTTTGGCACCGGATGAGCTGCTAAGAAATTAGCTAATGCTTGGCCTTTTACTGCCTTCTGAGGGATGAATAGCATATCGTATGGAGTCAACAGCATTGCCCATGTAGCTAAACGGGAATTAAGAGAACCCGGTTTAGTTATGAGTATTCTGAGAGGATTGACTTTAGATATGATGTGGATAATCTGCCCAGACACATAGTGGCGTGTCTTCTGGATAGCAAATACCAGTACAAGACATTCTTTTTCCATAGGTGTGTATATGTGCTCGGCATCTACCATCGTGCGGCTGAGGTAGTAGATTGCCTGTTCATGGCTGCCTTTATTCTTCTGAGCTAATAGGGTACCAAGGGAATGATCCATAGCGCGGACATATAACAAGAAAGGCTTTCCCGTTATTGGAGCCACCAACATTGGGGGGCTTGTGAGATAATTCTTGATGTCGTCAAATGCACGTTGACATTGTTCAGTCCAGACAAAAGATACTCCTTTCTTCATGAGTTGAGTAAACGGTTGACACCTTCCAAAAAGATTTGAAATGAATCGTCTGATGTAGGCTAGCCTTCCTTGAAGTCCGCATAGCTTTTTGAGATTTCTTGGGGGACGCATATCGAGGATAGCTTTCACTTTCTTCGAGTCAAGATGTATACCCTTTGAAGTGATAACAAAACCAAGAAACTTGCCGCTGGAGACTCCCAGAAAAGACTTGGTTGGATTAATCTTGAGTTGGTGTGCACGCATTAGTTCGAACACCGTTCTCAAATCTTGGAGGTGGTTGCCCTTGAGATAACTTTTAACTGCGATATCGTCTACATAGCATTCCACTGTTTTGCGTAAATGATCGTAAAAAATATATTCATAGCTCACTGGTATGTCGCCCCTACATTTTTTAATCTGAAGGGCCTCACCGTATAGCAGTATACCCCCAACGGTGTTTGAAAAGATGTGTGTTTCTCATCGTCGGACAATATCTTGATCTGGTTGTAGCCTGAGAACCCATCCACGAAGGACATCCGTTCAAAGCTGCAAGTATTGTCGATCATTACGTCGGTAATCGGTAGAGGAAACTCATCTTTCGGGCATACAAAGTTCAAATCGCGGTAATCGATACAGACTCGAACTTTACCATTCTTTTTTATAACTGGAAAAATGTTAGCGACCTAGTCAGCATGTTGTTCTCGCGAATGAACCCGCTTGAAATAAGCTTCTTGACTTTACTCTCGAAGGCCTCCATGATATCTGGTCGAAACTGTCGTTGCTGCTGCTTCACTGGCTTAGCTTTGGACGAGATATTTAGGCAGTGCATAGCAACTTTAGGGTCCAAGCCTGGCATGTCATCATAGCTCCATGCAAAGACGTCAATGTATTCTCTTATAAGCTATATAAGAGATTGTCGTTCTTTGCCAGACAGACTTTTGCTGATGAAGATTGGTTTAAGAGATGATTCATCTTCTAAATTAACTTGGACGACTTCATCTATAGTAGGTGGTTTATGTTGTTCGAAACATAACTCCTACCTAGTATCCATCTTTTGAGCCTATTGTTCAAGCTCGATTGATTGGACATCGTCTGCAATTTAGTCAACTGACACCATGTTGATGGACAAAGACAAAGTTGCTTTGAATATGTCTCCAATACTGGAGTCTGAATCCTAGTGGCAGGACTCAGGAGAATGAGAACAACGATCTGCTTTGACGTCTGATCCTTCAGGAGTTGTTGGAGGAGTAACGTAACCCAAACCAACACCGTTTTTTTATAATAGTTCTCGGGTTTGCCGGGCGGAGGAAAGTGACGTATTGGCAATCGTCGCCCTTGACCGTAGTTTAGTCCCTGGTCACTTTTTATATCATATACCTTGTTCTAGATGATATTCTTGGTCTGCCAACTATATCGGTATAGTTGCATTTTTCTAGAATCATAGTCAGCTTCAGTGTTGTGGTTGGGAGAAGTAGAGTCCAGAACGAACTTTCTTTCGCCAATTATTCGACCGAAGATGATCAATTCTTTATCCTTCTTTCTAGCTGGAACGATGAAGTAGTAGATATTTTTTGGCCAGACTTTTTCTCGCAGGCGAGGTATCGTAACCGGTATACAGATATGTGGTCCTATGCCATGCTCTAGGGTGTATATCGTAACTATGTACTGGTTTACAGATTGGTAGACATCGGAGTAATTTAAAGATAAACCTTTACTTAGAAAATATGCAAGTTCTTCTTCAGGGATAACATCATCCACTGAAGGTACATTATTTTGAGTATTGATATACTCATTGAGGGTATTATTGTCTGGAACAGGAGCCACAGACTTGGCCAAGTTCACCATATAGGATAACTCTTCAGGATTGGGAGGACGGACTTTAGCAGGTTCCACCCGGGTTGTTTTGTGGAGAGTGGTGGTCAATGGTTTGACCTTATCAGGATTCTTCTTTTTGACCCAGATTGTGAGAGGCTTTGGAGTACTTTTTGGAGTAGTACGTCCTTTGACTCGGATAACTAGGGGACCGTCACTGGCGGATGAACTCACTTCAGCTTCATCGTCAGCTTTATTGTCGTCATCCTTAGAGGGCTGAGATTAGTGAAGTACCGAATCTCTATAGTAGGCTTCAATACCCTTAAAAGGATCGACATCGGCAAACTCCGTCTTCACGATGCCATCGCTGTTGACGTACTTGAAGCACTGGTGAAGGGTAGAAGGAACGATCATGTTCTTGTGTATCCATGGACTTCCTAATAAGACGTTGTAGGACACATTGGCGTCGATTACATAGCAAGAAACCTCCGTTCGGAGATCACCAATCTGGTACTTAAGACGGATCTTGCCCAGCGGGTGGCTTCTCCTAGCATTGAAATCCATGATAGTTGTATTGGTTGCAGACAGCTTGTGCAGAGGGATCCCTTGAATTTGGAGTAGACTTCTAGGAATGATGCTGAGGGAGGAACCTGGATCGATATGCATCTGACCCACCTTAATCGCCCCGATATACCCTGTATAGTACAGAGGTCTATCATGACAATTGTTTTTGAGTAGCATGTCCTCTTGTGAAAAGGAGATGTTGGGCACAACTTCCATTGTGTTGTGACAGTGAGGACAGGAGACGGGATCTTGAGCGGGGGCTTTGACTTCAGTGAGATAAGAGTCGGCATGTAGTAATGCCTCACTTAAGGCTTTCCGCGTCTCTTTGGAGAGTCGTAATAGATCGAACAAAGACAACCTGGCAGGTATATTGGCCAGTTGTACCAGTATGTCAAAGTTGTAAGGCCGATCCATGCCTTCGGGATTTGGTGCATTCAGAGACTTGTCAAATCGTGTCTTCTTCTGCTTAGCTTTGTCGGTAGTTGAGGACTTAGATGGACCAGCCTCTGAACTTGTAGGGGCAGCAGAAGCATAAGAAGGTACTGCATCTTCTTGTGCGGGGTCATAAGTTCGTAGGTAGGTCTTCCCAGATCGTATTTCACCAGATAGAACTTCGTAAATGGGAGAAGACACCATATGGAATGATTTGTATTTCTTGCCCCTCTTTACTTTGGAAGACACCACCCCCTGCATCATTTCTTGCACAAGGTCTGGATGGACCCACATGATCTCACCACGTTCCGTCGTGAGTGGCACCAACATTGAGTTGCAAGCTGGCGGCAGGTTGACGACTTCCATTATTGCCTTGGGGGATTGGGACTATGTTGTCTGGGACTTCTGTGGAAGGAAAGTCACCAAATTGAAGAAAGATCACGTTAGAAGGTACAAACTTGTCTTCAGCTTCGAGGTTGATCACTTGGCTGTCGATAAGTTGTTGTATCTTCTTCTTCAGAATGATGTAATCCTTGGTAGAGTGGTGCACGTACTGATGATAAAGACAGTACTTGGGATCGTTGAGTTGGTTCGCCTCTGTAGGACGTCGTGGTGGAGGTAATGTCAGTTTATTACCCTTCATCAATGTGTGAAAAATGGTAATAACATCATCTTCGTCAAAGGAAAAAGTCTCCTTAGGTTTGTTAGGAGCGCCCTGAGAATTGGAAGCTCTCTTGGAAGTGTCGACCTTCAAGACTTCTTTTCCTTTACCTCCACGGACAAGGATAGTTTGGGGTGCTTGCTTTTGTCTTCAAATTTGGGTGTCTTCAACCCCAGTAAATCCAGATTAGGGACGTCATTTTCAGCAGCATCAGTAGCCCCGATGAAAGTAGGCCATGTATCATACTTATGTATACCCAGACAGAACTTCACTATAGGAAGTAAGTTATGTCGACAAGTATCCATAAGTTCTAAGTCTGGTATACCGAAGGGCTTCTTGAATGCTAGTCGCCTGAAGCGTTCGATGAAAGCAATAACAGACTCAGTCCTCCTTTGCTTGGTCTCGATGAGGGTGGACATACTAACATGCATGCCACTCTCATAAAACCTGTTGAAGAATAACCTCTCCAAGTCTTTAAAGGAATTAATACAACCATCAGGCAAACTGCATAACCATTCAAAAGCTACCCCCTATAAGGTTCTAATAAATAGCTTTGAGAAGAACGGCTCGTCCCTTGGTAAGTGTAGAGTCTGCGTGTTAAAGTATGTCATGTGTTGGCGATGAGAAGTCATCCCGTCAAATGAATTTACCGTCAGTGGCTTGTAGTTAGGAGGGCAAGTAGCATTCTCCCATTCAGAAGGATTAGGTTGAGATATCCCCATTTTCTGAAGCTCATCTTTATGTGAGATGGTATCGAAGAGGGCAATAAAAGAATCAATTGCATCCTGCTGATTGAACAGATATTGAGAAACGGCTGCTATACAATTGTCAGGCGTCGTTGGCGAAGGACCACCCCCAGCGATTACGAGATTTGGTGGAGGCGCAACGGAATGATAATCCTTTTTTAGTGAAGGAGGGTTGTTGCTATGGGCCGAACTAACGTGTGCTGAGACATTCGGTTGAGGTGGAGGAACAGCCCCAGCAGTTTGGACTGCCATGATACTGGTAAGTATATCATTGATCTTGGCAAATACTGTTTCAAGACTCTCTAGCCGCTTATTGGTCTGATCACTGGCTTCTTTAGGTCTCTCTCCATTCGCCATTTACGTAGATAACATGCGAGGATGAATAGAGGAGACAGTACAACTGGTGTTGATATTGTCTGTCTCTGGGTTGAAAAGACCCCCGTCTTCAGGCAGGGGAGGTAGATAGTCACTGTCTGACTCGAAGAGATCATCGTCATGTGGAAGGCTACTCCCGGTGTAAAGGTCGTCTGCTTCAGATTCTGAGGGAATACTACCCCCAGCTGAAGGATCATCACCCCAGCTTGGGAGTCCTCGTCATCTATACAGAATCTCGTCCTTGACCGAGTACCCATATAGACTCCTTCAGATGTAACAGCTTGTTGGCTATCTGTTGGCAGACTTCTTCTTCTGTTCGTAGAATTGAAAGAAAATGTTGGGTTAGTGGTCCACCTTCTTTGATTGGGGCTCCCGCAAGGAGGACCCCATGAAGCAATGTTGGAAGAAACACATAGCGACTTTTTATCATCAGAGTGATGCAGTCGTCGAAACATAGACTGCCTCCGAGGCACTTTCATTGCTTTGGAACAGCAACAGTTGATGACAATACTGGTGCACGGATGTACGCCATGAATTGTAGTATCATCCCTCATTTTACGCTTATGATTTATCATGTCGCATAAATCAGCGAAAGGGAGTTTTGCCTTAAAACCTATGTCACATGCATCGCCGAGCTTTGCATATGGGTTTGTAAGGGGAGTTGGCACATCCGGACTTAATTCACATGCAGGGGCAACCACCATACCTAAGCTCCGTAATGACCTTGAAGACAGCCCCATGCTATACGCGGTGGGGTCTATCTTTTTGCTGTGGGCACATAGACCCTGGAGCATGCCCTTGGGCACATGCTTCCCTGAAGTCCTGGCAGCATGCCTGGCCCTCCTGGATGTGGGCACATAGAATGGGTCATCGGAGCCCGGGCGCATAGCCCTCGGCGCTTGCCCCTGGGCATAGGCCTATCTAAGATAGAAGTCCTCTGGCTAGAATTATGCTCCCACATACTGCCTTGGGCGCATGACTCTGGGCGCATGCTTTGGGAAACAATATTATTTTCTCTCAGTTTTGCCTTCTTCGTTTGTGAGCCTCGCTGAGTTTTACCAGTTTTACCAGAGCGTTGAACACTTCGATTCTTGGTACCGTAGTGTTTTTCTTTGCCAAGTTTTGAGTGTTGAACACTCTGTTGTTGGTTGCACAAGAGGGAAGTCGCTGGGCTAGTAGAGCCCTAAATGGTATGCGCCTTCTTCGTGTCAGGAGCCTCTGTGGCAGAGCTATTCGCCCACAGGGGAGGTCTATGCGCCCACATGGAAGGCCTATACGCCCACGTGATAGAGTTCTTCGGTTGCATATCTTCTACGACACTGGCAGGATATGAACCATGAGCCTTCGGAAGCCAAGTCTTGCGAGACTTGTTTGGTTTCACTGATTTTGAGGGAGTAGAGCCGTCCCTCGAGAGCATCTCTTTGAACGCCTGTTGATCGAACTTTACGATCAACATCTTTTGAGTGCTCCCCACTTTATCGGTATCGGATTGCATCACCACCTTCTCGTTAGAGGAAAAGGTAGTCCCCAGCAGAGTCACCATTTTTGTGGACACACACAAAAAAGAAGAAAAAATATTGTCTTTTTTTATTGGCGCAAGGCACCACAAATCAAGTACGCCTGAGAGATCTTGTGCTGAGGATCCCCGAGTACAAAAAGAATTCTGGGGAATGGGATGATGGGATCGAACGGCAGTTGCTCCTTTACTCCGTTGACACTTCGATTAGAAAAGTGGGAGAAAACCTAAAAAAATTGCTAACTCTTGGCTCTTGAAATGCTCTCCGTTCTGTCTGTCTTTGTAAAGGAGGACGCCCTCTATTTATAGTCGTTTGGCACTGAAACAACTGTTATGCGCCTACACATGAAAAATACATTAATTTTCACTGTGGGCGCATAACACCCCTTTGGGCGCATAGGGTGTAGGCGCATGGACACTGGATGATCGTGGGTAGATCGTGGGGTTGACATGAGTTGACGTGGCCGCATGCTTCGGTACACGTTGCTCGTGGAGACTGACGTAGCCGTATGCTTCGGTGCATGATTGATCGTGGAGTTTGACTGAGTCATAGGATCTGCTGCCTTAGGCGCATAGTGTGGGAGTAAGTTTATGCACCCACATTTGGGTACATGTTTGATCTGCATAAAAATAATGTGGGCACATAGCTCCTCTTCGATCATGTGGGCGCATAGCTCCTCATCGATTATGTGGGCGCATAGCCCCTCTTCGACCATGTGGGCGCATAGACTCCCTTTGGGTCTGTGGGCGCATAGCCCCCTTTTTGTTATGTGGGCGCATAGCTTTTTTTGTCTTCTTCATGTGGGATACATAGTTTTGTATTTTTCATGCTTTTATAAGAAGAATTAGATCGCTCTTCTCGGTCAGATTCAGATGCGTCTGGGGTCATGACTGGCGAGGTATAGCCCAACCCATGCTTTATTTTGCTATAATATTGCAGTGACTTTCCTTTTGGAGCAGGAATACGGACAGGCGTTCTCCTTTTCCTACCACTATTGAGGCCGATTTTGAAGTTGTAACCCATCTTTTGAATGATGTCTTTTGATTGTTGACTGTAATGATGTAGTTGAAGCTACCCGTTATCTTCATTGTCAGAGTCATTATCAAATGTAGTCTTTTACTCTCTTCCTTTGCTGAAAAGTATAGGAAGTTTATCTTTCTTCAGAGAAGGAACTAGGAAGAAGGAATCTTGAACTGGTTCGAGTGATACTTCGTCTTGGAGAGAATGAACTGCTCCTATTGTAAGGGGTTCAAAATTATCTAGCATTTCTAGGTAACATCGAGAATAATAAATGACATCAGTATACTGCAAAGGAGATGCTACTTTATTGATTTTTATATCATCAGAATAGGGATCTTGACCTTAGCCGATGGCTTGTGTCATGATCCGCTACCCAAATTGTTGGGCCGAGCCGAGTCATGTCCAGCCTACGCTTGAGATAAAGCGTAGTAAGTTGTTCTAAAGACAAATAAGATAAGACCAAAGTGTGCTAACAGTTCTATATGTCAAATTGAGTCAGAATATAACCAAACACAAAATTATCTCGTATATAAATATGTTCCAAGTACATGGCCAAAATATGAAACTAGATACAGGTCCAGTCACAAAATATATAGTCTAAAACATGACTACTCTCGAAGTCCCGAGCAACTACACAAACTAGACGAGTTTCTCCCGCAGGTACATCCTCGTAAGATAAATTCAGATCCTCGATGGCAACTCCATAATAGTAATCACATAGCAACTCCTCCTCTGTAAGTATACCTACAACATTATCCTGTCAGGACGGGAGAAAGTACTGATTCTAACAAACTAAATATATGAAACATGAAATGAACAGAAGTGTAGGAATCATGGCATATCACAATCTATCATGGCATCATATGTTTGTTTTAAAGTTTAAAACTGTAGCAGGTGAGTGATCAGTCAATAGGTAAATAGGATGTACAGTGGTACATATTAATTTTCTGAAGTGTACATACGTACACTTAACGGCATCGGTGTATATCCATACACAAACGCGGGATCAGACATACGACAAAGTTACATATAGAATGTGTAACGTCCCGGAACCAGAGTACTGGAGAGCGGGGGCATACATAGCCAGCTACGTATATTAAAATGGAATCCACCTCGCTATATGGTCACGCCTGTCTAGATACATGAGGGTTTAACTACAAGCAATCAGTCTCTTATGGTCATGAACAAGCCTATTGTCTCAATCTCAAGCAAGTAATAACAGTTACAAGATGTTAGAGCACAAAGTATACAATAGTAAGGCGTCCCATACATTACATATTTGGATGATCATGAAGCTAGTCATACAAAATGTGAAGACTAGCAAGAGTTTCAGTCAAACATGATCAACCCTAGGATTTGTTAATCATGCCATAGCCCGTAGGTAGACAGTAAGTAAAGTGCAATACGAGCTAACACATGCTCCTCGACTAAACGCCTCAAAAGAATATTTTTACAATAGAGTGGAAGAGCAAAATAAAATCCACTCGTTGCCAGGGTGTCACGACCCGCACCTGCTTTTCGGATACGAGACGTATCCAAGCCAGCCTACGCCGCAGAGTCGGCGGTAGAACGCTGTCAAGCCCGCAAGAAATAAATGCTCAAAAATAAACATTATTGCTCATTCACAATTCTAAATTTAATACAACAGTTGCAACATTTATATTTAAAGGAAAAATACAAGTTTTACAATTAATGAAATAAGAAACCACTGTTATCTATTTCTAGGTTGTCATCAGCATACCCAAGCCTTCCCCCAGTGCTAAACTGATCGCGGCTAAACCTAAAAAATGTTGGTTATCCAGTCAGGATTGGAACAAGTACACAAACCGATGGCAATGCAAAACATAACAGAATTAACAAGACATGAAAATAGCATATGGAATATGAAAGCTGTAAGAAACTGATGATTTCATGCTCAGGAACATATTCGTGCAGGACACGAAAAACGAGGCAGAGGAAAAGGCCGTGGCTGATTCGATGCCGCGTCTCGAGCACCTACATATGGGATTCGGCATGTTCAATGGAGACACGCTGCGATCTATCATATGCAACTGCAAGGGTCTTCGCCTGCTCGACATACGTGGGTGCTTCAACGTGATCTTCGACGACGAACTCTGGAAATTTTGTTATTCAATACAGACGTTTAAAAAACCCTTTGATAATGTAATCCCAGTACCAGGAGAACCTGTGTACGAGTGGTATAATGATTTCGATATGTTCTATCATTCCTCGGGTGAATGGTGAAAACATTAGCATGCATGCATGCATGTCACGACCCGCACCCTAGAGTAAGGGCACGAGAAGTGGGTACGTCCAGCCTACGCCGCAGTGTCGGCAGTAGAACGCTGTCCTAGGTCAATCATCTAACAATATAAAAATACCTGTACAGTTTATACTCTCCGAATGGAGGTGACATAACAATATACATCTCAATCACATCTAGGGTAGAAGAATGAAAGATAGATAGATAGACAGTAACTCAAAGAGAACAGTAGAATAGATGAAAATGTCCAAGTGTCTAGGATAACATAACACCAGAATGTCAACTCATAATACAATAAGTCTAAGAGTCTATATATCTCAACATCTCAAAATACAACTCAGATGTGAGACAAAATGATAATACCGAAAGACTGTCTAGCTAAACTAGCCTAGACTACTGGGGCAACATCCTCAGCTGCAGGTGGATCCTGCTGAGGGTCCACAACATAAGTATCATCTAGTCCTGCTCCATAATAGGTAGTCACCAGGGCCTCATCCTCATCCTCTGTAATATTTTCAACAGGTCCAGTCAGGACAGGAACGAGCACAATACATCTCACACAGTTCATAACAGGTTAGGAAATACGATACAGGCAATAGAGTAAGATACATGAAATGCTGAAAGGAAATATACGCTGTAAAAGAGATAGCTGTAATAAAATATCTACTGTATATAGAGAACTATAAGTGACTAGTGATGTAGAGTACAAGATAGGCATGTGAATGGCTAGAATTTATACATGATTACACTACTGAGTTTGCACATGATTACACTACTTTGGAATTATTCACATGTCCACTTCTACTCCTCCGTTACCCCAATCAATACACAAGGATCGAGACAAGTTACGTTATTATACATGATATCACATGGGGCCCATGAAAGGATGCACATGATAAAGTATACATGAGGGCTCTGTGAACATGAGAGTACATAATCACATGAGTGCACATGCATGATGGAAGCATAGGTGTACATGATGAAAGTGAAACACACGTAGCATGAAGTATCCGATGCTCCCGAGGGAGATAACGTCTCATGTAAAGATCCATATAGTACCAATCCGTGTTACCAACGTGACAGCATCAAGTAAAGTAATCTAGAGCGAGAAGTAAAGCCTGAACAAGTATGAAACGGTCAGAGAATGTACTCGCCTGATAACTGAATGTCTGAAGAGGATATACTGTCTGAGGAGAGGTGTATGGCTCCTAATCAGAGCAATACAAGTCACAATGTATCCACAATGGTAAAAATAAAGTATACAATGCATACTACATGATTCTAGGTCAATCTGGTCAAAAGTTAACTCTTGGTCAACTTAATAGTCAAACTGGGTCACAGGAAGTCATACTAGGTCACAGGGGATCAAACTGAGTCAAATAAAGTTAAACAAGGTCAAACAAGTCAAGGTTAGTCAAATCTAGGTTAAAGTCAACTCTTGGTCAACATTCTAATCAAACTAGTCAAATACTAGTCAACATGATCAATCTGGGTCAAGTCTAGGTCAAACTTAGACCAACTAAGGTTTTGGTCAAACAAAGACTAGTCAGTAAGGTAATTAGGTTAAACAAAGACTAGTCAATAAGGTAATCAGGTCAAACATGGTCAGACTAGTTAAAATAGTCATTTTTAGGTCAATTAGGTCATGGTTTGACCAATAGTTGACTTTGGTCAACAATGGTCAACATTTTGGTCAACCTAGGTCTAGTAGTCCTAATGGTCTATCCTAACTCATTGGCCATAGGCCATAGGCTAATAACTAAGTTCCATAGGCTAATACCATATAGGTATCTATATATATATATATACAATAGACACATGCACTATCTACACCATATATATATATATATACATAGGCCATAATATATATATATATATACATATCTACAATATATATATACAATATACATACCCACTATATATACAATATATAACCAAATATGTAAAATACTATATATATACTCACTATATATAACATATATATATATATATATATATACATATACATTTACATATAACAAACACATAGGCCTATAGCCTATGTAATACCCTAGGTATCTATGTACAGACACATTATATATAATGACACACTATATAAACTAATACAATATATATATATATATATATCAATATATGCATATATATATATATATATGAAACATATATATACTACATATTTATAGGGAGAGAAGTGGGAGAGAGAATTAGAGAGAGGGAGAGAGGACAGTGAGAGAGAGGGACAGAGAACAGGAAGAAGGGGGGAGGGGGTACCAGTTTTTCCTGGAACAGGAATTCCAGCCCCAACCCACACACACAAATACACACACACACACCCAAAAATACACATACATGTATATACACATGTATATACATGTATACACACCTAAATTCCTCCTCCTACACACACATACATATATACTACGTATATACAATATATATACCCATAAATATACATACATATATACATCAAAATCGATTTGAAATTCATTTTTTTAAAAACTGGAAATACAACTTTACTGTTCATTACTGAACAATAAGGGGTAATCCCAAATTCATGACCCAAACCGAGCTAAGACCCACAAACAGTGGTTGGTAATCGTGTTCCCACATGTATACGTGTCGTGTGTGTCACTGGAAGTCCACCACGACACGATACGGCATGTCCAGTGTCAAAAACCCAAATCGGGTAAACACAGTGCACTGTCTCGTGTACATGTCCGCGTGTGTGTAGGATACGACACACACATCCACGTGTTTCGTGGTCATACACACGTGTAGCCCACATATAGGGCTACACGTTAGACACACTGTTATGTGTCCACGTGTCCTACAGTGTTGATACGAGACCCGTATCAGTCGAGGAAACTCGACTGATACGCGCGGTTTGGACCGCGTCGTACAGAGATGCACACGTTTCGTGGACACGATACGAGCCACGTGGGGCCTCGTGGTCATGCCCACGTGTAGCCCACGTGTTGGGCTACACACTCGTGTCACCACGAGGTGTCCATGACTCGTGTCCGTGCGACACGAAGGCCGTGTCAGTGAGGAAAAATGTGCGCGTGCAGTACAGTGCACGACCAGTGCACGTGTCCTCGTGTCCTCGATAGGACACGAGAGTGTCTCAAACTCGAGGGGGGGCATGACAGAGGTTGCCCCCTCCTCTGTGTCAATTTTCCTGTGTCCACGTGTCCTACAGTGTCCGTACTAGGTGTCGAGTAGCAGGGGAGGCTGCACAGTCTCGTGCGCGCGTGTCGAAGGGTCGTGTGCTCCACACGTGGCACGTAGAGTCTTGTGCTCATGTCAGTGGATAGGTAGGGTGGTTAGGTTCGTGTCTAGGTTTCTGTATCATGTCTACGACTCATGTGGACACGACAGGAAGTGTCAAACAATCGGGTTTTTCAGTGTGCACAGTGGGGTTTAACAGTGTGTTCGTGTCCTGTTTTGGACACGGACACAACTCGAAGTGTGCTCAGTCAACTAGGGTTGTGTCCTACATGTCTAGGGCTACCCAAAAATATATTTTGTTTTATATTTTAACAAAAACAATTCCTTTGTGGCATTTCATCAAACAAGGGTTTCTAGCTTAGGATACGTGTCCGATACGGACACCAAACCAACTCTAATTCTCACCAAACTTAGCCTACAGTTCCATGGTACCTAGATGCATGCATTTATGAAGAAAAATCAGAATATTAACTAGGTTTGAGGGCATTTACCTATTTGTGCAATTTTAATGGAAAATCAAGGTGGGGGGTGCTTCCTTCCACTTGGTGATGCCCAAAGCTCCAAAAATCCTTGATAGCAGGCCCTAACTAGTATCCTCTAGTGTAGGGGAGTCCAATGCAAGAAACTAGAGGTGATTTAGATCAAAATTGATCAAGTTATGGTCTTGTGAAGGAAATGGAATTTCTAGGTATAAAATTCATGTAAAATGATCATGAATGAAGTTAATGGGATTATATAGGAAGGGGGGTAGTGTTTGGCTGCCATGGGGGTAGGGGAGGGTGTCCTACCACCTTGCAAACTTAGCCCCTAAGTCTTTGACTAAGGGGTTAGATATTTAGGTTCTAAAATATCTAAAAAGTGAAATATCTAGATATTTATCTAACAAGATATTTATACATAAAGCTAATATCTAACATTAGTCTTCTAGGTTAGTTGCTAACCTCTAGATTAGTGCTAAACTAGGTTAGGGACTAACATGACACTAATCAATAATTAAACAATAATAAAAACACATAAATACAAATAATTCTAAATAAATCCTAGAAAATTACCAAAATACCCTTTAGGCTAAAAATCACAATTTGTTGTTCTAAGCCTATGGCTAGGCTCACATGATCATGGTTAGTCTCTAGGTTATGAAATCTCTAGGGTTTACACTAGGGTTATACTAGTAAATCACAAAGTCATAAGTCATGACTTAGAAAATGGTTTAACTTAACTAAAATCACCCAAAAATCATATTATGACTAAAATACCACTAATAAATAATAAAAATAATAAATTTTTAAAAATACCCCAATTTCAGAAAACTGGGTGTTACAAGTCTACCCACCTTAAAATAATTTCGTCCTCGAAATTTAGGTGGTCGTACTCCTCCTAGGTCAAACCTCCAATAATTAGGGACGAAGCTACTACCTAGCAACATACAAGGTCAACAAGCAAAATATGGGTAGTAGACCTATACTGGGCCATGTCCAAAAATTAGCTGGCAGTTTTAGGTCATAAGGTGTCCTTAATCCAAATCGAAATCAAAAGTAACTCCATGGTGTAAATCAGGATGGAGCCTCGGGTCAAGAAAATCGTACTAAGCAAATGAAGCACATGATGGTATGCCTGAGTGGGACACTAAGGTCATGGGTGTAGTATGTCATGTCTAGGTTACGTATGTGAAATTAGTTTTGAGAAAACAACTAGTCTTGTGCTCTTAATTTAAAAGTCACGGTAACGTGTCTACGGTGATCATAATTTAGAGTGGGAAAGGTCTATGGCCTAAATTGAACCAGAAATTTATGATGCAAATAGTAGTACCAGGGGAACAGGTTAAATGGAACAGTCTGTGGTCTCATCTAGGTGCACTAGTCATTCTAGATCAAGACTGTCCTATGGTATCAAAACGTACAAGCAATCTAAGGTGTCCTAATTGGGAAGGTAAGGGAACGACAATCATCAAGGCTATAGGGCCTTCTTCCATCCTATATGAAAATTGGTCATTAACAAGTGAGAATCATTAAAGTTACCATTCCATAAAAAAGAAAATTGAAAATTTAGGCACAAACAATCACAAATAGATTTTAGTCTTGACACGATCTAAGTTGATCAATTTCAGGATAATCAAGATTTGGGCAAGATGGGAAATCAATGAAATCAAGTATGAGCACGAGCATCCAATGATGAAGATCCAAGTCATGATTAAATTTAATTCAACTGGAAACGAATACGAGGTTCATAGTTGATAAAATAATTCCAAGAAGAATTATCAAGGCTGTTGCGGATAAGATTCTAGGGCAAGTTTAACTGTGTCTCCATCCACGTAGATTAATATATGAAAAGCGAACCAAAATGCAATAGGTTGATCAGACTATCATGCGCCGGTTCAGATTAGATAATATGTTAGTGGGTGCGCACCCAATAAAATATGTCATGACCAAGCTCGAAAAGGATAAGCTTGTAAAACTAAGGATAAATTTATAGCATAAGATATAAGTAAGGGTGGAAATGATGAAAGAAGATACATAGTCCAAGATCCTTAACCAATCGGGTCAAGCATTCAAGGTTAAGCATTTAAGGGTTCTAGCAGAACACCATCACATGCCAAGTCAAAAGAATTGAGCCAAGGTGGATCTCTAATTGAAATAAGAATTAATTTAGTATCATGGTAGAGGTTATAGTTTAGCCATTTGACTAGAAAATCATATCAAGAAAATATAGTATAAGGAGACGGGTTTTAGTAGGACATGGAATACCTACATAAAGGTAGGCTAGTCTAGGTTTTACATGTGAAGTTTGTTGGGAGGTAACAGCTAGTATTATACTCTGAATATCTAAGTCACGGTAAAGGACGTCCAATGATCTAGAATAGGAAGTGGGAGTTCAAGACGTGATAATTGATGCAAAAGTTAAAGAAGATCAAATTAACCCATGGAATAAAATTAATTAGGAATCCAGTAAATAATTTAGGAACACAGTCCTAGGGATAGATAGGCTACTAGATGAATATAGTTAGGGTTCGATCAAATCAAAGGTCAAGGTTAGAAGGTCTCAATAAAGTCTTTATTTGAGGAAATGTCGAGTAAGTCAGGTTTGGGATACAGTCACATAGTTTGGTAGAAAGGGTTGAGCAAGATGCAAAAATAGAGGGGACAGTTCATTTCAATGAAAAGCAATTAGCAAGAGGATTAGATGGCAAGAAACAGATAAGAGTTTTCTCATAAATGTGATTGAGTACCTTAAAATAAAAGATATTAATCTAACACAAAAATTAAAATTAACAACTACAAAAATTCCAAATCATCAACTAACACCAGGATTCAAAGTTCTACAGTGAATCCTCCAAAATCAAATTCAATTAAAGGAAAAGGAGTTTGAATCGAAATTTCAATGAGATTCTCAAGGGTCATCCCAGGAATCTCTCAAGGTATCCTAACAATGATTGAGTATCCTCTCTCACTAAGCCTATTCCTCCAATCCTATCACAGGCTGTAGTGATACTCTAGTTCGAATATCACTACATAAACTCGACCTAATGGGCCACCACTAAAAACGTGTCACGACCCGTACCCTAGAGTAAGGGCACGAGAAGTGGGTACGTCCAGCCTACGCCGCAGTGTCGACGGTAGAACGCTGTCCTAGGTCAATCATCTAACAATATAAAAATACCTGTACAGTTTATACTCTTCGAATGGAGGTGACATAATAATATACATCTCAATCACATCTAGGGTAGAAGAATGAAAGATAGATAGATAGATAGTAACTCAAAGAGAACAGTAGAATAGATGAAAATGTCCAAGTGTCTAGGATAACATAACACCAGAATGTCAACTCATAATACAATAAGTCTAAGAGTCTATATATCTCAACATCTCAAAATACAACTCAGATGTGAGACAAAATGATAATACCGAAAGACTGTCTAGCTAAACTAGCCTAGACTACTGGGGCAACATCCTCAGCTACAGGTGGATCCTGCTGAGGGTCCACAACATAAGTATCATCTAGTCATGCTCCATAATAGGTAGTCACCAGGGCCTCATCCTCATCCTCTGTAATATTTTCAACAGGTCCAGTCAGGACAGAAACGAGCACAATACATCTCACACAGTTCATAACAGGTTAGAAATATGATACAGGCAATAGAGTAAGATACAGGAAATGCTGAAAGGAAATATACGCTGTAAAAGAGATAGCTGTAATGAAATATCTACTGTATATAGAGAACTATAAGTGACTAGTGATGTAGAGTACAAGATAGGCATGTGAATGGCTAGAATTTATATATGATTACACTACTGAGTTTGCACATGATTACACTACTTTGGAATTATTCACATGTCCACTTCTACTCCCCCGTTACCCCAATCAATACACAAGGATAGAGACAAGTTATGTTATTATACATGATATCACATGGGGCCCATGAAAGGGTGCACATGATAGTATACATGAGGGCTCTGTGAACATGAGAGTACATGATCACATGAGTGCACATGCATGATGGAAGCATAGGTGTACATAATGAAAGTGAAACACACGTAGCATGAAGTACCCGATGCTCCCGAGGGGGATAACATCTCATGTAAAGATCCATATAGTACCAATCCGTGTTACCAACGTGACAGCATCAAGTAAAGTAATCTAGAGCAAGAAGTAAAGCCTGAACAAGTATGAAACGGTCAGAGAATGTACTCGCCTGATAACTGAATGTCTGAAGAGGATATACTGTCTGAGGAGAGGTGTATGGCTCCTAATCAGAGCAATACAAGTCATAATGTATCCACAATGGTAAAAATAAAGTATACAATGCATACTACATGATTCTAGGTCAATCTGGTCAAAAGTCAACTCTTGGTCAACTCAATAGTCAAACTGGGTCACAGGAAGTCATACTAGGTCACAGGGGATCAAACTGAGTCAAATAAAGTCAAACAAGGTCAAACAAGTCAAGATTAGTCAAATCTAGGTTAAAGTCAACTCTTGGTCAACATTCTAATCAAACTAGTCAAATACTAGTCAACATAATCAATCTGGGTCAAGTCTAGGTCAAACTTAGACCAACTAAGGTTTGGTCAAACAAAGACTATTCAGTAAGGTAATTAGGTTAAACAAAGACTAGTCAATAAGGTAATCAGGTAAACATGGTCAGACTAGTTAAACTAGTCATTTTTAGGTCAATTAGGTCATGGTTTGACCAATAGTTGACTTTGGTCAACAATGGTCAACATTTTGGTCAACCTAGGTCTAGTAGTCCTAATGGTCTATCCTAACTCATTGGCCATAGGCCATAGGCTAATAACTAAGTTCCATAGGCTAATACCATATAGGTATCTATATATATATACAATAGACACATACACTATCTACACCATATATATATATATATATTATATAATATTATATATATATATATATATATTAATATATATATAATATATATATATAATATGGCCTATGTATATATATAATATATATATATATATAATATATATATATATATATATATATATATATATATATATATATATATATATACATAGGCCATATATATATACATAGGCCATTATATATATATATATATATATATATATATATATATATCTACATATATATATAATATACATACCCACTATATACCATATAACCAAATATGTAAAATACTATATATAACTCACTAGATATATATATATATATATATATATATATATATATATATACTCACTATATATATATATATATATATATATATATATACTATATATATACTCAATATAATATACTCACTATATATATATATATATATATATATATATATATATATATATTATATATATATATATATATATTTATATATATATATATATATATATATATATATATATATATATATATATATATTTACATATAACAACCACATAGGCCTATAGCCTATGTAATACCCTAGGTATCTATGTATAGACACATTATATATAATGACACACTATATAAACTAATACAATATATTAATATATATATAAATATATATATAGATATATATATTATATATATATTATATATATATAATATATATATATATGAAACATATATATAACTACATATTTATAGGGAGAGAAGTGGGAGAGGAATTAGAGAGAGGAAGAGAGGACAGTGAGAGAGGGACAGAGAACAGGAAGAAGGGGGAGGGGGTTCCAGTTTTTCCTGGAACAGGAATTCCAGCCCCAACCCACACACATAAATACACACACACCCAAAAATACAATACATGTATATACACATGTATATACATGTATACACACCTAAATTCCTCCTCCTACACCACATAAATATACTACGTATATACAATATACATACCCATAAATAACATACATATATACATCAAAATCGATTTGAAATTCGTTTTTTTAAAAATTGGAAATATAACTTTACTGTTCATTACTGAACAATAAGGGGTAATCCAAATTCACGACCCAAAACCGAGCTAAGACCCCAAACATGGTTGGTAATCGTGTCCCACATGTATACGTGTCGTGTGGTCAACTGGAAGTCCACCACGACACGATACGGCATGTCCAGTGTCAAAAACCCAAATCGGGTAAACACAGTGTACTGTGCAGTGCACTGTCTCGTGCACATGTTCGCGTGTGTGTAGGACACGACACACACATCCACTTGTCTCGTGGTCATGCACACGTGTAGCCACATATAGGGCTACACGTTAGACATACTGTTATGTGTCCACGTGTCCTACAGTGTTGATACGAGACCCGTATCAGTCGAGAGGAAACTCGACTGATACGCGCGGTTTGGACCGCGTCGTGCAGAGATGCACATGTCTCGTGGACACGACACGAGCCACGTGGGGCCTCGTGGTCATGCCCACGTGTAGCCCAGTGTTGGCTACACACTCGTGTCACCATGAGGTGTCCACGACTCGTGTTCGTACGATACGAAGGCCGTGTCAGTGAGGAAAAATGTGCGCGTGCAGTGCAGTGCACGACCAGTGCACGTGTCCTCGTGTCCTCGATAGGACACGGAGTGTCTCAAACTCGAGGGGGGCATGACAGAGGTTGCCCCCTCCTCTGTGTCAATTTTCCCGTGTCCACGTGTCCTACAGTGTTCGTACTAGGTGTCGAGTAGCAGGGGAGGCTGCACAGTCTCGTACGCGGTGTCGAAGGGTCGTGTGCTCCCACGTAGCACGTAGAGTCTTATGCTCGTGTCAGTGGATAGGTGGGGTGGTTAGGTCGTTTGTCTAGGTTCTTATATCGTGTCTACGACTCGTGTGGATACGACAGAAAGTGTCAACAATCGGGTTTCAGTATGCACAGTGGGCTTTAACAGTATGTTCGTGTCCTGTTTTGGACACGGACACAACTCGAAGTGTGCTCAGTCAACTAGGGTTGTGTCCTACATGTCTAGGGCTACCCAAAAATATATTTTGTTTTATATTTTAACAAAAACAATTCCTTGTGGCATTTCATCAAACAAGGGTTTCTAGCTTAGGATACGTGTCTGATACGGACACCAAACCAACTCTAATTCTCACCAAACTTAGCCTACAGTTCCATGGTACCTAGATGCATGCATTATGAAGAAAAATCAAAATATTAACTAGGTTTGAGGGCAATTTACCTATTTGTGCAATTTCAATGGAAAATCAAGGTGGGGGTGCTTCCTTCCACTTAGTGATGCCCAAAGCTCCACAAATCCTTGATAGCAGGCCCTAACTAGTATCCTCTAGTGTAGGGGAGTCCAATGCAAGAACTAGAGGTGATTTAGATCAAAATTGATCAAGTTATGGTCTTGTGAAGGAAATGGAATTCTAGTTATAAAATTCATGTAAAATGATCATGAATGAAATTTATGGGATTATATAGGAAGGGGGGTAGTGTTTGGCTGCCATGGGGGTAGGGGAGGGTGTCCTACCACTTGCAAACTTAGCCCCTAAGTCTTTGACTAGGGGTTAGATATTTAGGTTCTAAAATATCTAAAAAGTGAAATATCTAGATATTTATCTAACTAGATATTTATACATAAAGCTAATATCTAACATTAGTCTTCTAGGTTAGTTGCTAACCTCTAGATTAGTGCTAAACTAGGTTAGGGACTACATGACACTAATCAATATTAAACAATAATAAAAACACATAAATACAAATAATTCTAAATAAATCCTAGAAAATTACCAAAATACCCTTTAGGCTAAAAATCACTAATTTGGTGTTCTAAGCCTATGGCTAGGCTCACATGATCATGGTTAGTCTCTAGGTTATGAATCTCTAGGGTTTACACTAGGGTTATACTAGTAAATCGCAAATTCATAAGTCATGACTTAGAAAATGGTTTAACTTAACTAAAATCACCCAAAAATTATATTATGACTAAAATACCACTAATAATAATAAAAATAATAAATTTTCAAAAATACCCCAATTTCAGAAAATTGGGTGTTACAATGCATGCATGCATTTCTTTATATTATTTTCACTAGTCTACATACAAGATATTTTTTATGAGTTCGATTCTTCATTTTGAGCAAATTTTATTTTGTCAATACTAATTTTTTACATGATTATTTTTTTTATAATAAAATGGACTGTGATATAATGACGCCTAAGACGGCTTACTTCTGAGATTTCGACATTTTCCAACACAGATTTTACCATTAATACAACATCTCAGTGTAATCATATCCAAGAGATTCGCCATTTCCAACACAGATTTTACCTTATTCAAAATGAATTCTGGCGGTACAAATTCCACTCATATTAGTGGTATCAGTGCCATTCACCATATTAATGGTGATCGATACGAAAACATTGGTTTCTTTTCACAACCCTTTAAAATCTATTTACACAGCCAAACAGCCAAACTAATTCATCTTCACGAGCCTTCAAAACCAATTTATATAGATTCAAAACAAAACTAAATAGCCAAACTATTTAAAATTTACACCCTACGAACAGTCCTAAATGTAACATTCTCCGTCTTATATGTCCATTCTCCGTCCTACATGTATCACGTCCTACCTCCATCCTAAATGTACCATTCTCCGTCCTATATTGACCATTCTCCGTCCTACATGTATCATTCTCCGTCCTACATTTATCATTCTTTGTCCTAAATGTACCATTCGTCGTCCTAAATGTACAATTCTCCGTCCAAAATGTACCATTCTCCGTGTTAGAGGAACGGAGAATGGTAATTAACAGCCAAACAGCCAAACTAATTTCATCTTCACGAGCCTTCAAAACTATTTATATAGATTCAAAACAACCTAAACAGCCAAACTATTTAAAATTCATAACCCTACGAACAGTCCTAATGTACCATTCTCCGTCTTATATGTACCATTCTTCGTCCTACATGTATCATTCTCCGTCCTACCTCCGTCCTAAATGTACCATTCTTCGTCCTATAGGACCATTCTCGTCCTACATGATCATTCTCCGTCCTACATTTACCATTCTCCGTCCTAAATGTACCATTTGCCGTCCTAAATGTACAATTCTCCGTCCTAGATGTACCATTCTCCGTGTTAGAGGAACGGAGAATGGCCATTAACAGTCCCAAAATTGTTCCTACTAAGTTAAAAAAAATAATAGCACCCAAAATGTTAACAATAGAAAAATTCTACAGAACCCAAACACCAGACTCGAACCTAGGCCTTCCATGTAAAAGCCAAACAGCACAACCAACTAAGCCTGGAAAGACATCAATAATGCTAAGTCTACTACCAAATGCTTACAACACTCTTACAACCTTCCATTGCTGACATGTGGGCCATGGCCCACATGTCAGCAATGGGTGAAGGTTGTAAGAGTGTTATAAGAATTTGGTTGTAACTGTAGCATTATATCCCCAACTTCCAATAAGGAATAGGAAGAGTCGGTTAGGAACGTGTTATATATAGGGGTCCCCATTCATCGAGTAGGTTGCACATTTAACATGGCTCCAAAAGATTATCTGGTTGGGAACCATTGCCAGAGTCTTCTTCCAGTCGTCGCCGAGCCTCTCCGCATGGAGCACCCCTCTGCGGCCTCCGGCCCATGACTGGCTGGCAGCGGCTGCGGACTTCCTGACCTCCGGGGTTGTCACTGGAGGTCATCGCTCGACCTCTTCATCCGGCGCCCAACTTTGACATGTTGTCGATCACTCCGGAGGAAGGAATCTCTGGAGAAGAGGGAAGCGTTTCGCCGCCTGTGCCATAGGGCGGGGGTGCGCACCCTGCAGGACTTTGCGGAGATCCTCCGCGAGGCCATGAGGGCTAGATTTTTTTTTTTTTTTACAGTTTTTTGTCCTCCTCTTGTATACTTCTCCGGAGAATGTTCCGGCGACGAAGCTGGAATTTAATGAAATATAATATTTTGTTAACTCAATTGTTTTCGCTACAATCAAACTTTTACAACCTTCTTACAACTTACACCCATTTGCTAACTATAGCATGGCTTTATAATTAACAAATTTGTTACGTCAAATCCATATACAGCGACGATATCCCCATCAATGACTTGTACGTCATAGAATTGATTATGCTGCCAGCGTCAATCTTGCCGTCAAATCTATCTTAATATGATTACAAAGTAAAATAGAGGACAACTTTGAGTGTTTCAATTTTACTTTTCAAGTACAGTTCTTATTTTCAAAATTTAATCAAATATTCGAAACATGGAATATTGAGATAAACTTCACATTCTTAAATATGTTGTCAATTTTTTTTAAATAACATGTTTCCACCAAATTTTTCTGCCAAATTTTTCAATAATTTATACGGAACACGTGGATATATACTAGTAAATAGTAATAAATTTAATTTTGGAAAGTAGTTTTTAAATTAGGGTCCCAAAATCCCAAAGATTTATGTAGTGATTTCACATGGATATATACTAGTAATAATATTAATAAATTTAATTTTGGAAAGTAGTTTTTTAAATTTAATAGTAATAATTTGACCATCTTATACTAGTAATAATAGTAATAAATTTAATTTAAGACTCAAAACTATTCTAATTTTTTCCACTTCCCAAGGTCACATAAGACGGTCGAATTTTCCCTCTACTTCTCTCAAACCCTCTTCCTTCTCCCAAACCCTCTTCTAATCAAAATGTCGTCGAAGAAACAACGACCGTCGCCGAAGGGGAAGAATCCACAAAGGGATGCGATACAGGCCCGAAGGGCAGAACTTGCAAGGGCGACGAAAACCAAGATTATGGTCGCTAGGGCAGAGGCCGAAAGGGCGCGGCGGAAGCAGCGGCGGCGGCAGCGACGATGAAGGCGGAGGCGGGCAGCCAAGCCACGTGCAAAAAAGGCTAAAAACACTCATTGTTCGACAAAGACCGGAAAATCTATCTACGATACAGAGTCGTCGGAAAGACTCAACTTATGAAGATCGAAGGCGTACTCAAGGAAGGCTAAGGTGGCAACGGATACAGAGTCATCAGCGTACTCTGTGGATTTTGAATCCTCATCAGAAGAGGAAATTGAAGAGGAGAGCAATCATCAAATAAGTCCCAGGCTGGAGAGGAGGTAAAAAAATTTAAAGACTCAAAAACTAAGAAGATTTACATTAAATATTTCAAAAAAGGCTGTTATGCCTGAAAGATCAATTAAGATGGATGATGTCGAAGACGACAGCTTTCCTGGATATATTGAAATTCTATCAATTGGAGAAACTGAACAAATCCTGTCTTGAGAAAATCTCCCAAACAATAGTAAGAGAATTTTACTCAAATCTTTCGGCTGAAATTAAGAAAAAGAAGAGGATCAACCACTGGTGTTTCTGAGAGAGAAATTGATTAGGGTAAATGCTGCTGTCATCAACGAATTTTATAGATTTGATCCAGTTCCTGAGTTTGATATGAAAGATATTGATAATATTTCCATGACGGATGCATTCATGAGATTACAGGTATTTCGATGGGTGCCAAGACCCTCAAAATGTATACAAAGATCAATTAAAAACTTTGTATAAATGTTGTATGCCTACGTATCTCAAACACTCAACCCTACTGGACATGAGTTTTCCATCCATCCCGAGAGAGTAAAATTTCTTTATTATAGGGGAAGAAAAAAGGATGGATATAGGTTCCTACATGTTCAGTAGAATGATGCATCTCGTAGGAAAACCAACTGCAAGGACAGCTCTCCCTTTCGGAGGATTTGTATGCTCGATGGCTAATAAACATTCTGTCCCAAGCTTAGCAGGGGATGTTTATATTAAAAACAAAGGCCCCATGAGAAAACTAACCTTCACTCGAATGTTTGGAAAACGGGCAGCAGCTGCAAGAAACCATCAACATCTGGAAAAACCATCAACTTATGGAATCAAAAACACTAAGGACAGGGTTAATGACCTATACAATTTTGTTGCTGCAAATTTTGAGAATATCTTCAAGAGATGAAGACTATATCCGACAACCAGAAATTGATTCTGGATAAGATTAACCAGATAGAGGTTGAATTTGCTGACCAAGAAAAAGATTTTCCTTCCCTCGTAAAGAAGGTAAATGGGACTAGCCCAAACTCTTATGTAAAATACACACTGTGCACATTGACACTTTAATGCTAGCCATCACTTTGATATTTCTATTTATGTTTCTGGATGTCATTTCTATATAAAGTGAGTCAATACTGACTATAATTTTTCTTAATCCGTCCCTCAAGGTGTAGGTGAAGGATATTTTGAGAAAGAAGAAGTAGGAAAAAAAAATAAGAAGAAGAAGATGGAGACGGCTATGAAGATTCATCTTTTGAGTTTTGAATGTCTTTCTTTCAATTTGGATGTAATATTTGACTTGTAATATGGTTCTGAATATTTGTTGGTCATGGCGGACAAACTAAATTTTGTGTTTGAAATATTGTAAGACTAAACTTTTCGCTTGTACTAAGTGCATAGTTCGTAATTTGTTTGAAAATGTAATATGGTCTTGAATTTAGAGTAGGTCTGATATTTATTTGGATTATTGTATTTGAATTATGCAGGTTCTATGTTGAATTACTAACGTGGATTGGGCAGATTACTGTAACGTGGATTGGGCAGATTACTGTAACGAAATTATGCAGTTTATTGGACTTGGAATGAAGTATACTTAATTGATTATGATTTTTTGGTTGAAGCGTTTATTTGGTTGGCAGTTAGCCTTCATAGATGATATTGATATTTTGGTGTATTCTTTTGATTTGCAGATGCCCATCACAGATTTTATGAGTCCTGGGTGCATTGCTAGGGTTTACAGGCCTCATTACGGATGCATTCCTGGGATCACTGAAACTTTATTTGATTGTAATGTGTTTACTTTCTGTAAAAAATTATTACATCGATGCCATCAGTATGAATTCGATGCCAGTGCCTCTTCATCCCTTGTTATTGCTGAAGTAAATTGTAATCCTGCCTGTTCATCCCTGTTTTGCGGAAACATAATTGTAATCCTGCCTGTTCATCCTTTGTTATTGCAATCAGTACATCGATGCCATCAGTATGAAGTCGATGCCAGTGTAATGCATAATGTAATGTAAGAAAAATTCTCTTTGATAGTAGGTTAATTATATTCAAACATTCGCAAGAAATTTTATTCAGCCATACAGTGGAAGCCTGATAAAATGATTCGGATTATCTTGAAAATGATTTAATATTAAATGAATGTACTATGGTAAATGATATTAAAAATACTGTAAATATTGGTGAAAAAATATGAGATACTTGAACATTTCCAGTCCTAAATGTACCATACTTTGTTAAAAGCAAGAGAGTGTCCGTTCTCCGTTTTCAAAGAACGGAGAATGGCCATTCTCTATGTTAAAGGAACGAAGAATGGCCACTCTCCTTGAGAATGGCCATTCTCCGTGTTAAAAGCAAAAAAGAACGGCCATTCTTCGTCCATTCGCCGTGTGAAAAGCAAAGAGAATGGCCATTCTCCGTCTATTCGCCGTGTTAAAAGCAAAGAGAATGGCCATCCTCGTGTTAAAAGCAAAGAGAATCGCCATTCACCGTCCAAATAAAATATTCTCTTCGAAAAATTATCATTAGAAAAGTAAAAAATATTTCATCCGATCAATACAGATTTTTTAAAATAAGTGAGCAGATGATCGCCCGACCTCAGAAGCAGGTTCCTCAGTTCACCACCACCACCGTGACATGTAGCTTTATTAACAAAATATAAAATTATTAGATGAAAAATAAGATTTCTGACAACGGCATGGACAGTAAAATTAGAGCGGCGCCGCTGGTACTTCTTCTTGTTCGAGGAGGTTTCGACGACGTCCGACGCGAAGCGGACCGATTCTTCTCGGCGCAGCTGGTACTCCTCGTTGTTCTAGGAGGGCTCGACGACGTTCGACGCGATCCGGACCGATTCTTATTTCCTTCTTCATCTCCGTTTCTCTTTCCACCACAACCACCATCACCACCACACGACGGCCTGTAACCAAAAAAAAAATTACGAAATATTAAATTGGATGGACTTTTGAGAGAGTAAATATGAGTTAATTTAGGGTATTCATTAAAAAAATTAAAGTGAAGAATGACCTGCTAAAGCAAGTTACCAACAGGTCAAAAGTCTAAATCAGCATTAAATGATGTTTCTACACTATTATTCAATCCGAACCATTGGATCAACATCCAACGGTCCAGATTTCGGATGTATCGATACATCCATTTCCAGCGGATGTATTGTAGAACGACCCATACGACCTATATATATATATATATATATATATATATTACATATTAGTGCTCATATATTGCAATATAGTTATTTAGCAAAGTTGGTTTTCACTTAAAAGGCATTGGTTGGACCGTTGGAGACCTTGTGGTCTTTTTTTGGGTTATTTTGTATAAGGGGTACCAAGTTTTTAATATAATTAGACTTTGGGTACTGAATTGTCCGTTTTAGAATTTGGGTACTCGAATTTTTTTAGTAACACATTTTAGTGACAAAAGTGGACTTTCATTGACGAAATAAGACTTTTAACGACGAATGTTCGTCACTAAAATGTGTCACTAAAAAATTACAGTACCCAAAGTCTAAAAGGACAAACCCAGTACCCAAAGTCTAATTATATCAAAAACTTGGTACCCTTATACAAAATAACCCTTTTATTTTCATTTTTAAAAGAACTTTAGGTTTCATTTATACTTTTTGTAGGAGGGACACCATTTAAACTTTTGTCCAAATCCTAAAATTTTGGACAGGCCCTGCGGGCAACATATCAAAATCCAACTGAAAAGATAATGGGAAGCAGCGCAGCAGACTTTTTTATTGCACTTCAAACAACGCGACATGTGGCTATCATCTGTCAAAGACGAATATCTATAGCAGAAACAAAATTATGCCACTATTTTGTCAAACTACATCCATTACGCTTATTCTTCCTCTTACTTGAAACAAAGGGTCCGTTTGGTTTGCAGGATTGGACAACGTAATATAATTGGCATTAGGTTGTCAATCTAACTCGGATGTTTGGTTGGACAAAAAAATTAGATGTAAGGTAATCGCGATTACAAGTTTGATTACATTACATCAGTTTCTTCTAAACTCAATTACATCATAAATCTATGTAATCGCAATTACATTACAACTTAAGCGGAAGGTTGGTATGCTATAATTTGGCCTTTTTGTTCGTTTTTGGTTTTTTTTGTTTTTGTGTGTTTTTTGTCATTTTTGGTCGTTTTTTGTTGTTTTTTCGTTTTTTGTCATTTTTGTTTTTTGCCATTTTGTCCTTTTTTGTTGTTTTTGTCCGATTTTTGTCGTTTTGTTCGTTTTTTGTCATTTTTGTTCGTTTTTTGTTGTTTTGTTTGTTTTTTGTCCTTTTGTTGTTGTTTTTGCCCCTTTTTGGCGTTTTTGTTCTTTTTTTTTTTTTTGTTTTTTTTTTTTTGTTTTTTATCTTTGTTAGTGCTGAGGCATAATTTCGATGAAAATTCTGAAACTGAAATAATTACACACAACGTTTCAAATACAGCACCTTAAAGAAGATGTGCACAGAGATCCTAGAGGATTCTGAATTACGAGGATCTAAAAAGATTCTATAATACACAAAAAATCTAAAGAGACTTTGTTCAAGCAACTATCGGCAGTAGAGCTTCTAAAAAGAACTTACTGTAAAAGGCAACAGCAGCGTGACAGGCGAGAATGAGATGCTGGGGTGAATGAACCACCGTTGCTCAAAGCTTTATTCGCCCCATATGAGCACGAACACTTCCAGGAACCAGCAAGTTCACGAAAAACTTTTGGAACGCTCGTAAGTCATATTTGAGACTTGAACGGGCTTCCTGGACTTAACAACTCCCTCAACTCTCTTCTTGGTGCATCTTTCAAAGGAGGTCAAGGGGCTCTATTTATAGAGTGGAGTTGAGACTTCACATCTTCTCCTATCCGATGTGGGACTAAAATACCAATACTCAAAAATAGAATTTGATATTTTAGATCATCCCACATCAGCAGAAGTGTACCAGTCCATGCCTACCCCCCGAACACTCCCGTGCGCACGAGCAATCCTGGAGTCCGCGTCCGAGTCCGAGTCCGTACAACAAAAATCAACTTGCATCATTGTTGGAGTTAATCCTTTTTCCTTCTAGGAAAATACTCCCACATGGCACAAACTTGTGCCCCACTACACCTCATGTGCACACCTCAACACAAGCAATGCATTATATTGAGATACTCACCATTTGGTGTAGCCGATGTGGGACTATCTTTTCTAGTCCAAAGGCAAAAACACCAACAATCCCCCACATATCTCAATATATGGGTTGAGCGTTCCCACAGTGACTGCCCATCATGCATTAGGAGAGATGTCGCTACGACTTGAATCTTCCCGCATAGGTTAATAACAGCATGATACAAGAATGGACTAAGCCTTGAATTCTGCACCATAACTGCAATTCTTCCTACTCATATAATAACATCAACTGTGCTTCTGGCTGCACATTGAAGGCCTTGTGCCAGCCTGGTTTCAGTGTATAATTTTTGGGCGTCTACAAGTTTACCCTCAGAGACGGCCTGATATCTCTGTCCATACACTATAGGTGAGTTCTTTATAAAGAGTCATGGCATGAAGCATTGCACTTCTTTGCGGTGCTACGCCGCTATGACATGGCTTAAAGCCGAGGCTTTACCCCACCTGGGTACCTCATCGTAGTGTCATACTACTGTAGCATGAGGTCACAGGCCTCTTTGTAGTGCCAAACTACCCAGCATGAAGCCTTGTGCTTCCGTATGGTGTTACGCCGCTATGACATAGCTCGCAAAGCCGAGGCTTTACCCTACCTGGTACCTCTTCGTGGTGTCATGCCACTGTAACATGAGGACATCGTCCTCTTTGTAGTGCTGTCTATCTCTTTATTACGATTATCATACAGCATTAGGCTACATGCCTATTTGCGGTGCTACTCCGCTGTGACTTGGCTTACAAAGCCGAGGCATTACCCCTACCTGGGAACCTTATGGTAGAGTCACCCCACTGTAGCATGGAGTTACCTCCTTGTAGTGCTGCGCTACCGTGCTTCCTGTAAAGCACTCCAGGCATTCACTCTGCCTGAGAACTCATTAAGGCATTTAAGCCAACCTTCCCACAGGATCCGTTTTCCGCAGAAAATAATAGTAGACAACAGTGGTTGTAGGTCCGTAACTTCTCCATGTCACATAGGACAAGTACCCACCGTTCCTGATATTCTTCTGGTTAATAGTCCTCCCTTGAACCAAAAGCTAGCTGCCTAGTAGTTTCTTTTTGAACTAATAGCATAAACTTTATGGTAGGAACGTAATAACACAATATCAGAATGCCTTCAAGCCCATTTTACAAGAGTGTCATCGACCAGCTGGCGCTTGAGGCCCTTGGTGAACGAATCCGTCAGGTTCTTTGACTCCGAACATCAATCACTGCAATGACACCTCTCTTGATGAGATCGTTCATTGCCCTGTGCTTCAACCGCACAGTTCTTTCTTTCCGTTGAAGAGTTCATTTGATGCCACTGCTGCTGCCGCCTGGTTGTCACAGTATATCGGTATTGCCGGTATCTGTCACGCCCCAGAACCAGAATACTGGAGAGCGGGGGCAGACATAGCCAGCTACGTATATGAAATGGATTCCATCTCGCTATACGGTCACGGCTGTCTAGATACATGAGGGTTTACTACAAGCCAACAGTCTCCTATGGTCATGAACAAGCCTAGTGTCTCAATCGCAAGCAAGTAAGTAAAGTCACAAGATGTACGATCATTAAATATACAATAGTAAGGCGTCCCAAATATTACATATTCAGCTGATCATGAAGCTAGTCGTTACAAAATGTTAGGACTAGCAAGAGTTTAGTCATACATGATCAACCCTAGGATTTGTCAATCATGTTACAGCCGTAGGCAGACAGTAAATAAAGTGCAATCGAGCTAAACAGGTGCTCGTCGGCTAAACGCCTCAAAAGAATATTTTTACAATAGAGTGGGAGAGCCAAAAATAACCCACTCGTTGCCAGGTTCCGTCTAGTGGCCACCATCTGGCTGGAAGGTCGGTAGATCCTCTGGAGCTGCTCCAAAATCTGGCCACACAAAACCAGCTGGGTCAGATCCCAGAAAGAGCAAGTGCCACAAAGGAGGCTTCACTTAAGAACTAAAACCAGCAATCAGCACAGGAATATAAATATAATTAAAAATAGGACTGGAATAAAAGAAAATATATCATGATGATATACGACGAGATAACCATAGAACTATTCAGATAGCCAGGTTACAACCCGTAAACCAAACAAAGACCGGGGTTGTAACCCTCGTCTGAACAGAACTTGGAATTCTTACCATTTATCGGTAAAATAAATACAAGCATTCTGGTCATTCAATAGTCTGGAACAGGATCAGGGCAAGACTAGACTGGTTAGACTCCATCCAATCACTTCACGGCAAAGCAAGAATTACGGCTTGATACATTAACTAACTAGGGTTGTCACAAGCCTAATTACTAACAAGATGCAAGGAGATTATTCCACAGCCACAAGCCCTGCAGACCATCCAGGTCACCCAGGTCGAGAGATTAGGGTTGAATTCAGGTGGGTACATCGTCCAGGAAACGCATGTACCCTTAAGTAGCTTGAAGGGTGCAACACATGACAGTGTGCTGGAAATGTGCCCTACTCGACGGCAAGCTACAGATCCCAAGCGCGCCCAGGTAACGGGATTGCCTGTAGCTGGGAAATCTCGTCATGACTAATGTTAATCTAGTTGTTAGCCTTAGTCCATTTTAGTAGGTACTCCTGACCGTGGTACTCAGGAGTCCCCTCCTAGACATGATGCAAGACAGGAGTGGATTATTTATACAAGCACAATCGCCCACGGTGTCCAGGTTATTATACAGGTCATGTCATGTCAGGTAGCCGTCGCAACAGCTTATCAAGGTAAACATGTCAGGTTATCAGGTCAAGTGTACTAGTCAGGAGTGCGCCACGACGGGCCACTATCAGGTCATGTCAGGTCATTATGTCAGGAGTGCACCACTACGGGTCACTATCACGTCATGCTCAATTATCAAAATTACAACATATCAAGTAAATTCATGATTATCAAGTTCAGGACAAAAGGCGTAAGGATATAAAATGGACGTTAAATATCTAATAAAAATATCAATATACAGGGCTATAGAAGATCAAGGGTAATCAGGATACGCTCAAGCCAGGCTATGCTCAGGCTAGCGTATGCTCAGGTTTGCGTACCAAAGGATCCATACACTTCCAATGGGAAGCGTACGCAAGGGTCAGCGTACACAAGGGCACGCTCAAGCTACAGGTCAGCGTACGCTCAAGCTAGCGTACGCCATGCTCGCTTAAGCTAGCGTACCAAGGCACGCGTACGCTCAAGCTAGCGTACGAAAGCTAGCGTACGCTCAAGACACACTGCCAACAGGCAGCGTATTAAGGTGAGCGTACGCTCACTAAAGAGCAGCGTACGAAAGCTAGCGTACGCTCGCTAAACAGCAGCGTACGAAGGCTAGCGTACGCTCGCTAAAGAGCAGCGTACGAAGGCTAGCGTACGTTCGCTAAACAGCAGCGTACGAAGGCTAGCGTACGCTCGCTAAACAGCAGCGTACGAAGGCTAGCGTACGCTCGCTAAAGAGCAGCGTACGAAGGCTAGCGTACGTTCGCTAAACAGCAGCGTACGAAGGCTAGCGTACGCTCGCTAAACAGCAGCGTACGAAGGCTAGCGTACGCTCGCTAAAGAGCAGCGTACGAAGGCTAGCGTACGCTCGCTAAACAGCAGCGTACGAAGGCTAGCGTACGCTCGCTAAAGAGCAGCGTACGACTCAGTGGCGTAAGCTAAAAAGCTAGCTCACTGTTTATTGTCTTCTCCAAATGGCAAGAACAGCAAGAACTCTAAAGTTGAATCTAAGCTTCAATTGTCCAAATCTTGGTCAAAACAAGTCCGAATCTAACTTTCCAAAGGTCAAAATTGGGTAGAATGAAATTCTCTAAAATATGGAACCATCAAAACTTGAAAACAAGCAGGTTTGATAGATCAAAACACCAAAAATTCGAAAATAGCAAAACTCTAGATCTACAAGAATTAAAGCCTCAAAATGGAAAATGACAAGTTCTAATGTGGTTTAGAATCATGAGGAGAAGCTAATGAAACCATCAAAAGGAGTTCTCTTGTGGAAGCAAGTTGTACTTGCCTATGGTGTTCTTGGTTGGTGGAGAAGAGTAATGGTGGGGGAAGGAGAAGTAAATGAGAATTATGGAGAGAGAGAAAGAAGAAATGGCAATAAATATCAAAGGTGGTGGTAGGTAGGGGAGGTTGTGGTGGAAATGAAGGAGAAGCATAGGCTAAGGTGTTCCACCCTTGGCCCATGATGAACCAAGCATTGGGCCGGCCAAACCAAGCCAACCCAAACCGAGAGTTAAACCAAGCCGAGAGCTAAACAAGGAAATATACAAATACAAGATAAAATACGTATACGTATTCCAAATATGTAATACGAACAACAGGCATTACAGTATCTGAGCCCCAACCACCGAAAGATCATACATGAGCTCCCGAAGCCACTCTACTTCATCTGCAGCAGCATCCAATACAAAGAATTCAGATTCCATGGAGGAGCGAGATAACATAGTCTGCTTCTTCGACTTCCACGATATAGCAGCTCCGTCCATGACGAATACGAATCCACCTGTGGAATACTCGCTCTCCATATCTGAACACCAGCTAGCATCACTGAAGCCTTCCACTACTGACGGATCTCCGCTGTAGAAAAGTGTATATGTCTGAGTTTTCTTGAGATATCTCATAACACGCTTCACAGCTTTCCAGTGCTCAATGCCTGGATTGCTAGTGAACCGACTCAGCATTCCCACTGCAAAAGCTATGTCAGGCTTTGTGGCAGTAGTAGCGTACATCAAACTTCCGATGATGCTAGCGTACTCCAACTGCCTGACGCTTTCCCTCGAATTTGGCTCCAGCTTCTGATTACTCCGGTACGGTGTATCAATAAAAGGAAGATCTTGATACCCGTAGTGAGTGAGCATCTTCTCAATATAATGAGATTGTGACAGCGCTATTCCAGTGCCTGTCCGGATGATCTTGAGCCCCAAGATTACGTCGGCATCCCCCAAGTCCTTCATACTGAACTTGGTCGAGAGGAATTTATTTGTCTCTGTGACGCAGCTTAAATCCGTACCTAGGATTAGCATGTCGTCCATGTAAAGACATACGATTACTCATCTTCCGTCAGCAAACTTCGTATAGACACACTTGTCTGTTTCACTGACCCTGTAGCCATTTAACCTTATCACCTTGTCAAACTTCTCATGCCACATTTTGGGAGCTTGTTTCAAACCATACAGAGACTTCATCAACTTGCAGACTTTGTCTTCCAGACCTCTGACGACAAAACCTTCTGGTTGTTGCATGTAGATCTCTTCGGTCAGTTTGCCATTAAGGAATGCCGTTTTCACATCCATCTGATGTATCACCAGCTTGTGTACTGCTGCTAGAGCAATTAACAATCTGATGGTTGTCATCCGAGCTACTGGAGCATAAGTGTCAAAGTAGTCGATCCCCTGCTTCTGAGCAAACCCCTTGGCCACTAGCCTGGCCTTGAACTTGTCAATGGTTCCATCTGCTTTCATCTTCTTCTTGAAGATCCATTTGCATCCGATGGGTCTTGCTCCTTCTGGCAGGTCAACCAATACCCATGTGTTATTGGAGGTGATTGAGTCAATCTCGTTGTCTATCGCCTCCTTCCAGAATACAGCATCTCTGGTCTTCATCGCCTCATCATAGGTAAGCGGATCTGCTTCCACATGATAGGTGACGAAGTCATCTCCGAAGTCTTTCGGCCTCCTCGTTCGCTTAGTTGACGGCTCAGCGAGTTCTGGTTCAGCTGGTGTCTCCTTGACGACAGCTTCATCTTGGACTACTGGTTCATTAAAGACTTCTGTCTGCTTTGTACCCTCATCATTCTCCGAAAGATCTGCGAGAACAATATTCTTATGTTTTGCAAACTTGTCTTCAAAGTATTCAGCATCGCGAGATTCGATGATATGGTTTGACTCGATATCAAGGAATCTCCGAGCATCACTCTTTTCGACATACCCCAAGAAGATCGCCTTCATAGTCCTTGTCCCCAGCTTCTGAATCTTCAGATCCGGGAGCTTCACATAAGCCAGACACCCCCACACTCGAATGATATTCAAGTTAGGTCTGACTTTGAACCAGAGTTCATAAGGAGTTATGTCGGAAGTTGCATATGGCACTCTGTTCAGAATGAACGTTGCCGTTAGTGCAGCTTCTCCCCAGTAACACTTTGGAAGACCCACAGTCAACAGCATGGAGTTCATCATCTCTGTCAACGTTCTGTTCTTCCTTTCTGCTACTCTGTTGGATTGAGGAGAGTACGGAGCCATTGTCTCATTGATGATTCCATGTTCTTTGCAGAATGATAAGAATTCATGAGACCGATACTCCCCGCCTCGATCACTCCTTAACCTCTTGAGTTGTTGTCCAGTTTGCCGCTCAACCTCGGCCCTGAACTCCTTGAACTTCTCGAATGCTTCGTCGTTAGAATTGAGCAAGTAGACGAAAGCATACTTTGAGAAGTCATCGATGAAAGTAATGAAATACTTCATCCCGGCCTTTGTAGAGAATTGTTTGAAGTCACAGATATCTGAGTGAACCAACTCCAGAAGATCTGTGCTTCGATGGACCCTGTGAAAGGGTTTCCTGGTGATCTTCGTCTGAGCACATACTTCGCATTTCTCTACCTTACCCCCACACTTGGAGATAAGTCCTAGACTAGACATTCTGTTAATCCTTTTACAATGAACATGTCCTAGCCTATTATGCCACAACTCAAGAGAATAATCAGAAAAAGTGATTGCATTTATATTATCATGCTAGGTTACAACAAGCTGAATCTTGTACATTCCTTCAGTTTGGAAAGCTTTCCCGAAGAATGTACCCTTCTTGGACATCACCAACTGGCCAGCATTGATGTCCATCCTCAAGCCTGCGTTGCAGAGCAGACTTCCAGAGATCAGGTTCATGCTTCACACCTTGAAGCGTCAGAGTGTTCCCCGATGTGAGTTTCAGCTCCACAGTCCCGATCCCCAGTACTTCAGCTTGTGCCTAGTTTGCCATTATGACCTTCTCTGAAGTTGGCTCATAAGAGACGAACCAGTCTTTGTCTGAACAGACATGGCAGGTCGTACCAGTGTCTATCCACCAGTCCAAGTCAGCCCCCACAGTTGCAACCTGTGCTATCATGGCAACTAGATTAGTAATCATAGAAACCTTACTAGGCTCACCTTGTTCTTTGGACTTGGACTTGCATTCGGATTAGTGGCCCTTCTTGCCACAATTGAAGCAAGTCACATGGGACTTGGACTTCTGCTGCTTGAAAGTAGGACCCTTCACTTTCAGATTCGTGAAGTCCTTCTTTTTGCGATGAGAAGCAGCCTGCTTCCCCTGGTACTCTCTGGTTTGGACCAGATTTGCCTTCGCCAGTTGTTTGGACAGAGTATCCATCTTCTGTTGAGAGCGCATCTCATCCTCAACATGGATCTCTTGCAAGAAATCTTCCAAGCTAATTTCCATCTTCTTTCGATGCATCCTTGCATAGAAGTTGCTCCACTCTGTAGGAAGTTTCGCGACGATCCCTCCAACGACAAACTTGTCGACGAGGGGCATGTTCTCGTCTTCTAGTTTCTGACGCAACTTCAGAAACTCCTTCACTTGGGGCAGCATCGCCTTCTCGTCTTCGAAGGTCCACTTGTGATATTTTTCTACCATGAAGATCTTGGACCGGTTCTCGTCATCTTCATAGTGCTTTCCCCAGGAGTCCCATATCTCTTTGGCAGATGTCTTCTTGGAGTAGGACTCTGCCAGAGAGTCTTCCATGGAATTGAGTATCAGTAGTTTGCATATACTGTTTTCTCTCTTCCACTTCGCTTGCTTGGTCGTAGCAGCGGCCACAGCCGCAGCAGATCCAGTGGTTGGAACGATCGGTTCTTCTTCCGACAGCACGTGATCAACATTCACGAGTTGAAGATTTAAATTGACCTTTTGTCTCCATATCTGGAAGTGTTCGCCATCGAATTTCTCCAACTTGTTAAAGCCGGTATCGATGAGCGAAGCACGAGAATATCCATCTTCTCAATAAAGCTTTGAGATTGTTAGTGCCGAGGCATAATTTTCGATGAAAATTCTGAAACTGAAACAATTGTACACACAACGTTTCAAATGCAGCACCTTAAAGAAGATGTGCAACAGAGATCCTGGAGGATTCTGAATTACGAGGATCTAAAAAGATTCTACGTAATACACAAAAAATCTAAAGAGACTTTGTGCAAGCAACTATCGGCAGTAGAGCTTCTAAAAAGAAGTTACTGTAAAAGGCAACAGCAGCGATGACAGGCGGGAATGAGATGCTGGGGTGAATGAACCACCGTTGCTCAAAGCTTTATTCGCCCCATACGAGCACGAACAGCTTCCAGGAACCAGCAAGTTCACGAAAAACTTCTGGAACGCTCGTAAGTCAATATTTGAGACTTGAACGGGCTTCCTGGACTTAACAGACTCCCTCAACTCTCTTCTTGGTGCATCTTTCAAAGGAGGTCAAGGGGCTCTATTTATAGAGTGGAGTTGAGACTTCACCTCTTCTCCTATCCGATGTGGGACTAAAATACCAATACTCAAAAATAGAGTTTGATATTTTAGATCATCCCACAATCAGCATAGAAGTGTGCCAGTCCACGCCTACCCTCCGAACACTCCCGTGCATGCACGAGACAATCCTGGAGTCCGCGTCCGAGTCCGAGTCCGCACAACAAAAATCAACTTGCATCATTGTTGGAGTTAATCCTTTTTCCTTCTAGGAAAATACTCCCACATGGCACAAACTTGTGCCTCACTACACCTCATGTGCACACCTCAATACAAGCAATGCATTATATTGAGATACTCACCATTTGGTGTAGCTGATGTGGGACTATCTTTTCTAGTCCAAAGGCAAAAACACCAACAATCTTTTGTCGTTTTTGTTTATTTTTTGTCGTTTTTGCTTGTTTTCGGCCCTTTTTCGATTTTTGGGTCGTTTTTGTACATTCTTGGCCATTTTTTGTCGCTTTTGCACTTTTAAATCTTTTTTTGTCGATTCTGTACATTTTTTGTCGGTTTTGCACTTTTTATTGGTTTTGCTTTATTTGTACGTCTTTTGCCTTTTTGTACGTTTTTTTAATCTTTTTTGGTCAATTTTTTACGTTTTTTTATCTTTTTTGTCGGTTTTGCACATTTTTTTGCCATTTTTGCATGTTATTATTGATTTTTGTCGATCTTGTACGTTTTTGACCATTTTTTACGTTTTTATCGTCCTTTATCGTTTTCGGTCAATTTTGCACTTTTTTGTCGCTTTATTTTTATCCTTTTTTGCTTTTTCGGTCTTTTTTCACTTTCTTTTGTCGTTTATGCTCGTTTTTTCTCTTTGTTTGTTGTTTTTGTTGTTTTTGTCGTTTTTGTTCCCTTTTTTTGAAATTTTTTGCAAGTTTTTAATCTTTTTGTCGTTTTTTGCTCGTTTTAATTCCCTCTTGTTTTTGGTCTTTTTTCGTATTTTCGTTTTTTTGTCATTTCTGTTCCTTTTTATCGTTTTTTTTTTTTGCTCTTTTTTATCGTTTTTTTGTCATTTTTTTCATTTTTTATCATTTTTGGTTGTTTTGTTCATTTTTTTTTTTCCTTTTGTTTTTGGTCGTTTTTCGTCTTTTTTTCCTTTCATTTATTTTTTTTTGTCAATTTTGTTGTTTTTAGTCATTTTTTTATCATTATTGGTCACTTTTTATGGTTTTCACATTTTTGATTTTTTTTTTTGTCGTTTTTCTTTTTTATCGCTTTTTCATTTTTGGTTTTTTCCCTTCCGTTTTGTTCGTTTGTCATTTTTTGTATTTTTTATTTTTGTCGTTTTTTTTTCGTTTTTGGTCTTTTTTACAGAAAACAAACCATTTTTCCCTTATTTATTTATTATTTATTTTTAGTTTTTTCTCTTTAAATTTTTAAAAAAATTTAATGATCCACTTTTTTATTTTATGTTGTATTTAAAAAATATTAAATTAGAAACTTAATTACATTATATGTAAACCAAACATATGAATGCAATTGACATTACATTACATGTTTTGATTACATGTTTCAACCAAACATAGTAATATAATTGTAATACCATTACATTACAAATTCAATTACATTACAAATCCAATTCCATTACGATTACATTACAATGAACCAAACACAATCAAAGTGGAAGATAAAGAATAGAAGTATTAGGTATTCATATACTCTCTTCTAAGGAAGTAGTAGAGGAAAGAATTCTAAGGAAATCTGGACCCTTGAGATTCATGAGTTATAATGCACTAGTTGGAACTTGAATCGTCTTCCTGGAAGGACCTTTTTTTTTCCTTTTTCAAGAGTACCCCTGAGGCCTCGTTTGGTTCGCGGAATGGAAAGGAAAGGAAACTGATTCTTTGATATTTTCTTTCCTTTAGGAAATTATAATTCCTATAAACTTTCCTTTCCGGTGTTTGGAAAGATCGGGATTATAGCCGGAATATATCTTTAATTTCCATTATAGTGTTTGGTGTTTGTAAGGAAAGAAAAAAAAATCAAGTCAATTTTCCAAAAATACCCTCGTGCTAATAAAAATAATTATTACTTAGAAATATTTTTGTCTAAAAGATATTATGGATAAGAATAGTAAATAATATTATGAACATGGATATTTTGGTCAAAACTTTTTGTAATAAATGCGGAAAAGTTGGAGGGAAAGTAATTCCTTAGATAAATGGGAAGAACCACTTTCCCCCCTATTTTCCTACCTCTTGGGAATCATTTTCCCTTTCCAACAACTTTCCTTTGGCTCCCAAACATAGGAAAGGAATCACTTTCCTTTCCCAAGCTCAAATTCCGGTAACCAAACGAGGCCTGAAAGCTTTCTTCTGAGAATGGAATAAAATTGCAACTGCCCCCTTGAAAATCGAAATAAACGAGTTGCTTAACGTAACAGCTCATTCAGCAATGATAATTGGGGATGGCATTGAGCAATCCTCTTTAAATAAATATTAAAAAAAGTAATTATGAGTTAAGCCAACATCACTTGAGCATAATAACTAAACAATGCGAAGCTTAAACAACAAAAAAGAAATCAAATAATAGCTAACATCAAATATAACACACAAAGAACCAAGAATGTATGTGCTGCAAAGAATACTCACTAGTAGTATATGGCCTAAAATTAGGAAATAACACCAAGAACATATATGAGATCCACTCAATATTTACAAACGAATTAAAATAATACAACACTCAGGTCTCATAACATTGGGAATGTTTACAGGACGTCTCGACAATTTCCCCTTTTCTTTCTGACTGGAAGCGAGGAATGATACATTTCTTCAATTTCCACAGCTCCATCTTGACGTGGGCACACAGCTGAGATAGTGACACCAGTGACAACGATCATTTCCATTCTCACCACGGAATAGCATTATCAAGCCAACCAGATATCTACCAGAAAAAAATAGACAAAAAGTGGACAAAACTGCTTTAGTACCTACTTGACTTCAAATAATTACAGAACTTTGTCCCCTCTGGTGCTACTTAACAACCAAAACAACATGCATTGAGTATCATAATTAGATAAAAATGGCAATCTGGTTCATCCATCATTACTAGTAGCACAAACATTGTATTACAAGTCTTAACAAATTCCTAACCATATTGGTCAAGCCAGTTCTTATGTTGACTTGGTTATACTGTACCAAAATCACAACCCCAAACCTCATGTAGATGTTTGGATGATTGAAGTAACAAGGGCTGATACAAAATAAATATCATAATGATTCTCATTTTCGATAGTTCATATTTTACAATAGTACATAATCTGGTGTTTCCGCATCATCAAAACTATGCAGTTCACTATGACGGGGAAGTTGAAGTATTTACCCAATATATCAAAATAAAAAAAAAAACTCTATTTTTTTTTTTCCTGAAATGGAAGTACATGTTCTTCCGTATTCTCGTCATACGATTATCAACTTCAGAAACTTAATGTTATTAATATTCTACTTCTGTCATATGAAACAACCTATCTGAGTTGGAACACATCAGACACTTTGTTTGGTCCACTGGTAAACTTGAGCCCAAAGCTGAAAATATTAAACCTTAATGAAAGATCTATTTTCCAAATCCCAAAACTCAAGAGTGAGTGGAACAAAACAGAACCACCAAAATCATGCTCTATGTGAACGATAGCTAAGGCCTCAAATTTTTACAATCTTACATCAAACTGCTCATAGCTACTACTAATACAACCGTGTACCACTAAACCACCAATTCACATAGCCAGTGTATGATTTTTCAAATATTCAAATGTATGATTTTTCACAGATCAATAAAAAAAAGTGTTAAGACGGTCAGTACCTGTGAGCTCATACTAAAAGATCAGGGAGAAGTTGCTTACCCAGCTATAAGCAGCATCAGTGCAATCACCAATAGTATATACTGGTAGGTTTTATGCTTCAGTTTGACCTGGCTAGCAGGAGGAAGACTGTGACGTTCAACCCATCCAAACTGTGGCCGGATCAACAGAACAAAGCCTAGGAGAAAGCCTGTTAAGAATCCACCAATATGGGCAAAATTATCAACATGTGGTAATATTCCAACAGCCAAATTGATCACGATGATAACCAGAAGGCTAAACAGGGCTGCAGCCTGCAAAAGAAGATCAATGCCAATAGTGGTTAATATTTGCAAATGGACCTAAAAGAAAATAAGTGAAAGGAAAAGGTATTTTACTTTGTTAGTATATATAGTCCAATTTGAAAAGAGTTCTGACAACATGGCTCCAAGAAGTCCAAACAATGCACCAGATGCACCAACAGAAATATTGTTTCTTATGAACAGACATGAGAGGACACTGCCGCCAAATCCTGAGAGAAGGTATATAACTCCAATTCGAACTGCAAAAGACCAGTTACAGGTAAGGCAGGCAGCAAGTGTGTTACCAGATATAAATTGTCTAAGAAGATCTTTAAATTAGATCTGATCTGATGACATTACCAACCCACTGTCCCTATGGTCGATGACATTACCAAACCATTGTCTTTATGGTTATGGAAAAACAAGAAATTTGATTTTAACACAGGAAGGAAGCATTGCTAATGATGAAATTGCAAGCAGCATTCAAACATAATGGAGATCTCAATAGGGTGCAACTTTCCAAAGAAAATAAACTAGGGCCCACTGACCTAGGGATGAGCTCATTAAGAAACTACTATAGAAAGGAACGAAATATGATAAGCCCAAGGATTAAACAATGCTTGCATAGAAATAAATGACTTGCTTCCCCAGTCCTAATAGAAAAAGCAAGACTCAGACTAAACTAAGACAACAAAAGGTTGGGGAACAAATGGTTGAGGACTTCGGTAGGGGATGGGGAGGTCCTGGGTTTGAGAGCTAGGTGGGGATAGTAAAACTGGCCTTTATTCAACAAAAATTGCCGCCAAATATAAAAACTAAATAAGCAAAATTTTGTACAAGTCCTAAAATGACTGGACAAAGTTAAATTGACAGGGTAATTCAAAGTTCAAACACAAATTTCAGGGAAGAAACAAGAGATTGGCCAGAAGGGTCCAAGAGGAGGACATCATGGAATCTCGTATAACTAATATCTTTCCATATTGGTAGACAGCCAAAATCCAAATATGGGTCCGAGAGCTGACAAAATTGGCAGGTGGCTACTGTAGCCACCTGATTCAACTTGGCTCCAAACTATCCAACATCACGTAATAAAAATTATGAAGAAGAGAAAAAAACTAATGATCCACTTCTCAACTAACAAAATGGGATAAAGGTTTTAACACTTGAAACTGCTACAACACATTCGAAATCTTCTCTCTTTAATATAGGAAACAGACTAAGCGCTCTATCAAGAGAAGGCCTAATTCTTATTACACAAGTTCTCATAGAGAAGTTGTAACAACAACTGTTAAAATAGAAATATCAATAAAAACCACCTCCAAACTTGGCAATCTAAAGAAGATTACATCAAAAAGGAATTTATTTGAAATCTAAAGAATATTATAATGTAGCAATCTAGTTGAACTGAAGCTTACTGAATCCAAATTGCTGTTCAAGACGGATTCCGATGAAAACCAAGCTCAGCATATTTGCCAGAACATGAATGACACCTGCATGCAACCAAATACAGGTAACAAGCCTCCAAGCTTGATGCTGATGGACCACTCTGTCCCACTCAAGAGCTCCCAACTTTTGCAGCCTGCACATAGAGAATGGAAAGTAGTTCAGTCCTATATGATCCATTCTATAGATGATAAAGAAAGTCCACAGAGCTACTTATACATGGTGGACCAAATTACATCTATTTACTCCTTGACAAGAACCTTTAGTCATCTAAACTCAGATGAGTACTATTTATAGAGGTAATGTATTAGGTGGCCTAGAAAAAGCATACTGACAGGAAAACCTTCTTATAAGTGTTTTCAACAGTTGCCATAACGATACAATGTACAGTCTGCACTCACCAAAAGACAGGAAATATGCTGCGCATAAGAAAAATTTTAATATCTGCAATTATTTGCAAATACATGGATATGCTGGATAATATAAACTTACATATAAATCCTCTACCATTTCAATAACAATTAATAGAAAACTTGGGTAACCCTTTGAATAAGGGACACCCTCTACGTCTTTTGCATTGAACAAGAAATCCATTTCAACACATTTCCCAATGTAACCATAAGGACACTTGAAATAGATCTACCATGATCTTCTATGTTTGGGTCAGCAAAGTTGCTTTGCAACAAATGGTTAAAATTTTCTTTAATGGTTATGATATCAACTACACATGTTAAAATAAGTTCCAGTCCTTTTAGTGGCGTAGCTTCAGGTTGACATGCCGACATACTAGTTTCTTTCAATATATCAATGACATACTTCCTTCATGACAGAAATATTCATGATTTACATCTTGGTACACAAATACCAAAAAAATATATATATATATACTTCAAGAATCCAATATCCTTCATTTCAAATTCAATGGACAAATATTTCTGCAAAGTTGTCTGCTCTCCAGGGTTATTTCCTGCTAGTACCATGTCAACTATGTGAACAACTAAGTGTCGCAAGCTTTCCATTTCTTCGCATAAAAAACAAATGTGATCACAATTACTCTATCTGTAGACAAATGATCTCATGGACTTGGTGATTCGACCAAACCATGTTCGTGGGAACTTCTTCAACCCATAAAGGGATTTCTCTAATCTACACACCATTTTACCGCATCTGCCATGAATATTAATCCTTGGAGGAAGGTCCAAATAAATTTCTTTGGTTAGATTGCCATGTAGAAAAGTATTCCTCATGTTGAACTGATGCAATGGCTATCCCACATTCGTCACTAGAGATAATATAACATGGACTATGTTAATCTTTGCTGTTGGAGCAAACGTATCTCTATAGTTGATTCCATACTTCTAAGTATATTCGTTTGCTACCAGCCTCGCCTTGCAACGATCTATGGTCTCGTGACTTTGCATTTCCCAATATAGACACATTTGCATCATACAGGTTTCTTACCTGTTGGTTGGTCGGTCATTTCCAAGGTAGCAATCTTCAAACATTTCAACTCTTCATTCATTGTTTATTGCCAACGTGAATCAACTATTGCTTCACACACGCCGTTAGAAATAGCTACAATAGATAATTGATGCACAGATGACTTGTTTGACAGGTGAGTGTTAGACACATAATTGTTTAAAAGTACAATACTTTCGATTTCATTTGGTCACGTTATATATCGATCTTTACACTTATGATCACCTTCATAGGTGGTTTTAGGAATACCTCGATTAGCACATTTGGGAGTCAACGTGATGGAGGTGCATCCGGAGATGGAGATGATTGGTTATTAGTGGCAGAAGAAAGAGCATTATCATTCTGGATTGGTATCTCACTTGGCATCGACAATGAACAAAATGAGGAAGCCGACTCGCACTCATGTCCTTGTCTAGGTAGGAACTCGGGTTTGGGCTGCTGCTGTTGAATTAGTGGTGGTATGGGCTCGAATTCATGAGGGCGGCGGAGGTTCGATTCGTTGGTCCTTTATAGGACCATGTTCTCCATTTTTCTCAACGCAGAGCGTGAACTCTAAAATCTGGAGCACCCAAAAAACAAAAATAAAATGTCTGAACTTTAATCTACTTCTCCTCCTGAAGTGAGGACCATGAATTACCCAAATACATGTTTCGAGATGGAAGTCAATTAAATCAGGTAAGCGACAACGATAAGAGCTTTACCCAATAATACTGACAAAAGAGCCGCAAGGAGGGAGGCACGAACTACTTCAATAAGATGACGATTCTTGAATCTTCCCACATTATTATTGAGGAGTATAAGGACACTTGGTTCGATGATTCCGTTTGTTGAGGAGTATAAGGACACTTGGTTTGATGAATGATATCATGCTTATCAAGGAATGTACGGAGTTCATAGTTAACATATTCACCCACATTATTATTGCGGAGAATCTGTATATTCATTTTGTATTATACAACCACCATTTAATGGAATTTCTAAAATACAAAATTAACCTCACGTTTCAACTTCATCAAGCAAATCCATGTCATGTGTGTGCAATCATAAATAAAGGTAACAAAACAATCGAGCCCCACCAAGAGTAGCAATCTTAGATAGACCCCAAACATCTCAATATACTACTAGAAACGGAACTGAAGTTTCATTTAAACTTGGTGTTAAAGAAGTACGATGAGTTTTAGCCAGTTCACAAACATCACATCGAAATTGAAAAATATCAGTCTTGACAAATAGACTAGAAAATAACTTATACATATAATCAAATGACGCATGTCCAAGTCGACGATACTACCAAAGTTTGGACCCTTTATTCGTTTCTTTCCGTAAACCTTCTATAACAAGAGATTTAGTTATCAAACTGGTTTTATTTGACATCAGCTCCAAGTAGTTTAGTTTCTCACTCCTAATACTATAACTAATTTTCTTCCTTATTCAAATGTCCTTAAAAATACAAAGGAGGCCAAAAAATCACAAGACAATATAAAGTGAGGGTTATTTTAGCTATTGTGAGTGTAGTTCAATAAGGGAACACCAAAGATAATATCAAAATTAAGTGTCGGAGAGAGAAACACTGCTCTTTCCTACAATGGGGATGACTATTACCATCGACAATACTGACAACATTTTGTGTGGAGTTTAATGTCTGAACATGTCTAGCACCACAAGTCATATGTTCGATAGCACCGAAGTAAAAACTACGTATTATTCATAATATGAGTAAAAGTATTGAGTGTCTTACCCTCGTTAATCGATACAATAAATAATGTTGATGTCTTCTCAGAATCATTCTTGGCTTCAACTACCGAGTTTCGACTTTGTTGCAGCAGAGATCCCGAGACTTATCCCAGTTGTCAGGACAACAAATCAACTCAAAATATCGATGCTTGGAATATCCTATAAGACTACAATGCGAACATTTATCTAATTGACAGTACAAACCATCTCCAGTAGTGAAGGGTCAGTCTCGGTTGGTCTAGTAAGGCCGGTTCTGGTCATGTTGATTCTCTGAGCCTGATCTGTCAGACCGATTTTGTAAACCCCCAAAAATTTTAAATTTTTATTTTTGGCTTAAATAATATTTTTGTGGATTTTTTATATATTTTTTAATTTTATTTTAGAAAATAATTTGATTATATATGAATAGCCTAAAAGATTTGAGATGCATATCGATTAGGAAACATGACATGGCTAGTGTAGTCGTATACTATGACTAGCGTATTAAGCATGGCATGGGTGGCATATCCATTTCCATGTCCCGTATATGGAAACAAGTTCAAGTTTGGTATATTTCATAAAATTTGGTTTTATATATATATATATATATATATATATATATATATATATATATATATATTAGGATCTTCTATAGAATTTTGGTCGCACAAATCTATCCAATCAAGCCCAAACCTTATCTAATCCATATATATATATATATATATATATATATATATATATATATGGGTATATTTATATATATATATATATACACATACACGGTTGCTATATATTCTCATATATATTAAGATCAGATTCTATTTATTCATAAATATATAAAGGTTCCAATAAATAGCAATTGCTACCTAAACATAACCAACTTAACAAACTACCTAACAACTTAACTAACTTCCCTAACAACCAAACCCTTGGCCGGACCCTACTCCTTCCCTGTGTGCTCGCCCCCTCCCTATTCTCTAATATATTCAGCCCTATATAAAATTTAAATCAATATATATATATATATATATATATATATATATAATCTTTTAAGCCAAACCCTAACCCTAACCCTAACCAACTTTCTTTTCTTCCAACCTTCCAAAGCTGAACCCTACCCCCTTGTAATTTTCGTACAGCCCCTCCCCTCTAAGATTTTGAGGGAAAAAAATAGTCCCATCTTCATCTCTCTCCTTCACAAAGTTCCATCCTTTATATCTCAACCTTTACACTATCTCTTTCCCCATCTCCTTCATTAAACCCTCTATTCAACTCCATTAAACCACCATCAACGCCATCACCTTCACCTTCCTAAAATTAAGAAGTGCACATCAAGAGCAAGCAAGGAGGAGCACGCGTTAGGCAAATCAAGAACTCGCATCCAGTCCTTTTCTTGGTGTTTCTTGGTAAGCCTTCCAAAATTCTTTTCTTGAAATTTTTCCTTGAATTGTTTTCTTGCAAATAAATAACAAATCAACTTCAAAAACAATGTTCTTGATAAACTCTAACCATGAAAGAATATAGGATTGATCATATACATGCATGTAGAAATAGAAAACCAATTGAAATTAAGAATTGTGCATGCTAGTTAGATTGTGTGCGATTTTGAGAACCAATATGCAAGTTGTAAATCTGAATTTAAATCAATATTAGATATATACTTTTACCAATTTTTACATAGTTTCATTTTATTTAATCACATAAAATCTAACATAAACTTAGTGTGACAAGAAACTAGATTCCTATGTGTAATTTTGACTTATGTCGGCACATAGAAAGATGTTAAATTTTAGGACTGAAAGGTGAGAATTATTTACAAAATCATATTTTTAAATATTTAATGACTATATTTTGATAACCATAAATCATGGCTAGGTATTGGTAATATTCTAGGTTAATTCTATCATCAATGTACCATATCCCAAAAAATTAATTCTAGAATTCAAAGTTAAATTTGGTATAAATTATGTTTAAAATTGCGTATTTATGATTTAATATGGTTTATACACGTCCTTGTGTTGGGACCTAGTCTCGAGTTTTTGATGTCAAAATGCTAGAAACTTGCTCGTGGTATCCCCATAGAAGCATGTGAATTTGTTGTGCCATGATCCCATGTTCATATGTATGATTAGAATATATAATAATCTTTATTATATGTGTGAATTCTTGGATAGGTCTTGGTATTGAGGATTCAACGGAGACTTGGACTACAGGCAAGTATACTTTGTCAAACTTGTACAGTATTTACATGTTTTCTTTTCTACTGTTATTTCTTTTTGGTCATATGGTTGCATGCTTCTTATGTTCATACTTGATCTGTTATCTGCTGCTTTTCCTATTTTCTCGCTTTACATGCACGTATATTATTTTTTATTATATTCCATTGCTTGTTATATTGGTCTTCTTCGTGTTCACATGTGTCTCATGAATATAGTTGCTTAGTCCTATGTCACGTTCCCTTGAACATGACTCGATTATGTGTCCCCGTTTTACTTGGACTTGACTCGACATGAGTTTGACTTGACTTGACCTTGTATCCTCTTAGGCGAGGAGATCAATACTAGGATTGGCTATTTGACCATTCTCGATTGGGATTTCTTGCCTTGAACTACAATAGAGATTTACTCTCGATTGCGAGTCTCTTGTCTTGGACTACAATTGAGATATACTATAGATTGAAAGTTCTTGCCTTGGCTACAGTCTACATGATTTACTTGATTTATTTGTTAGTTGTATCTAGTAATATGCTTCTCTATGGCATGCCACTGTCTTAGTTGTACTTTTTTCTTGTATTTATTTCTTGTCTATCTTGCATGTTATTTACTGTACATGGCATGTATATTATGTATCTTGCTACGTCCCTTCTAAGGACCTGGTGATCTCCGCAGGTTATTGATGAGCTGATACGTAGAATAGGGAGATAGTTGATGACTGTCTGCAGGATTCAGGTATTAATAGTGGTACTCTTTATCATTCTTCAGTATTTTATATTTATTATCATGCCTTCCACTGCTGTTATAGCCTAGTTTTATAGACATATCTTGTTCTTTGGGTCTAATCGAACATATATGTTAGTGGTTGCAGACCACGAACCATATTGTTCCTTCTTGATGTTTATTATTTATGTGGATTGAGATATAGTTATGACTTGCCATGATTAGACATATTACCATAGTTTAGACAGTTTATATGTATTCAAGTTGGACTGGAGTCTACTTGATACGCAGCTGGCATGCTTACGTATCTTGGTCCTACGTATTTTGGGACTGGGACGTGACAGATTTTGCGGACTACGTGCCCTAGTTGCTATTGTTTCAGATTCAGTCTTGTCCCTTTTTGTTTTCATGTCTTTTTTCCTGTCACCTTCATTTATGATGTAAGCATAAGACGTCCGGGGCGGAGAGTCCTTACGCGACTTCTCCAAGGGCTTGATCAATTGTCATCCAAGCTGTCAAGAAAGAAATACACCCTTTGTTTCTCGATTGATTTCAAGTAAACTTTGATATATTTTTCACACTCTATAGCCACTTTGTTAAAGTAGTCGAACTCCCGAAAGATTTTTAGTTTTCTAAAGTACGTAGCCATATGTCGACCATTATGACGAAGACACGATGCTTTGTAACATAAGGTGTATATCCGAACTTCATCATTTTCAGCAAAATATAGCATCTTAAGATAGTCTCAAATTTCTTTCGAAGTACAGACGAATGTACTGCTTCATAATCCCATGCTTCATTGATGACAAAAAACACTTTTAATTTACTCATCTTCATAGAACCAATTATCGTACTTTGGATCATTCGCATCAGGAGACTTGATAGACCTACGAAGATATCAATCTTCTTAATTATCGTACTTTGGATCATTCTCATCAGGAGACTTGACAGACCTACGAAGATATCCATCTTCTGCCTTCATGTATATGGATTTGAATGAGAGGAACCCATAAATCGAACTTTTTCTCATTAAGCAACATATCAATAATTAAATTTGAGTTATCCAATTGTATCATAATCAAAGCAAGTGACGAATTAGTACTATCTTCATAGATCATAGATGAGGGTAGCTTCTATTGACAGGTTAATGCAGAACGAAGTGAAAACTTAGGGCCATGATAGAGTAGAGGCCGCGTTGTGGTACTCTATCAGGAATAGTCGCTGTAAAGTTCTGGCCAGCAATGACAAACGCAACTTGCTGTTTGGTTCTGATTCGGAGAGGAAAACAATGACAATAAGTTGCTCACTAATCGAGAGAGAACAATGATAATATCACGTTCCGATTCGTCGAATCGTTCGTCCTCGCATCGATTAAAGGCAAATCGATCGTACTCGTTAGAGCGTGATGCCGTACAAGACAAGAATGTGCATTTGATAATTCTTTTGAGACAACGAGTTGAAATTAGACAGTGCAGAGAGTTGAACACGCAAAATTAGACTTGTACAAGACAAGAATGTGCATTTGATAATTCTTTTGAGACAACGAGTTGAAATTAGACAGTGCAGAGAGTTGAACACGCAAAATAGGAAGAAATAAGCTTTTCATTGATAAAACTTGCAAAGTATGTGCAAGATCATTTTTACATTACATATGCCGTTGCGGCTACATTCTTTGAAACACAAGAAAAACTTTCGATAAGCTGCCATGAAATAATTCTTGTCGTTCCATACATTCATGCCTCTTTATGCATTTGAACAAAAAACCATCGATCTGAATTGGGCTTCAAAATAGGAGAGCTTCGAGCCGCCTCCCTTTCTTCAGCTTTAGCTAAGTCTCGTGCTCCCGCAGTCCGCTACATTTAGAACTTATTCCAACAGAAGCCGATCTATTAGTTGAAACGGTTCTTATATCATTCATCCAAATCGATTTTATTGATGTCTAAAGATTTTCGTATATACCAAACTCGTTACTGAGTCAGACTAGTCATATATGTTCCCGACCATGTCTGACTAGCCACGAGCCTATTACATAGTGCTTCGCCCCAACGGGAGCAGGGCACTACATAATATACCACTAAGAAAAAAAATTGTCCCGAAACTTAAGAACAAATGTCTGACCTTGATCGACGAATAGTGAAGGATATTTTTCCTTCATTTCTGACTCTAGCTCCCATGTCGACTCCTTAACAGAATGGTTGCGCCACAGCACGCGAACCAAGGACATCGATCGATTTCAGAGAACTTTTTCCATTCGATCCAGAATTTGCACAGGCTCTTCTAAGTATGATAGATCGGCGCGCAGCTCCAACTGATCGAAGTTAACTACGTGACTTGAGTTATGCACGTTCTTTCGAAATTGGGAGACGTGGAAGACGTCGTACACTTCAGCCAGGGCGGAGGGTAGCGCAATCCGATGAGCAACAGTCGCCACTCTCTCAAGGATCTTGAAGGGACCTACGAATCTTGGACTTAACTTGCCCTTGACTTCGAACCGCATAACGGCCTGCATCGGTGTCACTTTTAGGAATACATGGTCCCCGACCAAGAAGTCGTCGACGAGTGTCCGCATAGTTCTTCTGTCGGCTCTGTGCGATGCAGAGTCTGTCTCGAATCATACGGACCTTTTCAACGCTTGCTCCATCAGTTCCGACCCGAGCACCTGTCGTTCCCCGACTTCGTCACAGCATATCGGAGATCGGCATTTTCTCCCATAAAGCGCCTCATAAGAAGCCATCTGGATGCTTGATTGATAACTGTTGTTGTACGTAAAATTCGCAAGCGGCAAATGTGTCCCAACTAGTCTTCAAATCTATCGCACACAAACGCATCATTTCTTCTAGGATCTGATTTACTCTCTGTTTGGCCGTCAGTTTGTGGGTGGTACGCGGAACTAAAATTCAGCTTGGTGCCCAGCGCCGCTTGCAGACTCGTCCAGAAACGTGACAAGAATCGTTCATCTCTGTCAAAATGATCGTAGCCGCCGATGAAGTCGAACAATCTCATCGATGTAAATCTGCGCTAACCAATCAACGGTCCATGATACTTTGATAGCAATAAAATGAGCGGACTTGGTCAATCGATTAATAATGACCCAAATCGCGTCATTCTCCCGCGACGTTTTCGAAAAGCCCAAAATTAAATCCATAGAGATCATTCCACTTCCATGCCGAAATTGTGAGGTTTTGTAGCTCCCCGCCAGATCATTGGTGCTCGGCCTTCACCTGTTGACAGGCCATACAATGGGACACAAAGTTGCCACGTCTTTCTTCATGCCGTGCCACCAAAACGTCGTGCACAAGTCCCTGTACATCTTGGTGCTTTCTGGATGCAACGAGTACTTCGCATAGTGAGCCTCCGCCAGAATTTCTTTTCAAAGTTCAGCATGGTCAGGCACGCACATCCTTCCCTTCACCCGCATTATCCCGGTTTCGTCCACCGCAAAATCGACCGTCTTCCTTGTTGAAATCAGCTCGCACATCTTCATAGGAATGGATCGTCCCCCTGTGCGGTCTTTATCTTGTCGGACAAGCTCGGCTCAAGGTGCAATTGTGCCAATTGTGCCCCTCGATATCGAATTTGGAGTTCGATACCCATTTCTACTAACTCACGTTGAATTTTGCGGTTGATAGCCAGCCATCCCTCGAACATTCTGCTCAGAGCATCTGCTATGACGTTTTTCTTACCCGTGTGTACTCGATCGTCAGATCATAATCCTTAATGAGTTCGAGCAAACGCCGCTGCCATAAGTTCCAAGTCCCGTTGCGTAAAAATATTTTTGAAACTTTTGTGATCCGTGTAGATGCTGCAAGCCACACCATAGAGATAGTGTCGCAATAGCTTCAACGCGAACACAATCGACGCTAGTTCCAGATCATGCGTAGGATAATTCTTTTCGTACTGCTTCAACTGCCTCGAAGCAAACGAAATTACCTTACTTGCATGAGCACGTACCCGAAGCCGGTTCTCGATACATCGCTGAATATCTGAAACCCTCCTGACCCGTCCAGGAGTGCAAAGATTAGGGCTGAGACGAGCCGTTGCTTTAACTCCTGGAAGCTAGATTCACAGTCGTCGTTCCACTCGAATGCGACTCCTATCTGGGTGAGGCGAGTCAGAGGCGACACAATATTGAAAAAATCTTTCACAAATATTCGGTAGTAGCCTGCCAAGCCGAGAAAACTACGAATGTCGCCTGCCGAGGTAGGTCGTCTCCATTCAACTATCGCTTCAATCTTCTTTGGGTCAACCGCGACGCCTTCAGCAGAAATAACGTGCTCAAGGAACGTCACACTGTTCATCGAGAACTCACATTTACTCAATTTAGCATATAGCTGATGTTCATGCAGGGTTTGTAGCACCGTCCTCAAATGCTCGGCATGCTCGTCCTTGTCCTTCGAATAGATAAGAACGTCGTCAATGAATACGACGACGAATTTGTCTATGAACGGTCGGAAGACTCGGTTCATTAGATCCATGAAGGCGGCGAGGGCGTTTGTCAAACCGAACGGCATGACGAGGAACTCGTAGTGGCCGTATCGAGTTCGGAAAGCGGACTTCGGCATGTCCTAAGACTTGATCTTTAATTGATGGTAGCCTGAGCGAAGATCAATCTTAGAAAATACTGTTGCCCCTTGTAATGATCAAACAAGTCGTCTATCCTCCGCAACGGGTATTTGTTTCGTACCGTGGCTTTGTTAAGTTCCCGATAGTCGATGCATAGCCGCACCGATCCATCATTCTTCTTCACGAACAACAATGGAGCACCCCACGGGGAGACGCTAGGGCAAATATATCTGCGATCTAGCAACTCTTGCAGCTGTGCTTTCAGTTCCTTCAGCTTCGCCGGCACCATTCGATAGGGTGTTTTGGATATCGTTCGAGTGTCAGAAAAGGTGTCGATGCTGAATTCTATCTCTCGATCCGGCGGCAACCCTAGCAACTCGTTTGGGAATACGTCAGAAAATTCTACGACGACGTCGGTCTGTACCGTGCCTGCAATCTCCTTTCTCGTGTCTCGAACTGATGCTAGGTACCCGCTACAACCAGAATGCAACATGCGCCTTGCCGAAATCGCCGATATCACCATAGCCGTCTTCGACGCTGCCCGCACGAGTAGAACTCTGTTTCGCCAGGGAGATGGAACACAACTTTATTCTCCGCACACTCGATAGTTGCGTTGCATGCACCCAACCAATCCATGCCGAGGATGATATCGTACTCCTTGATGTCGAGGACAATAACTTTCAAGGATAGATTCCTCCCATCGATGCAGATGTAACCGTCCCTACAAATTTCAGTGGCAGTCATATCTACTCCCGATGGAGTGCTAACACTATAATTCATATCTAGTAATTGCATGGTAATTTATTTTCTTCTACAAAGTCAGCAGATATGAAGCTATGCATAGCACCCGAATCGAACAGTACTTTAGCATGCATATTTTTATAGAGTAGTATATATGTTACAACCGTGTCAGATGCGAACACTTCATTCCGAGTCAGTGCATAGACTCGGCCTTGTGCCCCCTGACAATTTTGTGGCTTCACGGGCACTGCGTTTGCGCCATTGGCAGGAGACACCCTATTCTGATTTTGGACGTTTCTTGGAGGATGTAGGTTCGCCCTTCTCATTAGACAATATGTCGCCTTGTGGCCTACCTGGCCACACGTGAAGCATTCGTATACATGGCAGTCGAATGCGCGATGTCCGTTCAATCCGTATTTATTGCGGCACACCCCCGAATTATCAAATGCATGTTGGCGCTTTGGCACTACCGATCCTCCAGCGTCGTAGGGGCAATTGTTAAAATTATTACGGACGGCTGACACTGCTCTATGCGATGCTCGACCGAAGATCCACTCGCTATTAAGTGCAGCATTTTAGGACTCTCTGTAGGTCTGACATTTTTGGTACATGACATCCCTACGAAGATCATCATTCAGGCCTTGTTGAAAGCGCTCGTACCACGCTTCCTTATTCGACAGGAAAATCCCGGCAAACTTCGCAAATTTTGCGAATTTTACGTCGTAGTCTTCGACTGACATGTTTTCTTGTTTCAAGGACATCAATTCGTCCTCTTTCAGTCGACGGACGACACAAGGACTATATTGCTCGAGGAAGGCCTGCTTGAACGTCTCCGACGAGATCTTGGTGGAGGAGTCGGCTTCGTGGAGTTCCTGTTTCTTTACCTCCCACCGGTTGTAGGCCCTCAAAAGTAGCTGCATAGCCGCACACGCCACCCTTTTAGATCCCTTAATGTTGAGAAGATTGAACAGGCCCTCGATCTTCACTAGCCATCCCATTATCTCGTCGGGTTCCGCTTGGCCATTGAACTCAGGTGGGTTCATTTTCTTAAACTCAGTTGCTTTAAACAAAAAAAGGAAGACAGAGGCTTTATCGTTACTAGCAGCACTTCTTCTTCTTCTCCTTCTGATGCGTCAGTCGTCGAATTCTGTTGAGTTACCATGTTGCTCACGATCCGGGTCATTGCATCCATCTGTTTCTGTTGGACACTGAATTGGGCCTGGATCTGCGCCTGCAGTTGTTGTTACTGCATCTCCGCCTGGCAATGTTTGACTTCCACGGGGCGCAGTAATCGCTCCATGGTAGATTCGCTAGGTACCTCCTCCTCGGTACTATCTGTGCTAATCAACGTGGCATTGACAGCAGGGACACCCAATTTCTTCGTCATTCCTACAAAATTGAGCAAACTCGTTAATATTCTCGAAAATATCTACGGGCTTATCTGTATGAAACGATTATTCCATGCAACATATGTCAAAAAGCAAAAACTTTTGAAAAATCGCAACGTCTAAAAGAAAATATTTTCGAAAGGTTCGAGGTGTGAACCATGCTCTGATACCAACAGTCACGTCCCGATTCGCCGAATCGTTCATCCTCGCATCGATTCAAGGCAAATCGATCGTCTTCGCTGGGACGTGATGTCGTACAAGTTTAAATTAGACTTGTACAAGGCAAGAATGTGCATTTGATTATTCTTTTGAGACAACAAGTTAAAATTAGACAGTGCAGAGAGTTGAAGACGCAGAATACGAAGAAATAAGCTTTTTATTGCCAAAATTTGCAAAGTATGTGAAAGATCATTTTTTTACATTACATATGCCGTTGCGGCTACATTCTTAGAAACACAAAAGAAAAACTTTCGACAAGTTGCCATAAAATAATCCGTCGTTCCATACATTCATGCCCCTTTATACATTGAACAAAAAGCCTTCGATATGAATTGGGCTTCAAAATACTTCAAAATATGAGAGCTTCGAGCCGCCTCCCGCTCTTCAGCTTCAACTTAGTCTCGTGCTCCATACATTCATGCCCCTTTATACATTTGAACAAAAAGTCTTCGATCTGAATTGGGCTTCAAAATACTTCAAAATAGGAGAGCTTCGAGCCGCCTCCCGCTCTTCAGCTTCAACTTAGTCTCGTGCTCCCGCAGTGCGCTCATCACCTGGGGAGTTAGGGGTTAGCACACTTGCTAGTGAGAGAAACAAACCCACTCGTATAAACCGATACTGCTTATTAAGGATTACGAGCATTCGAAGTGATCTTTCTATTTAGAACTAAATGAGTTGCAGTTCATATCGAAGGCATAGTTTAAAGCAGTAAACAACATAATCAATTTCAATTTATCTTACCACGGCCGTGCTCCTCCCTACATAAAACAGATATAATACTTACTACCTGCACAAGACAGTAGATGAGCATGCTATCTTATATGCGGTCATTGGTGTTACGACACCACGAGGGACAATTCTCAATGGTATTGCGACATGTCCTATTAGTCCAGGTTGCGAGCCTAACTGGGGGTCTCGCAATGCCTCGTGCGAAGCACGAATCTCAAATTCCTCCTAGGTCGATTCGGTCCCGGCGTCCCGGATACCGTTTCGAGAAAAACAATACCTTGTGCACAAGTTGTCGATGACCATGCAAGTGTGTGAACAGTTTAAGCTAATGAACATAATGCACGACACAAACAGAATTTAGTAGTAAAAATCTACATCTCGCGCAACAATTCATTAATTTCCATCAAAGCTGTATGTTCGATTTGGCGACTCACAAGTACCAAATACTCCGAGGCACCGTGCCACAAATCAATGTTTCAATGTCCTTCCTTTCAACAGTTTTTTCGGTTTTGAACCAATTTGCTCGTCTCGATGTGAGGCACTAAGTTAATGTCTCTAGGCCTATTTATTCCAGTTACATTACAATTAGCCCATGTTCTTTATCTTAGTGGCACAGTATATATATTCAACCAGCATCATCGTTTTGAACGTTGAACATGAAAATTTGTTGACGTGAAGGAGTAGAAAAGAAGGGGCTGAACCACCCACCTAAAAGAAATGCGCTGAGAGTAGGAGATCGCTTCGCAACGGTTAGACTTCAATTACGCGAACTCCTGCAATGGCACGAACATCATATTAGAATTATTTCTTCAATCCTTCCCCTTCGAAATTTCTAAAAGTGCATTCAGAAATCGACGCGAAAGCACACTCATCAAAACCAAGCAGCAAAACCATTCAGAAAACTAAGAAAACCAACAGCAGACCGGTCCCGTCGAAGGGACTCTTATTTAGAGCTCATTCGCCAAGAGACAGTCTGCTACATCTAGGACTTATTCCAATAGAAGCCGATCCATTAGTTGGAACAGTTCTCATATCATTCGTCCAAATCGATTTTATTGATATCGAAAGGTTTTCGTATACCAAACTCATTGCTAAGTCAAACTAGTCATATATGTTCCCGACCGTGTCTGACTTACCACAAGCCTATTACATAGTGCTTCGTCCCAACGGGAGCGGAACACTACAAATAAGAAGTCACTTGCTAATCAATGGCATGACGCCAAGAGGAGAGCAACGTCAAGAAGTCACTAACCAACCAATGACTGATACCAAGAAGAGAATGCTAGGAGAGAATGATCTAAATCATATATTATTTATCTCATTGTGAGGTGGTTATATACAATATAAAATCCTGGAAGAATAGGAAACACTTCTAACAAGCACCCACCATTATAGTAGGACTTGAGACAATGATTACAAGAATTGTTTACAAAGATTACAAAATCAACATAAGAAGCTATCATCAACTCTTTAACTAGGACTCGGATGTTCAGACTTGCACATCTTTCACAAATTGACAGCACCATGTGCTAGGAAGCATGGATACTCCGAAAACAATTACCATGTCCATGTTGAGCACATATCAGCACAGCATAGATGCTCCAAAACACACTAGTACACATCAATCATTGATGTGTCAGTGTCGACATGTCAGAATTGTGCATCATCCATGGCCGTGCAACATAGACCATGTGCTTTCAATTTCATCCATAGTTCTTCATAAAAGTTGTGATGGTGTGCTTTTTCTTCCATGCACGACCGGACTCACAAACCCCTAACGAACCTAAAATATTTCTGTATCTACACATCCTAAATTGTCACCTACAAGTGCAACGCTAATCCACGTGCCATCTATTCTCAACCGTCCCAAAAGACAGAAGACATGTTTCCTCTTTTTCTTCTCATTTGACTGTAGTTATGCCAAACTAGTTTCTTCACATTATACTGTTAAGTATGCCATCAACTTGATTGACCTGCAAAGTCATTCTAACAAGGGATAACCTCATAAAAGAAAGTGACTTGCACCCGAGACAGAGTGACATACGCAAATAGCCACTCGGAGACGATAAAGGATGTATTAATTTATCACAACTGGAGTTCCGCAGTTATTTGAAGAGAAACAACAGAACAATTACCGGCAATAAAAGAAGAAACATTTGACATCTAGCTTATACTACTGTGAAGAATATCCGCTTACGCGCAGGAGAGCCACAGGAGAAGGGCAAGAGACACATCGCCACAGAAGATACTGTGGCTCTTTAGTTGTATCTGCACTAGCATTGAGAGGATGGATTGTTCTATGGAGGCGCTTTCGTGATCTGGGCTGTACTTGGTGGACAGCAAATCTTAAAGATAATCTTTTTACACTAAAACATCCTTCTAGTTAACAAAAGAAAGCAAAAACAAAAGGCTTATTTAGTTTTAGGGTCTCAAAATTTGCTTTTAGGTTTCCATATTATCTAGAAGAGGGTTTGGATTTAGTCACCATTGACTTAAGGCTGACCATCTCCAAATGTAAATTTGGAATATCATACATGACCCTAAAACTAAATACAAATTTCGAAGATTATGAAGACCTAAACGAGATCCAACGGTTAGCCCAAGTCAACCATTAGGACAAGAGAAGACCTAAATGAAATCTAACGGTTAGCCTAAGTCAACTGTTAGGCCAAGATCCAAACCTTCTTCTGAACAATATGGAGACCGGGACTTTTGTGCACGCTACATTTCATGCCGCCTTTTGGGCTCACTGCTCCCAACTCCCACTGTTTTTATAAATAGAAAGAATAATACGTCTCTGTAGCTCGATCCACTGATCTTCCGCTGCCCAGCCATGTCTTATACCTCTCTCGGGTAACCACAAAGGGTCACTCGAGTTTGGCAACAATACGGAGACCTAAACGCAATCAAACGACCACATACACAAGTACTATAGAGATAGATCTGTGATTCCAATTCCGAAAGGGAGGGGAGGGAGAGTGCTGTTGCTTACGTCGCGGCAGAGGGGCCGAAGAGGGGGTTCTCCCTGAGGGGTTGGAAGGAGAAGCGGTGGAGGAAAGAGGCGACGCAGGAGGGCTGGTAGGGGTTGGCTCTGTGCGCGGGGCAGTTGTTGATCCCCATCGCCACCAGGAACATCGCCACGTTCGCCACCACGAGCACCGGCACCATCCACGCGGTCCACTCCCTCTCCTGCGACTCGTAGTAGAACGGACCACCGCCTCCTCCTGCTGCGGCGGTTGAGGAACCGGGAGCGGGCCTCTGCTTCGGGCCTCTGCCACCTCTCTCCACGTCCATGCTTGAAGACATTGGCCGGAAATTTCGGAGATCTCTTGATTTCTTCTTCTTCTTTTTTCTCAATTGGGTTTTGGGGGGGATCGAGTCGGTTGAGTAATAGAGTAGGTAGTAATATAGAGAGAATTATTTTATTTAATTTGGAGTTGAGTTTGGTGCGGATGCCAACGGCGCTGTTTACTTGCCTTGGTAAGTAGTAAACCGTGTCCAATGATATTGACGTCTGCCACTGACCACTTCTACTTGCGTTCCCTCCTAGATAATTAAAGTGTCACTGTCATCGCAAATTTTAATTAGTGTTATAGATATTAAAGTGTCACTGTCATCGCAAATTTTAATTAGTGTTATAGATTTTGAGAGTCTTGCTACGAAAAGCCTTGTTAGCAATTCGGCAGACGAAAAAAATTCGGGACGACAAAAATACGAGTATAAATCGGCACAATATAAGTAAAATACGGTAAAAAATTCGGTCAAAAAATTGTCTAACGAAAAATATTCGGATTAGATTTAATTCGTGTTTAGTACGTTTCATATGAACAAATTCGGCACTAAAAATTCGACATATATATATGGCCCACCCACCTCTACTCCTTCATAAACAAGGGTTCAGTGTGAGAATAAGATGAGGTTGGGGAACATTATATAAAAAAAAAAAAGTGAAAGTAGGATGGAAAACCGAAAGATTTTTCTTTGATTGTTGCAAGCAACATGAGGAAAGATTCTTAGTCAGCAAGAGTCAAGAAAGTGAAAACTGTTGGGTTTTTCAGTCAAGTTTTTTTGGCCGAATGTTTTAAAAATTCGTACGGTACGTGTTTAAAACTCCACAGGCTTAAAATTCGCGTACAAGTATGAATTTTTCAAACGTACGCAAGTATTATACGTTTATGTAAGATACGGAAAAATTCGCGTATAATACGCGTTTTATTCGGGTGATTGCTAACAAGGACGAAAAGTACTGTTAAAAATGATTGTCATTTATTTTGTATTAGGAAAATGCTAAGTTTATAACCAAATACTTACAACCTTTTTACAATCTCTCTCTCTCACTTCTTACACATGGATCCCATCGGATCCCACCTCCCCTCTCATCCCCTACTATATGGGCTCCATCGGATCCCACCACTTTTTCCTCTCCTCTAATCGAAGTCTGTTGGCACTTATTTTTGTAGTACTTCGTACAAATAGAATTGTCAAAATTTTGACAATGTTATTATTTTTTTTTATTTTTTTTTTTTTTTTTTGCTTTCACGACTGTCTAACAGTTTTACAGTCCTAAGAACTGTTAAAATTGTAAAGCCTTAAGACAATTTTGTAATACCAATTACACTTGCCATTATTTATTAGGTAAATATGCATATGTATATCATAATATTTTTCTACTTTAAATTATTATAATTAGCAAGTTATCTTATAAATATTCTGATTTTCTTTTTTAATTTCCATCTTACTCCTCACATGTAACTAACAAGTGACGGAGTTATCCAATGATTATGGGATCACACATGTAAAATTAATTGTATTATGCTATCCAGTATTGTCAGAACCTGATAGGACCGGCGGTCCGACCAGTTTGCCAAAAAAATCGGTACGATCTGACTTGAACCAAAAAAATTTAAAGAACCATCGATCTTTTTTCATAACCAGGTTTAACCAGTGAACCGGCCAAACTGGTTCATAATTGAACCGACCAATTTTGGTTTTTTTAAAAAAAACTCAAAAATATTTATCGTGTACGATTTGGACCATTTGGTTCCTAGTTTTGAGAGACCTTATAGTTGTAAAATTAAACCAAACCAAACATGCCGAGAACCAATTCAAACCAAGAAGTAAATGTGGATATATTATCTATTTGAACCAAACGAAACCAAATCTATTTGAACCCCGGTTGACCCCAGTCCGGCTAATCCCAAAAAAATGGGTTCAATCATCAGTCTGGTTTTTAAAACGTTGGTGCTATCTAAATAATTAAGCCAAATTAAAGTGGTCTAATTGAAAAATAGGCTTAATGGTATAATTATCGTAAAGATAATATATAGATACCATAGAGATAAATCTAATTTGATGAGGGACCAAATTAGAAATATCAAAAACCTAGAATATATAGGGGGTGTGTGTATGTGTGTGTGTGCGTGTGCATGTGTGTGTGCGCGCGCGCACGCGTGTTCATTAAGGTTATGGTCCCCAATTTGTACGGCCACAAAAGAGAGGTGTCGCTCATCATTCCTGGGTGTACATATTTTCTTGCACTATTCCTATACATTGTTTTTGGCATCTGTAGCATGTGTGCCAGTACTCTGTAATTATACCTAATCGTGTCATGGAACAACGTCTCGTTACGGAATAGTGTGCCACCCCTTGTCCTTGTTTGGTTGTAGGTGTGGTTCACTCTTTCGATGACAAAATACTGGACCGTGTTGTAATCCGGATTATAATTATTCAAGAATGCTTATGATAACGTAGCATGGCATTAGGCATTGGGTAGAGCATGTTAGGGTTAGGGTTTAGTGTAGCAACCCCACCCGCATAAATATTCTCTTCAACTCTCTTCTCATCACTTTCATTCATTTCTCCAACCAACCTGTCACGACCCGCTACCCAAATTGTTGGGCCAGGCCGAGTCATGCCCAGCCTACGTTGAGATAAAACATAGTAAGCTGTTCTAAAGACAACAGGATAAGACTAAATGTGCTAACAGTTCTATAAGTGAAATAAAGTCATAAATGCTCCAAACACAAAAGTCGTCTCATATAGAAATAAGTCCAAAGTACAAGTGATCTGAAATGTAAAACTGGATACATGTCCAGTTATAAAATATGTAGCCTAATACATGACTACACTAAATATCCCAAACAGCTAAGCAAACTAGACGAGTCTCCCCGCAGGAACATCCTCGTATGGCAAAGCCGGGTCCTCGGCAGTATCTCTATAATATGTATCACAGAGTAACTCCTCCTCAGTAAGGACACCTACAAGATTATCCTGTCAGGACGGGAGCAAGTACTGAATCTAACAAACTAGCATATGAAACATGGAAATGAACATAGGAGGAATAACTGGAAAGTATGGCATCACATAGTCTATCATGGCAAGGATACATATGTCATAGAGACAGATGTATATGTAATGTTTAAACTGTAGCAAGTACGTGATCGGTCAATAGATGTACAATGTACTGTGGTACATGTAAATGAAATGTACATACGTACAAGTTAACAAGCATAGGTGTACATCCGTACAGAAATGCGGGATAATGGCCTGCGGCAAGGTATGCATATAAAATGCGACCTCGCTCGCTACTATAGGGGGGTCATGATCACGTACACTACTATCAGTTTCCCTATAACCCATATTTTAATCATGTGAGAGATACATCAAGACTGTTCTAAGCATGGTAGTAATAGAAAGTACAACATGTGACATTTTAACTTGCTACCCCAAGGATCAGCATTTAACATGGTTGGATTTGCAGTTCACTTATGTGACAATATGTAAAGTTTGTAGAAAGTACTTGCCTCTAGCAAAGCAAAACAAGCTGCGATATAAGTGCTATGGATGTTCAGTAACTCGTCACTGTAGAAATAAATACAATAACTTAGTTTTTACACTAAGCTAAAACGCTAAGACACTAAATGGTGCGACACGACTTGTGACTGGGTACCTAGCCAAAATGATAACTTTGGCATAGGAGACCAATGTGGGGTGACACACTAGTTAGTCTTTACACTAGTGAGGGGTGGGGTTCAACACGGCTAAAACTCAAAATAACACAAAAAGGCTACAAGTCGTAATTAATCAATAAATAAATCAAATGATCATTGTGTTCTAACAATTTTAGAGATAGACAAAAAGCCTAGTTTTACTTAAAGTAAAGTACCAAAAAGATCCTTGCTAATTATAGAAATTTATTATAATTTTTCTGGAATTTATTAACCAGTACAAATATTTTATAAAAATCAGTTTTTCCTAAGCATACAGAAAATGAGTTTTGGTTCCACAAGCCAAACTAGTGGCAAAACTATAATTTAAATACTACAAAAATTATACTAAATTAGCTAAAGTAACATAGTATCTAAGTACTATTTTTCCAGAATTTTAGCAATACTTTAAGTATTTTTAGAAATCCAAAAACAGCATTGCACACAATTAAAATTAATTAATTAATTATCTGCGTATTTTTGTCCATGTATATAATTTGAACCAAAGTTCAAATACAGGACCCAAGGCCATGAATCAAGTCCAATATGACTTGTACAGGTCTTGAATGTGTGAAAACACACTTGGACCCAAAAATCCATGCTAGGCTTGGACACCAAGTGGTTGCAGTAATTTAAATACACTAAAATATAATTTAGTAAAGGTGCAAAATAATTATTAATATTTTAATAAGGTAAAGTTTATACAGAGTGAATATATACATACATATGTAAAAAGTACATATATCTATGTATAAGGAAAATACTTAATTTATAAAGTATATATATAAGGAAACACTTAATTATAAAGTGTAAATAATATATATACACATGAAAATATATACATATACATATATGTACATAAATACATATAAATATATATATAAAAGTTTACTAATTATAAAATTATATATACATATATAATATACTGTCAAAATACAGTAAATAAAATATATATATATATACTAATATATATATATATATACACAAATATATAAATATATATATATAGAAAAAAGAAAAAGGAAAAGAAAAAGAAAAAGAAACAGAAAAAGAAAAAGCAGAGGGCTCGAACCCTGCCCACAGGAAAGGGGGGAATTCAACACTGCTGCGCTGGCCAGTGGGCCAATTGGCCCGCTGTGTTAGGATTAGACTTAGGTAAATTTTATTTAGGTTTTGTTTAATTAACACATAAAAAAATAATAAATCCGACCCTGTGTCCTGACAGTTAGGGACACAGGTATTTACGTGTCTGGGTCGATTCGACACGCACGACACGAGTTTCACGTGTCCAGTTCCACACTCGTGCTCGCCAGGACACGGCGAACAACATAGGTGGACACGAGCCTCACACGATACGGTTTGACACAAATACTCACGTGTCCGGTCGTCGAAGGGGGGTTTCGGGGGTCGTGGACGGCGGAGGAGACGTCGGGACGGCGGCGCTTCGGTGGCGCTGCACTCAGCTCGTCGGGGCGCGTCGAATGGTGGCGGTTGTGGGCGGTGACGCTTGTCGGGGGGGGGGGCTGGACGAGCGTTCGTCGGAGCTAGGGCTACGGTTAGGGTTTTTCGCCGGAGTTGGGGCTCTACGGTGGTCGGAGGTGTTCGTGGTGGTCGTGGTGGGTTAGGGCTCGGTCTGGGGTGTCGAAGGGGGGGTTTTATAAGGGGTTAGGGCGGTTCTAGGTCGGTCGGGGCAGCCAAAAATGGCGGGGGGTCAGTCGACGTCGAGTCATCGGTCAGTCGGGGGCAGGGATGGGTAGGTTAGGTTTTTTCAGTTTGGCCCCCTAGTTTTAGGAAATTGCACACAGGGCCCTAACCGAGTATGAATGCAAATATAATTTGCATTCCACATATTAAAACAATCTAAATAATTACAAAACTGTATTAAAATAATTATATTAATTGCAAATTGATATTAAAACATTTAAATAAATTACAAAATAATATTTTTAATATATAAAACTCATTTAAAAATCATTTAAATATTCTAGAAAAATTCCTAAAAATCTAAATAATTATTTTAAGGCTAAATTGACACTAAAAATTAATTAACACTAATTAAAATAAAATTTGAAAAACAGGGGCTTACAAGTCTTCCCTCCTTGAAAAATTTCGTCCTCGAAATTCACAAGGATTGAAGACCCTACAATATTCTAACATAGCAAGCAATGCAATAAATGACTAAGGCTATGATCGAAACTAACCTCTAAGGTATCAAGCGGGAACGGGTGGTTCCCTCGCAGCGGTTGGATCGAACAAGTAAGGGTATCTCTCCCTCATGTCCGACTCCCTCTCCCAAGTAGATTCACCTGGGGAGTGACGGCTCCAAGCTACTCGTACTAGGGGTATAACCTTGTTCCTCAGCCTCTTCTCTCTCCTGTCCAATATCTCCACTGGCTGCTTAGAAACTGTAAGGCTCGGTCCGACCTCCAACTCTGAATGATCTAGCACATGACTGGGGTCTGGAACATATCTTCTCAGCTGAGATACGTGAAAGACATCGTGAACTCCTGCTAGGTTGGGTGGAAGTGCAACCCTGTAAGCTACCTCTCTGATCCTGCCAAGTACCTCGAACGGCCTGATGTATCTGGGGCTCAGCTTCCCTCCTCGTTCGAACCGGATCGTCCCTCTAGTAGGTGATATCTTCACTAGCACCATATCACCGTCTGCGAACTCTATCGGTCTGCGACTAGCATCAGCCCAGTGTTTCTGCCTATCCTGAGCTACTCTGAGCCTGTCTCTGATCATCCCGACTTTCTCTGCTGCATCCGTGATTATCTCTGGCCCAAGCATAACTCTGTTTCCAACATCATCCCAAAAGAGCGGTGTGCGGCATCGTCGTCCATAAAGTGCCTCGAAAGGAGACATACCGATACTGGCTTGGTAGCTGTTGTTGTATGAAAACTCTACCAAGTGCAGATGGCTCTTCCATGATCCTCCGAAGTCCAGCACGCAGGTCCTCAGCATATCCTCCAGTGTCTGTATCGTCCTCTCGGACTGTCCATCTGTCTGCGGATGGTACGCCGTACTGAACTTGAGCCTACTGCCCAACTCCTCCTGCAAGCTCCTCCAGTAGTGGGATGTAAATCTGCTGTCTCTGTCTGACACGATGCTCACCGGCACTCCGTGTAGGCAAACTATCTGCTGCATGTATAGCTCTGCCAAATTCTCGGTGGAAAGCCCCACCTTGAAGGGTATGAAGTGCGCACACTTCGTCAGCCAGTCTACGATTGTCACGACCCGTACCCTAGAGTAAGGGCACGAGAAGTGGGAACATCCAGCCTACGCCGCAGTGTCGGCGGTAGAACGCTGTCCTAGGTCAATCATCTAACAATATAAAAGTACCTGTACAGTTTATACTCTCCGAATGGAGGTGACAAACTGAAAACAATCTCAATCATATCTAGGTAGAAGAATGAAAGATAGATAGACAGATGGTAACTCAAAGAGAACAGTACAATAGATGAAATAAGTCCAAGTGTCTAGGATAACATAACATCAGAATGTCAACCCAATATACAATAAGTCTAAGAGTCTATACATCTCAAAATACAACTCAGAATGTGAGACAAAATAGTAATACAGAAATAACTGTCTAGCTAAACTAGCCTAGACTACTGGGGTAGCATCCTCAGCTGCAGGTAGATCCTGTTGAGGGTCCACAACATAAGTGTCATCTAGTCCTGCTCCATAATAGGTAGTCACCAGGGCCTCATCCTCATCCTCTGTAATATTTTCAACAGGTCCAGTCAGGACAGGAACGAGCATAATACATCTCACGCAGTGTATAGTATGATAGAAAATATAAAGTATGCAATAGAGTAAAATACAGGAACTGCTGAAGGAAGATACATGTAGCAAAAAAGATAGCTGTAAAGGAAATATCTACTGTATATAGAGAACTGTAAGTGGCTAGTGATGTAGAGCACAAGATAGGCATGTGAATGGCTAGAATTTATACATGATTACACTACAGAGTTTGCACATGATTACACTACTTTGGAATTATTCACATGTCCACTTCTACTCCCCCGTTTCCCCAATCAATACACAAGGATCTATTTATGTTACGTTAAGATTCGTGATAAGCCCATAATTGGGTGATACGTGAGTGATTCATGAAGATTCATGAAGGCTCGGTGATCATGAGAGTACATGAGTCACTAGCTGATACATGAAGATACATGAAAATAGAAGCATGAGATACATGATATAAGTGAAACACACGTGACAAAAGTATCTGATGCTCCCGAGGGGGATAACATCTCATAAAAAGATCCATATAGTACCAATCCGTGATAACAATCGTGTCAGCATCAAGTAAAGTAATCTAGAGCAAGAATATAAATCCTGGTAAGTATGAAACGGTCAGAGAATGTACTCGCCTGATAACTGAATGTCTGAAGAGGATATACTGTCTGAGGAGAGGTGTATGGCTCCTAATCAGAGCAATACAAGTCACAATGTATCCACAATGGTAAAAATAAAGTATACGATGCATACGACATGATTCTAGGTCAATCTGGTCAAAAGTCAACTCTTGGTCAACTTAATAGTCAAACTAGGTCACAGGAAGTCATACTAGGTCACAGGGAATCAAACTAAGTCAAATAAAGTCAAACAAGGTCAAACAAGTCAAGATTAGTCAAATCTAGGTTAAAGTCAACTCCTGGTCAACAAAGGTCAACTAGTAGGTGTTTTGGGCCATTAGGTCGATTTGAGTTAGCCCCAAGCCATAGTTTAGTCACTTAGGTTCCATATAACCTATATTTAGAAGTCATATATATATATATACATATCTATATATAGATATACCCATGTCTATTTACTACCTTTATATATATATATCAATATAGGCATAACTATATACAATACCAAAACCCACATATGTATATAATGACACTATATGTAATTCTAATACAATATATATATATATATATATATATCAATATATGTGAATACACTATATATAATACCAAACCCACATATGTACATATATATAGATAGCTATCATATATACATATATATACATTTTCATATATATATATATAAACCCATATATACCCTCAACTATAAATACCATATATAACCAAATATATAAAATACTATATATATACTCACTATATATAACATATATATAAATACATATATATTTACATATAACATATATATATAGAGAGAGAGATGTGAACAAGGGAGAAAGGGATAGAGAGTGAAAGAGAGAGAGAGAGAGAGAGCTGGACAGTGAGAGAGAGAGGCTCTGGATACTCACAGGAAAGGGGAGGGGGCTGTTCTCAGATTTCCTGAGAACAGGAAATCAGCCCCCAAATAATACACAAGAGTGCACACACATACCTACCTATATACATACATGTATACACACATGTATATACAAGTATACATCCTAAAATCCCACCTACACACTCACATACACATATACTACCTATACATACACTGAAATACACATATACATGCATATGTCATAATCAAAATAGATTTGAAATTCATTTGAAAAACTGGAAAATAATCCCAGAAATTGGGATACTGTGCATGTATCAGAAATTTGGGGAAAACCCGATTTCAAATCTTAAACCTAGCTAAGACTCAATACCAATGGTTGGTAATCGTGCCCCTAGGTGTACTCGTGTCCCTCGTATCCCTAAGTGTCCACCACGATACGACACGACGTGTCAATCTCGTGAAAAACCCAATTGGGTAAATTTACAGTACACTGGAATTGGCACTGTATCGTGCACGTGTTCACGTGTCTCGTGCTCACGACACAGGACACGTGAGGTGTCGTGCTCGTGTCCCTAGGTTCGCCTAGGGTCAGGCTAGGTGTCTAGCAACCTGAGTCGTGTCCACGTGTCTCACAGAGTCGACACGAGACCCGTATCAGTCGAGAAAACTCGACTGATACGCACGGTTTATACTGCATCGTGCAGAGATGCACACGCCTCGTAGACACGACACGGGCCACGTGGGGCCTCGTGGTCATGTCCATGTGTAGCCCACGTGTTGGGCTACACAATCGTGTCACCACGAGGTGTCCACGACTCGTGTCCGTACGACACGAAGGCCGTGTCAGTGAGGAAAAATATGCGCGTGCAGTGCAGTGCACGACCAGTGCACGTGTCCTCGTGTCATCGATAGGACCCGAGAGTGTCTCAAACTCGAGGAGGGGCATGACAGAGGTTGCCCCCTCCTCTGTGTCAATTTTCTCGGGTCCTCGTGTCCTACAGTGTCCGCACTAGGTATCGAGTAGCAGGGGAGGCTACTCAGTCTCGTGCGCGCGTGTCGAAGGGTCGTGTGCTCCACACGTGGCACGTAGAGCCTCGTGCTCGTGTCAATGGACAGGTGGGGTGGTTAGGTTCGTGTCTAGGTTTCTGTATCGTGTCCACGACTTGTGTGAACACGACAGGAAGTGTCAAACAGTCGGGTTTTTCAGTGTCATAGTGTAGTTTTAACAGTGTGTTCGTGTCCTATTTTGGACACGGACACAACTCGAAGTGTGCTCAGTCAACTAGGGTTTTGTCCTATATGTCTAGGGCTACCCAAAAATATAATTTGTTTTGGAAAAACACAAAACCAATCCTTTGTGGCATTTCACCAAACACTGTAATTAGAACACAGATACGTGTCCGATACGGACACCAAACCAATCCTAAATCTCACCAAACTTAGCCTACAGTTCCATGGTACCTAGATGCATGCATCTATGAAGACAAATCAGAATATTAACTAGGTTTGAGGGCATTTACCTATTTGTGTATTTCCAAAGGAAAATCAATGAGAGGGGGGGTGTCCTTCCACTTGGTGATGCCCAAAGCTCACGAAATCTGGATTGCTAGCCTCTCTTAGCACCCTTGATGTTGTAGGGTCCCAATGCAAAAGACTAGAGTCAATTTGGATCAAAATTGATCAAGTTGTGGGTGTTTGAAGAAAATGAGATTTTTTTAGGTTTTAATTCATGCAAATTGATCATGAATGAATTTGAGGGGATTATATAGGAAGGGGGTAGTGTTTGGCTGCCATGGGGGTAGGGGAGGGTGTCCTACCACCTTTCAAACTTAGCCCCTAAGTCTTTGACTAAGGGGTTAGATATTTAGGTTCTAAAATATCTAAAAAGTGAAATATCTAGATATTTATCTAACTAGATATTTATACATAAAGCTAACATCCTCTACTTAGTCTTCTAGGTTAGTTGCTAACCTCTAGATTAGGCTAAACTAGGTTAGAAGCTAACATGACACTAATCAACTAATTAAATAATAATAAATCACATAAATCCAAATAATTCCAAATAAATCCTAGAAAATTACCAAAATACCCTTTAGGCTAAAAAGCCCTAATTTGATGTTCTAAACCTATGGCTACGCTCACATGATCATGTTTAGTCTTTAGGTTATGAAATCTCTAGGGTTTATACTAGGGTTATAATAGTAAGTCACAAAGTCATAAGTCATGACTTAGAAAATAGTTTTATCTAACTAAAAATCACCAAAAATCATATCATGACTATAATACCATTAATAAATAATAAAAATAATAATTTTTCAAAAATACCCCAATTTCAGAAAACTGGGTGTTACAAGTCTACCCACCTTAAAATAATTTCGTCCTCGAAATTTAGACGGTCGTACTCCTCCTAGGTCAAACCTCCAACAATCAGGGACGAAGCCACTACCTAGCAACATGCAAGGTCAACAAGCAAAATATGGATAGTAGACCTATACTGGGTCATGTCCAAAAATTGGCTGGCAGTTTTAGGTCATAAGGTGTCCTTAATCCAAATTGAAATCAAAAGTAACTCCATGGGGTAAATCAGGATGGAGTCTCGGGTCAGAAAAATCGTACTAAGCAAATGAAGCACACAATGGTATGCCTGAGTGGGACACTAAGGTCATGGGTGTAAAGTGTCATGTCTAGGTCATGTATGTGAAGTCAGTTTTGAGAAAACAACTAGTCTTGTGCTCCTAATTTAAAAGTCACGGTAATGTGCCTACGATGATCATAATTTAGAGTGGGAAAAGTCTATGTTACCTAAATTGAACCAAAAATTATGATGCAATAGTGGTACCAAGGGGATAGGTTAAATGGGACAGTCTGTGGTCTCATCTAGGTGCACTAGTCATTCTAGATCAAGGCTGTCCTATGGTATCAAAACGTACAAGCAATCTAGGGTGTCCTAATTGGGAAGGTAAGGGAACAACAATCATCAAGGCTATAGGGCCGTCTACCATCCTATATGAAAATTTGTCATTAACAAGTAAGTGAGAAATCATTAAAAGTTACTATTCCATAAAGTGGTAAAAGAAAATTGAAAATTTAGGCACAAACAATCACAAATAGATTTTAGTCTTGACATGATCTAAGTTGATCAATTTCAGGATAAATCAAGATTTGGGCAAGGTGAAAAATCAATGAAATTAAGTATGAGCACGAGCATCCAATGATGAAGATCCAGGTCATGATTAAATTTAATTCAACTGGATACGAATACGAGGTTCATAGGCGATAAAATAATTCCAAGGAGAATTGTCAAGGCTATTGCGGATAAGATTCTAGGGCAAGTTTAACTATGTCTCCATCCACGTAGATTAATATATGAAAAAGCGAACCAAAAAACGCAATAGGTTGATCAGACCATCATGCGCTGGTTCTGATTAGATAATATGTTAGTGGGTGTACACCCAATAAAATATATCATGATCAAGCTCGAAAAGGATAAGCTTGTAAAACTAAGGATAAATTTATAGCATAAGATATAAGTAAGGGTGAAAATGATGAAAAAAATACATAGTCCAAGATCCTTAACCAATCGGGTCAAGCATTCAAGGTAAGGTACAAGTTTAAGTATTTAAGGATTCAAGCAGAATACCATCACATGCCAGGTCGAAAGAATTGTGCCAAGATGGATCTCTAATTGAAATAAGAATTAATTTAGTATCATGGTAGAGGTTATAGTTTAGCCATTTGACCAGAAAATCATATCAAGAAAATAGAGTACAAGGAGATGGGTTTTAGTAGGGCATGGAATACCTACATGAAGGTAGGCTAGTCTAGGTCTTACATGTAAAGTTTGTTGGGAGGTAACAGCTAGTATTATACTCTGAATATCTAAGTCACGGTAAAGGACGTCCAATGATCTAGAATAGAAAGTGGGAGTTCAAGACGTGATAATTGATGCAAAAATTAAAGAAGATCAAATTAACCCATAGAATAAAATTAATTAGGAATCTAGTAAATAATTTAGGAACACAGTCCTAGGGGTAGATAGGCTACTAGATGAATATAGTTAGGGTTCGATCAAATCAAAGGTCAAGGTTAGAAGGTCTCAATAAAGTCTTTATTTGAGGAAATGTCGAATAAGTCAGGTTTGGGATATAGTCACATAGTTTGGTAGAAAAAGTTTAAGCAAGATGCAGAATAGAGGGGACAGTTCATTTCAAGGGTAAGCAATTAGCAAGAGAATTAGATGGCAAGAAACAGATAAGAATTTTCTCATAAATGTGATTGAGTGCCTTAAAATAAAAGATATTAATCTAACACAAAGAAATTAAAATCAACAACTACAAAAATTTTAAAATCATCAACTAACACCAGGATTCAAAGTTCTACAGTGAATCCTCCAAAATCAAATTCAATTAAGGGAAAAGGAGTTTAAATTGAATTTCAAATGAGATTCTCAAGGGTCATCCCAGGAATCTCTCAAAGTATCCTAACAGTGATTGAGTATCCTCTCTTACTAAGCCTATTCCTCCAATCCTATCACAGGCTGTAGTGATACTCTAGTTCGAATATCACTACATAAACTCGACCTGCATGGGCTACCACTAAAAACGTGTCACGACCCGCACCCTAGAGTAAGGGCACGAGAAGTGGGTACGTCCAGCCTACGCTGCAGTGTCGGCGGTAGAACGCTGTCCTAGGTCAATCATCTAACAATATAAAAGTACCTGTACAGTTTATACTCTCCGAATGGAGGTGACAAACTGAAAACAATCTCAATCACATCTAGGTAGAAGAATGAAAGATAGATAGACAGATGGTAACTCAAAGAGAACAGTACAATAGATGAAATAAGTCCAAGTGTCTAGGATAACATAACATCAGAATGTCAACCCAATATACAATAAGTCTAAGAGTCTATATACAATAAGTCTAAGAGTCTATACATCTCAAAATATAACTCAGAATGTGAGACAAAATAGTAATACAGAAATAACTGTCTAGCTAAACTAGCCTAGACTACTGGGGTAGCATCCTCAGCTGCAGGTAGATCCTGCTGAGGGTCCACAACATAAGTGTCATTTAGTCATGCTCCATAATAGGTAGTCACCAGGGCCTCATCCTCATCCTCTGTAATATTTTCAACAGGTCCAGTCAGGACAGGAACGAGCACAATACATCTCACGCAGTGTATAGTATGATAGGAAATATAAAGCATGCAATAGAGTAAAATACAGGAACTGCTGAAGGAAGATACATGTAGCAAAAGAGATAGCTGTAAAGGAAATATCTACTGTATATAGAGAACTGTAAGTGGCTAGTGATGTAGAGCACAAGATAGGCATGTGAATGGCTAGAATTTATACATGATTACACTACCGAGTTTGTACATGATTACACTACTTTGGAATTATTCACATGTCCACTTCTACTCCCCCGTTTCCCCAATCAATACCCAAGGATTCATTCATGTTACGTTAAGATTCGTGATAAGCCCATAATTGGGTGATACGTGAGTGATTCATGAAGATTCATGAAGGCTCGGTGATCATGAGAGTACATGAGTCACTAGCTGATACATGAAGATACATAAAAATAGAAGCATGAGATACATGATATAAGTGAAACACACGTGACAAAAGTATCTGATGCTCCCGAGGGGGATAACATCTCATGAAAAGATCTATATAGTACCAATCCGTGATAACAATCGTGTCAGCATCAAGTAAAGTAATCTAGAGCAAGAATATAAATCCTGGCAAGTATGAAACGGTCAGAGAATGTACTCGCCTGATAACTGAATGTCTGAAGAGGATATACTGTCTGAGGAGAGGTGTATGGCTCCTAATCAGAGCAATACAAGTCACAATGTATCCACAATGGTAAAAATAAAGTATACGATGCATACTACATGATTCTAGGTCAATCTGGTCAAAAGTCAACTCTTGGTCAACTTAATAGTCAAACTAGGTCACATGAAGTCATACTAGGTCACAGGGAATCAAACTAAGTCAAATAAAGTCAAACCAGGTCAAACAAGTCAAGATTAGTCAAATCTAGGTTAAAGTCAACTCCTGGTCAACAAAGGTCAACTAATAGGTGTTTTGGGCCATTAGGTCGATTTGAGTTAGCCCCAAGCCATAGGCTAGTCACTTAGGTTCCATATAACCTATATTTAGAAGTCATATATATATATACATATCTATATATATAGATATACCCATGTCTATTTACTACCTTTATATATATATCAATATAGGCATAACTATATACAATACCAAAACCCACATATGTATATAATGACACTATATGTAATTCTAATACTATATATATATATATATATATATATATATATATATATATATATATATATATATATATATATATATATATATATATATATATATCAATATATGTGAATACACTATATATAATACCAAACCCACATATGTACATATATATAGATAGCTATCATATATACATATATATACATTTTCATATATATATATAAACCCATATATACCCTCAACTATAAATACCATATATAACCAAATATATAAAATACTATATATATACTCACTATATATAACATATATATATATATATATATATATATATATATATATATATATATATATATATATATATATATATATACATATATATTTATATATAACATATATATATATATATATATATATATATATATATATATATATATATATATATATATATATATATAGAGATGTGAACAAGGGAGAAAGGGATAGAGAGTGAAAGAGAGAGAGAGAGAGCTGGACAGTGAGAGAGAGAGGCTCTGGATACTCACAGGAAAGGGGAGGGGGCTGTTCTCAGATTTCCTGAGAACAGGAAATCAGCCTCCAAATAATACACAAGAGTGCACACACATACCTACCTATATACATACATGTATACACACATGTATATACAAGTATACATCCTAAAATCCCACCTACACACTCACATACACATATACTACCTATACATACACTGAAATACACATATACATGCATATATCATAATCAAAATAGATTTAAAATTTATTTGAAAAACTGGAAAATAATCCCAGAAATTGGGATACTGTGCATGTATCAGAAATTTGGGGAAAACCCGATTTCAAATCTTAAACCTAGCTAAGACTCAATACCAATGGTTGGTAATCGTGCCCCTAGGTGTACTCGTGTCCCTTGTATCCCTAAGTGTCCACCACGACACGACACGACGTGTCAACCTCGTGAAAAACCCAATCGGGTAAATTTACAGTACACTGGAATTGGCACTGTATCGTGCACGTGTTCACGTGTCTCGTGCTCACGACACAGGACACGTGAGGTGTCGTGCTTGTGTCCCTAGGTTCGCCTAGGGTCAGGCTAGGTGTCTAGCAACCTGAGTCGTGTCCACGTGTCTTACAGAGTCGACACGAGACCCGTATCAGTCGAGAAAACTCGACTGATACGCACAGTTTATACTGCGTCGTGCAGAGATGTACACGCCTTGTGGACACGACACGGGCCACATGGGGCCTCGTGGTCATGTCCACGTGTAGCCCACGTATTGGGCTACACAATCGTGTCACCACGAGGTGTCCACGACTCGTGTCCGTGCGACACAAAGGCCGTGTTAGTGAGGAAAAATGTGCGCGTGCAGTGCAGTGCACGACCAGTGCACGTGTCCTCGTGTCCTCGATAGGACACGAGAGTGTCTCAAACTCGAGGGGGGCATGACAGAGGTTGCCCCCTCCTCTGTATCAATTTTCCCGTGTCCTCGTATCCTACAGTGTCCGCACTAGGTGTCGAGTAGCAGGGGAGGCTGCTCAGTCTCGTGCGCGCGTGTCGAAGGGTCGTGTGCTCCACACGTGGCACGTAGAGCCTCGTGCTCGTGTCAGTGGACAGGTAGGGTGGTTAGGTTCGTGTCTAGGTTTCTGTATCGTGTCCACGACTCGTGTGGACACGACAGGAAGTGTCAAACAGTCGGGTTTTTCAGTATCACAGTGTGGTTTTAACAGTGTATTCGTGTCCTATTTTGGACACGGACACAACTCGAAGTGTGCTCAGTCAACTAAGGTTGTGTCCTACATGTCTAGGGCTACCCAAAAATATAATTTGTTTTAGAAAAACACAAAAACCAATCCTTTGTGACATTTCACCAAACACTGTAATTAGAACACAGATACGTGTCCGACACGGACACCAAACCAATCCTAAATCTCACCAAACTTAGCATACAGTTCCATGGTACCTAGATGCATGCATTTATGAAGACAAATCAGAATATTAACTAGGTTTGAGGGCATTTACCTATTTGTGTATTTCTAAAGGAAAATCAATGAGAGGGGGAGGGGGGTGTCCTTCCACTTGGTGATGCCCAAAGCTCACGAAATCTGGATTGCTAGCCTCCCTTAGCACCCTTGATGTTGTAGGGTCCCAATGCAAAAGACTAGAGTCAATTTGGATCAAAATTGATCAAGTTGTGGGTGTTTGAAGAAAATGGGATTTTTCTAGGTTTTAATTCATGCAAATTGATCATGAATGAATTTGAGGGGATTATATAGGAAGGGGGGGTAGTGTTTGGCTGCCATGGGGGTAGGGGAGGGTGTCCTACCACCTTGCAAACTTAGCCCCTAAGTCTTTGACTAAGGGGTTAGATATTTAGGTTCTAAAATATCTAAAAAGTGAAATATCTAGATATTTATCTAACTAGATATTTATACATAAAGCTAACATCCTCTACTTAGTCTTCTAGGTTAGTTGCTAACCTCTAGATTAGGCTAAACTAGGTTAGAAGCTAATATGACACTAATCAACTAATTAAATAATAATAAATCACATAAATCCAAATAATTCCAAATAAATCCTAGAAAATTACCAAAATACCCTTTAGGCTAAAAAGCCCTAATTTGATGTTCTAAACTTATGGCTACGCTCACATAATCATGTTTAGTCTCTAGGTTATGAAATCTCTAGGGTTTATACTAGGGTTATAATAGTAAGTCACAAAGTCATAAGTCATGACTTAGAAAATGGTCTTAACTAACTAAAAATCACCAAAAATCATATCATGACTATAATACCATTAATAAATAATAAAAATAATAATTTTTCAAAAATACCCCAATTTTAGAAAACTGGGTCTTACAACGATGACCCAAATGGCATCCTTCCCTCCTTGGGAACGAGGAAGCCCTGAGACGAAATCCATCGTAATATGTTTCCACTTCCACTCAGGAATGGGTAACGGCTGCAACAAACCGGCTGGCCTCTGGCGCTCCGCCTTGACCTGCTGGCAAACTAGACATCTCGAGATAAAATGTGATACATCCCTCTTTATCCCGTGCCACCAAAGATGTTCCCGCAAGTCACGGTACATCTTGTTAGCACCAGGGTGAATAGAATATCTCGATCGGTGCGCCTCCTGCAAGACTGCCTCTACCAGCTCTCCCTTCGGCACGCATAATCGGCTGCCATGCCTCAAGGATCCATCCTCTGCTATAGTGAAGTCATCTAGCAATCCCGCTAAAGCCTGGGGTCGAAGTCTGCGAAGGCTCTCATCTGTAGACTATGCCTCCCGGATCTGCTCCATCAAACCTGACTGAATGTCAAGCGCCATCATCTGTATCACTGATCCTGGCCGAACTAGCTCGATACCGAGCTTCTCCAGATCCTCCCGCAAATGCCGATCTATCATCAGATACCATGCCATCGGATGCCTGCTCAGCACATCCGCCACCACATTTGCCTTCCCGGGATGATACTGTAAATTGATGTCGAAGTCTTTTATCAACTCCAACCATCGTCTTTGCCTCATGTTCAGCTCTTTCTGTGTGAACACATACTTCAAGCTTTTGTGGTCAGTAAAGATCTCCACACGCTCTCCGTATAAGTAATATTTCCATAACTTGAGTGCAAAGATCACCGCAGCTAACTCTAAGTCATGGGTAGGATAATTCCTTTCATGAGTCCGCAATTGCCTAGATGCATAAGCAATCACTTTCTCATGCTGCTGTAGGACACATCCTAGCCATTTCCCAGAAGCATTATTGTAAATGATAAAACCTCCAGAACCTGAAGGTAATGTCAGAACTGGAGCGGTCGTCAGCCTCCGCTTCAGCTCCTCAAACGCTGCATGGCAGTCCTCTGACCAGATGTACTCTGCGTCCTTCTGCGTCAGCTTCGTCATGGGTTCAGCTATCCTAGCAAAGTCCTGGACGAACTTTCTATAATAGCCTGCTAAACCCAGAAAGCTCCTGATCTCTGAAACTGACGTCGGAGCCTTCCACGTCTCAACTGCAGCAATCTTCCTGAGATCCACCGAGATTCCATCTCCAGTGACTACATGGCCGAGAACTCCACTCGGTCTTAAAAGAACTCGTACTTCGACAATTTGGCAAACAATCTCTCTTGCCTCAGAATCCCCAAAACTATCCGCAAGTGCTCTGCATGCTCCTCCGGCATCTTCGAGTATATCAGGATGTCGTCGATAAACACTACGACGAACTTATCCAGATACTGGTGAAATGTCTTATTCATCAAGTTCATAAAGACAGCTGGCGTATTTGTGAGACCAAATGGCATCACCAGAAACTCGTACTGCCCGTACTTCGTGTTGAACGCCGTCTTCTGGATGTCTGCTGCCCTAACCTTCACCTGGTGGTACCCGGATCTCAAATCTATCCTGGAAAACACCTTCGCCCCACTCAACTGGTCGAACAAATCATCTATCCCGGACAGAGGATATTTGTTCTTAATGGTGATAGCATTCAAGGCCCGGTAGTCAATATACAACCGGACTGTACCATCCTTCTTAGGCACAAAGAGTACTGGCGCTCCCCATGGAGAAGCACTGGATCGAATGAAACCCTTTTTCAACAGGTCATCAATCTATTCTTTCATCTCTATAGCCTCCTTGGAATTCACTCTATAGCAAGCCCGGGATACTGGTGATGAACCCGACACTAAATCTATAGTGAACTCCACATCTTTGTCAGGCGAAAGTCCTGGAAGATCCTCTGGGAATACATCCATAAACTCCCTAATGATAGGGTGTGGCGGTGCTGCGTCCCTGACTGTCGCACAACAGTTTGGCTCTAGGCTGATCTCCGGCCCTGTCCTCCTGACACTGAATGGTGCTGTGCCTGGGGGACTGAACAAGATACTACCCTCATGACAATCTATAGATGTATGGGCATAGCTAAGCCAGTCCATCCCCAATATGATATCATAACCGGGGAGTGGCATCACAAAGAACCACCCCTCAAACTCTCTTCCGGCTATCATAATAGAGCATCTATAGCTAGCTCTAATAGGCACTGGTCCTCCTTCCGTCATTACTCTACTAATCTCCGCAGTAGGTGTAGATACTAAGTGATGTTCATGCATAAACTCTAATGACAGGAAGCTATGAGATGCACCAGAATCAAACAAGCATAGAGCTAAAAAAGTATGCAAATAAACATGACCTGTGATGACGTCAGCTAAGTAATCGGGCTCTGAAACCTGCTCCGACTCCGGCTCAAGGGCTAGGCTATAAACCTTCCCCTGAGGTCCCTTTTGCTGCTGCAGATGCTGCCTAAACCTCTGCTGCTGAGTCGGGAGTGGTCCCCTAGGCTTCGCTACTGGGCAGTCCCGAATCTGATGGATGGCAGACCCACAGGCTAAGCACTGCTTCAACCTCTTCCTGCAAATGGAGCTGTCGTGCCCTGGTCTTCCGCAGAAAGAACATATAGCTCCCCTCTGCTGCTGTCGGGGTCCCGGGGCTCGAACTGGCGGGGTCTGATGATGTGATGTAGGGGACGATAAGTCTGCTGGGGTGGCATCGGTGCTCTCTGCTGAAAAGCCTGACGCTTGGACGGTCCCTCATGATGTACAGAAGCCGGCCTCTTGCATGACAGAAGACGCTCCTCGATGCTCCGGGCCAACTCTAGGCTCTGGTAGTAGTCAGTCGTACCGTTCGCCACTATAAGAATGCCAATGTCTGGAACTAGACCATGGCAAAACCTACGGGTCATCTCCTCTGGATCTGCAACCAGACTAGGAGGGAAACGGCTCAGACGACTAAACTCTGCCGTATACTCATCAACAGAACGGTTCCCCTGCTGGATGTTCTGGAATCGTAGCCCCATGGCTACTCTAGAAGTGGTCGAGAAGAATTTCTTCTTGAACTGGGTCTTGAACTGGTCCCAAGTGGCTCTCCCTCTCGCAAATAACGGCTCATTCCGGAACCAGACTCCTGCTAGGTCTATCAGCAGAAATCCCGCTGCCTCGACCTGGAGGTCATCCGGCATCTTAACTCCCAGAAGCTTCCTTTCTACCGAATCTAGCCAGTCATCCGATACTATTATGCCCTCAGTCCCTGAAAACTCCTTGGGATTCAGACCCATGAAGTCCTTGATCGTCCCCGCTCTCTGCCGTGGCTCTACATGTGGTGGGACCACGGGACGTCCCTCAGAACGCTCCATGCTCAGAAGGAGTAGGGTAGTCTGCTCCTGATGGGTTGTTAGGAACCCCTGAATCAGTGTGAGCAGCTGGTTCCCGTCGAGTGTGACGGAAGCCTGGGTGGGTATAGTGATAGGGGGTGGTGGAAGTATCGGGTCCTGCTGGGCCTGTGATGTGGAAGGTGGTTGTTGTATCTGGGTTTGTGGATTTGTGGAGTGGGGGAATGTAGTAGGTGGAGGTGTATCAGTCGACTGGTCAGCTGACTGGATAAGGAGGGCCCCATTCTTGGGTGTAACATACTGGGATGAATGAGTAAGCACCATCTAAATTACAAATAAAAAGGACTTATAAGGACTTGTTAAAGTAAGCAATCATAGGCAAGAAAATCTAATTATAATAGCAAACATGTGATGTTTTCCTATGTTGCAATCCTAGCATTCCTCTAGGTGTTCTAAGCGTCATTCCTAATGTTGTCTAATTACCTTAAGTTCTTAATTGCAGGCATGCTTGGTACAATAACGTAACCAAACAGTTTAGTCAGGACCTTGCATGGGCCACCACTAAAAACATGTCACGACCCGCTACCCAAATTGTTGGGCCAGGCCGAGTCATGCCCAGCCTACATTGAGATAAAATGTAGTAAGCTGTTCTAAAGACAACATGATAAGAGTAAATGTGCTAACAGTTCTATAAGTGAAATAAAGTCATAAATGCTCCAAACATAAAAGTCGTCTCATATAGAAATAAGTCCAAAGTACAAGTGATCTGAAATGTAAAACTGGATACATGTCCAGTCACAAAATATGTAGCCTAATATATGACTACACTAAATATCCCAAACAGCTAAGCAAACTAGACGAGTCTCCCCGCAGGAACATCCTCGTATGGCAAAGCCGGGTCCTCGACAGTATCTCTATAATATGTATCGCAGAGTAACTCCTCCTCAGTAAGGACACCTACAATGTTATCCTGTCAGGACGGGAGCAAGTACTGAATCTAACAAACTAGCATATGAAACATGGAAATGAACATAGGAGAAATAACTGGAAAGCATGGCATCACATAGTCTATCATGGCAAGGACACATATGTCATAGAGACAGATGTATATGTAATGTTTAAACTGTAGCAAGTACGTGATCGGTCAATAGATGTACAATGTACTGTGGTACATGTAAATGAAATGTACATACGTACAAGTTAACAAGCATAGGTGTACATCCGTACAGAAATGCGGGATAATGGCCTGCGGCAAGGTATACATATAAAATGCGACCTCGCTCGCTACTATAGGGGGGTCATGATCACGTACCCTACTATCAGTTTCCCCATAACCCATATTTTAATCATGTGAGAGATACATCAAGACTGTTCTAAGCATGGTAGTAATGGAAAGTACAACATGTGACATTTTAACTTGCTACCCCAAGGATCAACATTTAACATGGTTGGATTTGTAGTTCACTTATGTGACAATATGTAAAGTTTATAGAAAGTATTTGCCTCTAGCAAAGCAAAACAAGCTGTGATATAAGTGCTATGGATGTCCAGTAACTCGTCACTGTAGAAATAAATACAATAACTTAGTTTTTACACTAAGCTAAAACGCTAAGACACTAAATGGTGCGACACGACTTGTGACTGGGTACCCTAGCCAAAATGATGACTTTGGCATAGGAGACCAATGTGGGGTGACACACTACTTAGTCTTTACACTAGTGAGGGGTGGGGTTCAACACGGCTAAAAATCAAAATAACACAAAAAGGCTACAAGTCGTAATTAATCAATAAATAAATCAAATGATCATTGTGTTCTAACAATTTTAGAGAAAGACAAAAAGCCTAGTTTTACTTAAAGTAAAGTACCAAAAAGATCTTTGCTAATTATAGAAATTTATTATAATTTTTCTGGAATTTATTAACCAGTACAAATATTTTATTAAAATCAGTTTTTCCTAAGTATACAGAAAATATTTTTTGGTTCCACAAGCCAAACTAGTGGCAAAACTGTAATTTAAATACTACAAAAATTATACTAAATTAGCTAAAGTAACATAGTATCTAAGTACTATTTTTCTAGAATTTTAGCAATACTTTAAGTATTTTTAGAAATCCAAAAACAGCATTGCACACAATTGAAATTAATTAATTAATTATCTGCGTATTTTTGTCCATGTATATAATTTGAACCAAAGTTCAAATACAGGACCCAAGGCCATGAATCAAGTCCAATATGACTTGTACAGGTCTTGAATGTGTGAAAACACACTTGGGCCCAAAAACCCATGCTAGGCTTGGACACCAAGTGGTTGCAGTAATTTAAATACACTAAAATATAATTTAGTAAAGGTGCAAAATAATTATTAATATTTAATAAGGTAAAGTTTATACAGAGTGAATATATACATACATATGTAAACATATATCTATGTATAAGGAAAATACTTAATTTATAAAGTATATATATATATATATATATATATATATATATATATATATATATATATATATATATATATATATATATATATATATATATAAGGAAACACTTAATTATAAAGTGTAAATAATATATATACACATGAAAATATATACATATACATATATGTACATAAATACATATAAATATATATATATAGAAAAAAGAAAAAGGAAAAGAAAAGAAAAAGAAAAAGAAACAGCAGGGGGCTCGAACCCTGCCCACAGGAAAGGGGGGGGGGGGGGAATTCAACACTACTGCGCTGGCCAGTGGGCCAATTAGCCCGCTGTGTTAGGATTAGACTTAGGTAAATTTTATTTAGGTTTTGTTTAATTAAAACATAAAAAAATAATAAATCCGACCCTGTGTCCTGACAGTTAGGGACACAGGTATTTACGTGTCTGGGTCGATTCGACATGCACGATACGAGTTTCACGTGTCCAGTTCCACACTCGTGCTCGCCAGGACACGGCGAACAACATAGGTGGACACGAGCCTCACACGACACGGTTTGACACAAATACTCACGTGTTCGGTCGTCGAAGGGTGGTTTCGGGGGTCGCGGACGGCGGAGGAGATGTCGGGACGGCGGCGCTCCGGTGGCGCTGCACTCAGCTCGTCGGGGTGCGTCGAATGGTGGCGGTTGTGGGCGGTGGCGCTTGTCGGGGGGGGGGGGGGGGCTGGACGAGCGTTCGTCGGAGCTAGGGCTATGGTTAGGGTTTTTTGCCGGAGTTGGGGCTCTACGGTGGTCGGGGGTGTTCGTGGTGGTCGCAGTGGGTTTGGGCTCGGTCTGGGGTGTCGAAGGGGGGGTTTTATAAGGGGTTAGGGCGGTTCTAGGTCGGTCGGGGCAGCCGAAAATGGCGGGGGGTCAGTCGACGTCGAGTCGTCGGTCAGTCGGGGGCAGGGATGGGTAGGTTAGGGTTTTTCAGTTTGGCCCCCTAGTTTTAGGAAATTGCACACAGGGCCCTAACCGAGTATGAATGCAAATATAATTTGCATTCCACATATTAAAACAATCTAAATAATTACAAAACTGTATTAAAACAATTATATTAATTGCAAATTGATATTAAAATATTTAAATAAATTACAAAATAATATTTTTAATATATAAAACTCATTTAAAAATCATTTAAAAATTCTAAAAAAATTTCTAAAAATCTAAATAATTATTTTAAGGCTAAATTGATACTAAAAATTAATTAACACTAATTAAAATAAAATTTGAAAAACAGGGGCTTACACAACCCATAGGCAAGGACATCTTGCACTAATAGAGAGACTTATGATTACTTGATTTGGTTATGTCCTTGACTTGACCATATTTCTAACTCGATGACATGTACCTGTATTGGTACCCTTCTACGTGTGCACTGAGGTACAATCTATATGTGCACTGCGGTGCCATTCTACGTGCTATGTGATTCCTACGCATTATATGTCATACATAATTTTTGGCACAGTCATGGTAAATGGTCAATAACTTGGACATTGTACGATAATTGTTGCTTGATGCATTACACTAAGGATGAATCTATATTTGGGACTCTATGGGCCAATGAGGATTCATACTTAGGGCATACGTACTAAGGTACGACATCTATGAGGATGACCTTGTGACTGGGTAAATCATAGAAAGTCGTAGGGATGATTGGCCACTTGTAAACTGACTTGCTTGTGATACGTTGCTTCTAGTAATAGCCAAGGAACATGGGCTATCATGGTGCGTAGTCAACTCATGTCCTTATTTGGTTGTTGGATTAGGCTATTATGCTACGATAGTTTATGGACTGAAGTTGCGATGCAGAAGCCATCAGCCTGACCATGATTATAGGATGCACCCTATCACGGTGCCGTTCGATACTCTTTGTCCTTATTTGGTTGTAAGGGTGTCGCATTGCCTCATTGGCATGGTATAGCCTAAAATCTTCGACCAGGACTTATTCATTGCTTGAGTTTTGTCTTATTCGTATGTGCTCCCTTGTGATACTTGCTATTCGGGGCTAACCCCGCTGATTTTGTTTGGCCAGATTTTGTAGCAGCGCTTGAGGATCCAGCTTTCCTTTCTGACGATGGTGTATACTAGAAGCATAGCTATCGGAGGACTCGAGTGGGTTTCTTCTTCACTACTCTGATATCTTAAATTTTATACCTTGGCGTTTAGCCACCAGCACCTGTTAGCCGAACATTCTGTACATTTAGTTTCTTTTACATAATTGTAATTAATCGGACTGTAGCTAACTTTGGTTATGTACTGTTGACTCTTTGTGCTAGCTGGAATTTTGTACGGCTAGTTCTTATAATCATTTTGATGAAGGATCGGGGACGCCTTACTGCTTTATATTATATGCTCAGTAATTGCTGATTCTTGATTGAATGATTGAGACATAGATATTCTATGTGACCCTTGGAGACTTGATTGTAGCATACACCCCTAAGTCTAGTGACAGCCGTGATCGCTGTATGACATCTACATACCTTATATAGGGTAACTGGCCATGTCTGTCTTCGTATTTAGGCACTAGACATTATAAGGTTTTAGTGGTGGCCCATACATGTCTAATTTTTTAGACTTGTAGGGTGTTACTATTATAGGATCTCAATCAAAACATGTTCCTTTAATATCCTGCTTCGTCATTCCTACCCCCACCTTGATTGTTAACTTGGATTTCATCCTTGTTCTTTTCATCATGTCATTTGATATCTTGTATATTTTCTTCTAGGGGTGCCTCATTCTCAACAGTTGGCTGGATAGGCATGGAAGAGCATCCAGTGGAGTAGGGGTCTAAGGGCGTCCATAGGAGGCAATATCATCTCCGGATCAGATTTGTGTTAAGCTAGTGATAGAGCCAACTGAGCAGCAGGTTCCAAAATTTTCTACACCTCCAACAATGCTAGCATGGTAGCAGTACCCGACTCTGTAACACTTTTGGAGATTATTTGAGGATTACTGGCAATGTAGTAGCATCAGATAGCAGTGCAACAATATCAGCAGGCTCGACAAGAGGAGTAGAATGTTTTACTAAACTAGGGATTGCAAACAACCTTGGAGAGGAGCGGAAGGACTGACTCAGGTGCGTCAGGAAGGTTTTATCGGCTCAAGCCAAGATACTTTGATGGCACAAAGGATGTCATTACTGCAGATGCTTGACTTCAAGACATCGAGGTTATTTTGGCAGGAGCGAAGGTACCAGCAGAAGAGCAGGTCGACCAGGTCCAGTTGTTGCTTCAGGACCTTGCCCGTAATAATATGGCTAATCAATTAAGTTTAACATAATGATATCACTAATATTCATGTAATCACTATTATGTTGCCACTTAAACTTATCATTGTCCTATTGTTCATTAAATTTATATACTGATATACTGCTTTATTCACCTAACATATATTTGCAAACAAACAGTAAGCATGATCAAACCAAAACATATGCAATAAAGAATTGATGATGGACCAAAGATGATGTTATACAAGAATATTTATCTGAATCGCCCAACGACCTATCCGTGGCCTCGCACTTGGGGGTTCCGCTGTCCGATTAATGGATAGGGGTCGAGGGGGCAGCGCCCCCCGTAGGGGTTCAGGGGTGAATTCCCCGAAAGGTATTCATATTTTCAGATCTGTTTATCTTTGGACAACTGTCGTTAAGAAAAAAAAGGTATCTTCAAGTCTGCCCAAATGTTAGGGGAAAGGTGTCATCAAAGTGCCCTTAATTTTTATATTTATTTCTGTATTTGATCTTTATTTGAGTCTAGGTAATTTGTACATCGGGCTGATTTTGGCACTTGGCTTAGCTTTTCATAAACTCCACCAAAAAAGCCTACATAAATCTTATATCAATCTTGTTCATTTAGTCCACACAAAAGTCCACTCAAAAAGAGTCCAAAACTACTAAAAAAATAGGCCAACCAACCTGAATACAGGGCAACCAAACTCGAACAGAGTTTTATCCGAACTCGGTCCCCCAAACCAGTATCCTATCAGATTAGGTCACCCTGTAGACTCGGCTCAAACATTCGAATTTATGAATGTTAGGCAACCAAACTCTACGAGTTTGGTCCCTTTGAACCTTATAAATAGAAGAGATTTTCCTATTCATTTTATCCTATTCTATTCTCTTCTTTTCTATTCCTTAAGAGTTCTCTGAGCTACTTAACCTTTATATCTAAGCCTTTACGACTCCTAGCCAAGCAAGTGCTAGTTTAGTTCGATCTAGAAGTTGGTTCAAGTTGTAAAAAAATGGCTTAAAAATAAGTCGTTTTCAAACTGTTATTGAAGTCAGCAAGTCCTTCGGATTAAAGGCTTGTAAGTTAAAGTAGTGCTATTCAGATAAAAAGTATGTGTTGTAAGGAGCTGCAAGTGCTTTAGATTCAAAGCTGGTGTTTCACGAGATAGTGGATTCAATATCGAGCTAGAGTACTCGAGAATGGAATAGTCCTCTCAACAGGAAACCAGTATAAATTTTGATGTTTTCGTTTGCTTCTCTGAACTCATTTATATTATGCTTTTGTTTTTCTGCCTACTTCGTATTAGTTTGATTACTGCCATAAATATTTTAAGTAGTAATTTTTATTCTGCTGCATACACGCACTCTATTCACCCTCCCTCTAGAGGTGCTCAACGGTCCAACATTTGATTCAGAGCAAGGACTCTTATTTGGCTTAATATCCTTAGAGTGGATCATTATTATCAATTGTTATACTCTTATTCCAATTTTCTACAAGTGGAGGTGGGCTTAAGGCATCCTATTTCTTGAGACAACTTCAAGACCAGATTTAAGACCAAGTACTTTAGTATCGTGGCAAGATATGAGCTTCAGCAGAGGTTTATCGGTCTCAAGCAGGCCGGTAGGATTGTGGACAGTTATGCGATGGAGTTCTATAGATTGATTCGGTTTACATCGACGATGGTGGCTACAGAGTTAGAGAAGGCTATGAGGTTCCAGCAGGGACTTCATTTGAAGATTCTTCAGCTGGTAGAGGGGCATGAGTACCAGACTTTTGATGCGGTATTAACGACAGCTCGGAGGCATGAGCTTACCCAGCAAAGGTTGGTGACTAGGATTGGAGACCAAAAGAGGTCACATACCCAGAGTGGAGCGGAGGAGCAGCACAGTGAACATCATGACCAATACCCAGTATTCGTATTCATGAGTCAAAAGCATCATGGAGGTCGACAGTGATAGATGTAACAGCACCAGTTCGGCAGTAGTAGCCGAGGTCGCAGCAGCAGCATGGCCAGGAAGGCAGCAATAAGGAGTTCAGCAGAGGCAAGGTCAGGCATTTACCTTATCTCTGGAAGAGGCATTGGCATCGGACAACATGATTGCAGGTATTATTTATGTTACATCTTTTCCTACTATAGCATTATTTGATTCGGGAGCTTTCCATTCTTTTGTATCTACATGATTCGCGACATGTATTGGATTAGAGTTTGTGGCATTGCCAGAGAGGATGAATATACTCATTGGTAATGGGCTCGTAGGAGTTAGCATAGTATGCTTAGCCTGTTCGGTCATAGTGTATGGGCATTTATTAATTACTTGCAAGGTTTATAGAGTTCCCTATGGGTAACTTTGATATCATCCTAGGCATGATCTGGTTGAGAGATAGTCATGCTATGATAAGATTGTCGAGAAGGTAGGGTTGTATTTAACATTTTAGGCATCGAAGAGTTTGTCTTTGTTCGATCCTTGGAGGATCATTCCAAGAGAGTAGTTGCAGTGACAGTAGTAGAGAATGACCAGATTCCAGGAGTTGTCAGAGAATTCTTTGATGTCTTTCCAGAAGCACTTTCGGGGATACCACTAGTTAGGGATGTGGAATTCTGTATTGAGTTGATTCTCGGGGCAAAGCCTATATCTAGTAGAGTTTACAAAATATTGTAGTCAGAGTTGGACAAATTGTACCAGCAGGTGGAGGAAGTAAAGGCGAAGAAATCCATTCGAGATAGTGAATCTCCCTAGGGAGCACCGGTGATTTTAGTACGCAAGAAAGATGGATTGATGAGGATGTACATTTATTACAGACAGTTGAATGCAGTTACAGTGAAGAATAAGTGTTCGTTACCGAGGATCGATGATTTGTTTGACCAGCTGAGCAGAGCCAGAGTTTTCTCCAAGTTGACCTTCGGTATGAGTATCATCAAGTGAGGGCCCGGGAGCATGACATATCTAAGACAACATTTAGATCACGATATGGGCATTATGAGTTTCTGGTGATGCCATTTGGATTAACTAATGCCCCGACAGTGTTCATGGATTTGATGAATCACATCTCCATATGTTATTTGGATAAGTTTGTGGTGGTATTCATAAATGACATCATCGTCTATTCTAGTTGTGAATCTGAGCATGAGGAGCATCTTCGGACCATTTTGTAGACCTTGAGGGAGCACCAGCTTTATGTGAAGCTTAGTAAATGCTAGTTTTGGTTGGATCTCATTTCGTTCTTTAGATACATTATCTCTGAAGCAGGGGTATTAGTGGATCCGAAGAAGGTGGAAGCAGTAGAGAATTGGTCGGTTCCAATGATTGTAGCGAATGTGCATAGTTTTCTGGGATTAGCGGGTTACTACAAGAGATTCATGGTGGACTTTGCCAGGATTTCAACACCTTTGACACATTTGACATGGAAAGAGGTAGGATTTGTTTTAGCAGAATGTCAGGTGTTATTTGAAGAATTGAAGAAAAGATTGATCTCAACACCAATTCTGACACTTCCAACGGGATCTGGAAGGGTGATATCATATGCGTCTCAACAGCTTCAAGATTATTAGAATAACTATCCGACCTACGACTTAGATTTAGTAGCAGTGGTGTTCGCGCTTGAGCTGTGGAGGTACTACTTGTATGGGGATCGAATAGAGATTTGCACTGATCATTAGAGTCTGAAGTATGTGTTCACCTAGAAGGACCTAAACATGAGGCAGAGAAGATGGTTAGAGTTGCTGAAGAATTTTGATATGGATCTTCAGTATCATCCATGCAACGTAAATGTAGTAGCGGATGCTCTAAGTAGGAGGGGTAGTACATTTGTCTTGACATCGCAGAGGCACATCTTGAAGGATCTTTTGAAGACGGGAATTAAAGTGATCCTACCGCACAACACAAAAGTGCTAGCCAGTTTACAGATTCAGCCTACATTGGTAGAATGAATCAGGGCAGCTCAGATGGAGGACCTACAGATCTAAAAGCTTCTATCAGAATGTGAATCAGCTCTCCGGAAGGAGTTGGTAATTCGTGAGGATGAAACACTTAGATTTGGAAGTCGTCTTTGTGTTCCGAGTGGAGACCTTCAACAGAAAGTTATGGCAAAGGCTCATAGTTTTCCTTATTTCATACATCCTGGAGGAACGAAGATGTATCAAGATATAAAATAACACTTTTGGTGGAATGGCATGAAGAGGGAGATAGCGAGGTTTGTATCCCATTGCTTGATATGTTAGCAAGTGAAGGCAGAGCAGCAGAGGTCAACAGAGTTATTACAGCCGCTTTCTATCTCGGAGTGAAAATGTGATCACATTATGATGGATTTTGTGACCGATTTACCAAGATCGCTGACTGGTCGATAATAGTAGATCAGCTCATGAAGGTGCCTCATTTTCTTTATTTAAGAGTGGAGAAGTCTATCGAACAGTTGGTAGATATATATGTGAAGCAAATAGTGATGCAACATGGTGTTCCACTAAGCATAGTATCAGATTGAGACACCCGGTTCACCTTTCACTTTTGACAGAGTTTACATTGGAGTTTGGGCACCAGATTGAGGTTCAGTATAGCTTACCCATCCGCAGACAGATGGACAGTCAAAGAGAACCGTTCAGACCTTGAAAGATATGTTACGAGCTTGTATCTTAGATTTTGGCAAATCTTGGGAGGATCATCTTCATCTGTTGGAGTTCTCTTACAACAGTTGTCAAACGAGTATCCATATGGCTCCATTTGAAGTACTATATGAGAAGAAGTGTAGATCTCCTTCAGCATGGGATGATATGGGTGAACGAAAATTATTGGGGCCAAAACTGATCATGCAAACTATGGAGATAGTCAAGCTGATCAGGGAGCGGCTTCGAGTTGCAAAATATAGACATCGTCATTGGGCAGATCAACATCGGAGACCCTTATAATTAGTATTGGTGACCAAGTGTTTCTATGAATTTTGTCTACTCGGGGAGGCCTTACTGCTTTATCTTATATGTTCATTAATTACTGATTCTTAGCTGAATGATTCAGACATAGATGTTCTGTGAGATCCTAGGAGAGTTGATTATAGCGTGCACCCCCAAGTCTAGTGATAGTCATGATCGCCATATGAGGTCTATGTACATTATACAGGATAGTTGGCCATGTCTGCCTCCATATTTCAGTACTGGGGCATGACAAGAGGGTTTTCGCTTTTCTCTTCTACTCTATATCCCCATAAATAGAGAAGAAAAAAAGAATTCATCTTTTTCATTAAAGGTCGTATTAAGTTGTAAGATCGAACCACCGAAAAAGACGATCGCTACAAGATCAATCTAGACAAGTGATGGATTCAGGTATGCTTTCGTAATTATTTATCATTTTCATCTCATGACTTAACTGGTAAATCTAATAACTGGTATCAAAGCTCCCCTGTTTGATTCATGAGTTGGAAGTTTTAGAATCTTTTTTTGTTTGTTAAGGAATCCTAGATCATTCGATCTAATTTAATTTAAGGTTTCGATTGTTCGACCAAAGTTCCGAGTTATATGGCTCAAAATCTGCACTACTTTCAAAATTACATAATATTAATTATTAAGAAAGGAAATTATGTAATTCTGATTATCTGCATGATTTTAAGTCTATATGTAATCAACTTAATGCTATTGAAAAACTTTTTTTGGTCAAAACAAAGTTTCATGGACATTACAAGGTCAAGGACCTGATTATGAGAAGTTTCGTACAGTGTGCTATGCCCACTAGTTGATCTTTATGCTCAAATTATATACCACTTTAATTAACTTCTATAAATCCTATTGGATCTTTGCTTGGAACATTGTTTATAATGTTTGAGTTTATTATGCCTTTTTTTGGATAATTTAGTTTAATTTGAAATTTGTTCCAGTAGTAGTTGTAGTATGCTTTCTTTGTCATGAAGATTATATGCGATTCAGGAACTTATCTTAATATTATTGTTTTTCATGTGAAGAGATAACTACTATTTGAATTAGTAATTGTTTAAATTTAAATACATGTACCCAATTGTTATCTACTTCTATTTGAAATAGCTATTGCTGACAAACTTTTTCGACCCGAGATATCTGAAGGTGAGGTTGGCTCACTGACAGTTAGTCTAGATATTTCTAAGTTGAAGAAGGTGAATGTGGTAATGGACAATTCCTTGAGCCCTCTGCAAACTTTACTTTAAATACAATTGTTGATCAAGCAACCTAGGGAATAGTATCATAATGAAAATAGGAATAGTAAACATCATCTTCTTTCTTAAATTTGTATAAAGTTATAATTTATTTTGACAACACCATCTTTTGGCCGATTTTTATTGTGATTAAAGGAGATATCTTTTGACATATTTACATGACCCAATCAACGAAAAAGTTAGGATTTTGTCGTCATTAGATTTTTTTTTGAAGTAATCCTTATGGGTTATTTGATGTAATATTTTAATGCAAATGTTCAGTAAAATATATTGATGTGATATCTTGATTTATGTTTATTTTATTTGAATTATAATCTTATAAATATGCATGTACACAAGAATTTAGTCATCAAATTATTTAGTACTTCTTTATAACTTACAATAGTTGTCTAACATTCTAATTAGACATATTAAATAAGATGTCTCCAAAGTGACCTCTCTTGCGTAAATAGTCTATGAGGGATGTCGGATGTTTGTGTGTGTATATTCATACGAGTATTATCAGCCCAAAGAAAGATTAATACTTGGCTAAATTGCACACATACCTGTAGTGATAATGCATAGCAATTGTAAAGTTTATATGTGAATAATAATCTGATCCAAAGATGGGCTTATTATTTGACATAAGTTGTTGTCAATATTTGATCATTACACCAAGAGTACCACTTAAAATTAATATTATTTTCCAAAGGCTTGATATTAACAGTGTATTAGGTATCTTGAAATTGTGTTTACCATTATTTGAATTTGTTTGACTATTATTCTTTGTTTGTTAATTCGAGCAAGTTTGTTTTGTTTTTCTTACACTAAGCTAATCTGAACTCAATATTCATGCTTAATAGAACAAACTTTAGGGACCGGAAAAACATTTATATTATTCTCGACTGCATGGATCTTGACATTGCACTTAGGGTTGAGCGCCATACTGCTCCTAAGGAAGATAATTCTTCTTCTAACACAGTAAAGTTTGAGAAGTGGAACGCTCAAACCATATGAGTCTAATGATCATATAGCATGACATTCCAGAGACATTCAGGGGTGCACTATCTAATGAGCTTACCCGTGTCAAACAATTCATTAATGAAATCAAGAAAAGAATTGCAAAGGATGATCAGGCAAAAATAAACATATTTTTGTTGCACTTAATTACCATGATGTCACGTCCCAGTTCCAAAAGTATGGAACCAAGCCTACGTGGCAAGGCCAGCAGATATACTCTAAAGGTAACCCAATTTAATAGAATCGTTTGGAGGGAATCTTAAGCTGTAACATATAAATATAATATGACAACCACAGATATAATGCCCCAGTCCCAAAATACGTAGGACCAGGATACGTAAACATGCCAGCTACGTATCAAGTAGACTCCAACCCAGCTCGAATGCATATATGCTGTCTAAGTTAGGTAGTTATATCTCTATATCACTATGATAATTCTATATCTCAATCCACTGAAGATAAATCCTTCGTAAGACCAAGTATACTAAGGTTGGTCATGCATTCACACACTGGATCCCACAGACAAACACGAATGGATAACATATAATAAAGTGGACCAAACTCTATTATAATTGTCTGAACAAGCTTATAATAAATAATAAAGCTTGCAAAATTAGGCCATGTCAGCAGAATAAAATGACAGAAAAATAAGTATAATGCTGGAGGAATATAATAATGATATCAACCAAATATAAACCAGAGTCGAACCTAGCAACACCGTTTGGATCAATGAACTTTATCTGCATAAGCGACTACCTGGAGAGATTACCAGGTCCTCAGGAGACATAGTGTCACGACCCGCACCCTAGAGTAAGGGCACGAGAAGTGGGTACGTCCAGCCTACGTCGCAGTGTCGGCGGTAGAATGCTGTCCTTGGTCAATCATCTAACAATATTTAAGGTACCTGTACAGTATAACACTCCGAATGGAGGTGACGTAACAATACAGCCTCAATCACATCTAAGGTAGAATACGATAAAAGATAGATAGATATAAAATAAAATAAAACCACAGAGATACAACCAGATAGAGTTCTAAGTGTCTAAGATAACATGAATCCAGAAACATCCCAAATCTCAAATACTGTAATCCAGAGAATAAATACACTGAAAATGACTAATCTAAACTAATGGTGTCGCATCCACTGCTAATGGATCCTGCTGGAGATCCAGGGGTAATGTCTCATCAAACTCTATCCTGGCCATACCCGTAAAAGGTAGAGCACTCAGCTAACATGTACTCTGTAAACATCAACGATTATCCTGTCAAAAAATAAGAAAGTACAAACACTAACATCAGTTCCATATGAATTGACAAATTCTATAAGAGACAGTATAATAAAATACAAGACAAAGACATGGGAAAAATTGGAAGCCATTCGAAAGTCGAGCTACAACCCGTAAACAAAATAAGGACCGGGGTTGTAACCCTTCTCCCGAGCAGAACTTAGTCTCCAATCAAGGTACAACATAAAGGCATGTAGAACATGTGAGTAAATGAATATCATAGCATGGTAAGAAAAGTACTGAATGTAGAACAGAGCAGGATATAAGATAAGATAAAATAAATATAAAATGTGCCTTGAATTATTAGAGCATTATGTGATCGGCTTTGGGAAAGTTACAAGATAGGCTATCCACTTGGCCCGATAATCACAAGAAAATCTCTAAAAAGGGTCATGCCGGCCAACCTGGATAATAAGCACACGGAAGAATCTTGCTACACCCTACGTGAGGTGAGAGTGGCGCAAGCATAATAGTGACAGGAGGCTTTGATGGCATAGCCCATAATAATTCCCCCATCTCCGAATAGTATAATGGATCGGGACATAACATGTCATGACACGGAATTCCCTAGGAGGATAGCTACTACCTCTCAGGAATCGGTATCTATACAAGTACAGGGAACAAGACAGAAAATGTACCAATATACCAAGAAATCCTGGAACAATATCTCATGTCATGATCCAACATATACTAGTCCGTGAATTATCGTGTCCGAAAATCAAGTAAGACACTACAACTGAATCGGATATAGCAGATATCAAGATAATAAAAACTATCAGTAAATATACTCGCCTGCGGTCCTGAGCCATCAAATGGGGTCGATGCTCAGAGTGATGCCACAAACCTAAAGATGAGATATATATAAGCAAATTAGGGTTCAACATTGTTAGACAGGATTATATAGTATAAGCTATGTAATCTAGGTCAAATCTCAGTCCAACTAAGTCAAACTAGGTCACAGGAAGTCAAACCATGTCAAACTAGGTCAAACTAGGCTAATGTTGACTAACAGTTGACTTTTGATCAACTGGTCAACCTGGTCAAGTTCTAGACATTTCTAGGCCAAGTGTTGACTGATAGTTGACTTTTGGTCAAAGCAGTCAAACTTGGTCAACTGTAATGACCGTGGTTCGTATTACGTATATTGGTATACGTGTACGTATTTTGACTCGTATTGTATGACTCCTTGCTTGGTCTATTTGGTATTTTCTATTGCTTGGTTCGGTTCGGTTTGGCTTGGTTTAGTTTTATTTATGAACCAAATTCCTACCTACCCCCACCCTCACCATTTATTAATCCCACTCTCTTCTCTCTCCTCATTATCACTTCAATAACTCTTCTTCTTCATTTACTCCTCTCCACCTACACCCAAGAGCCCTAGGCAAGTGCAACTTGCTTCATGATGGATCTCAAGTTTTATTGTTCCATTCTCTTCTTTACATGATTATAAACCTCTTTAGAACTTGGAGTTTTTGATTTTTATGGATAGATTCTTCTATATCTACATTATAACTTTGGGGTTTCATAAGTTCATGGAGTTTTTTTTGGTTTTGATCTACTAAAACTTGTTATTTTCGAAAACTAATAGTTCCATGAACAAGAGAACAGAATTTCGTATGAATTTGATTTTTGATTCACCTCATTTCGAGTTAAAATAAATTTTTTTGAATTTTTCATGTCGGCTAAGTGAAATTTTACGTAAGGAACCCTGTTTATGCGTATTTTACGCTGGATAGTATCCAGAATGTAAAATTTTACGCAGAGAACCCTGTTTATGCGTATTTTACGCTAGATAGTATCCAGAATGTGAAATTTTACGTAGGAAACCCTGTTTATGCATATTTTATGTTGGATAGTATCCAGAATATAAAAGTTTACGCTAGAATCCTTCTCTTTTGCATATTTTACGCAGAATTGAATTTTTGGCGTAAAAAGTGCACATAATGATTGTTTTTTGCCAAGTTTAGCTATTTTCTAACCAGAATTTCGAAAAACTTAAAATATAAAAGTTTTAGATCTTTGTCTTGCCTCTTCGAATATCTTTGGGGCACCTTATTTGGAGTTCGTATGTGGAAGTTATGCCCCTGTCTCCTGAGCCGTATGATTCCTCCCCAACTCTTGTACCCTGTTTATGTTTAGTTATTGCATATATGCTCATACCAGGTTAAATGTTAATTTTAAATATGTTCCATGACACGATGGTGACCCGTTGTGGTGCACATTTGACAAATGACATGACATGATAGTGGCCTGTCGTGGCGCACTCTTGATAGTGAATTTGACATGATATATATCTCGAATGCTATAGCGACGGCTAGCATGTCATGACAAGATTGAATGGCCTGGACACCATGGGTGATTGTGTTTGTACAAAAAGAACCGGTAATGTTTTATATCATGTCTAGGACAGGAATTCCTGAGTACCATGGTCAGGGGTACCTACTGTAAATGGCTAAGGCTAATAACTAGAATAATTCAGTAGTCATGAGAGATTTCTCCAGTTACAGGCGATCCCGTTATCTCGGCCACCATTGTTGGACTTGTAACCTGCCGACGAGTAGGGCACATGTCTAAATTCACCGATATATAGAAAAGAACGAGACATTACTTAATGAATCCAAGTCGCCTGGATAACCTGGATTAGCTGCAGGGCTTGTGGCTGGAGGAACATCTCATTGCATATTGCTAGCAACTAAGGCTTATGATAACCCTAGTTAGCTAATGTAGAAAGTCGTAGTCACTGATTGGCCGTAAGCGATTGTATGGTATAGATTCAGTGCTCGAATATTGTAAGCATGATCGCATGATTGTCACTTTTTAACAATAAAGATCAGAGGCAAAGTTCTGTTCAGGCGAAGGGTTACAACCCCGGTCCTTGTTGGTTTAAGGGTTGTAACTGGCTCCCGGAGCAGTTCTGTGTTCTCTCTTCATTTGTTGTCTTATTGCACCCCACGTCATGCTCGTCATGTTTTACTTTACCAACAAGATTTAGAGACGGAGTTTTATTCAGGTGAAGGGTTACAACCCCGGTCCTTGTTTAGTTTAAGGGTTGTAACCTGGCTACTTGAATGGTTCCCTCGTACTCTAATATGACTGTTGTTATTTTTTATTACCAAGCTCTTTCATACTTACTTATAATATTTGTTTCTGATATGCTGGTTTTAGTTCTTAAGTGAAGCCTCCTTTGTGGCACTTGCTCTTTCTGGAATCTGACCCAGCTGGTTTTGTATGGCCAGATTTCGGAGCAGCTCCAAAGGATCTACCGACTTTTCAGCCCGATGGTGACCACCAGGCATAACCAGGACAACGAGTGGGTTTATTTTTTGGCTCTCCCACTCTATTATAAAATTATTGTTTTGAGGCGTTTAACCGACGAGCACCTGTTAGCTCGTAGTGCATACCTTATTTACTGTCTGCCTACGGGCTGTAGCATGATTGACAAATCCTAGGGTTGATCATGTATTACTAAAATCTTGCTAGTCCTCGCATGTTGTAACGACTAGCTTCATGATCAGCTGAATATGTAATGTCTGGGATGCCTTACTATTGTATATTTGGCGATCTTACATCTTGTAACTTTACTTGTTTGCTTGAGATTGAGACATTTAGGCTTGTTATTGACCTTAGGAGACTGATGGATTGTAGTTAAACCCTCACGTGTCTAGACAGCCATGACCGTATAGCGAGGTGGGTTGCACTTCAATATACGTAGCTGGCTATGTTCGCCTCCGCTCTCCAGTATTCTGATTCTGGAGCGTGACATGGTTTAAGTGGTGGCCCATACAGGTCTTCTAAATCAGATATGTGAGGGTTTACCAAATAGATTATTAGCCCAATAATTATATCATTTTTGAATATGGCTAATCAATTGAGTTTAACATAACAACGTCACTAATATTCATGTAATCACTATCATGTTGCTACTTAAACTTAGCATTGTCCTAATGTTAGCATTGTATAAATGTTCTATATTATATTGCTATGCTTGTATCATATTTTTGTTCGTCTAACATGTTCTTATAGACATGCAGTAAGCATGATCAAGTTTTGTCAAACCAGGACATATACAATAGAGAATTATTGATGGGCCAAAGATGGTATTGGCGAAGCCCTTGAAAGGTATTCAGATTTTTAGATCTGTTTATTTGGACGACCGTCGTCAAGTAAAAAAGGCGTCTTCAAGTCTGCTCAAATATTTGAAAAAAGGCGTCATCAAAGGGCTCTTGGTTTCCTATTTCATCAATGTAATTTTTATATTTATTGAGTCTAGGAATACGATGTACACTGCATCGCACTGGCAAATAGGATATCCAAGAAATGTTTTCAAAATACCCTTTTATTTTGAAAACAAGCCCACTTACAAAAGCCCAAATTACTTCCTAATTGTTTGACTTTTCAAAAGCCCAAAACCAATTTGCAAAAATCCTGACAGAACTCCAACGGAACTCGGCCAGAGTTCGGCCAGAGTTGGCCCGAGTTCGGCCAGAGCGGTCTTCCTGCAGTTACGGATCCCAACGAGATTTTCTCATAGAGTTCTGTCCGAATTCTGCCCGAATTTTGTCAAAATTCTGCCTTTGAAAAAACTATAAATAGAGAAGGATTTCAATCATTTCAATACACTCACACACTCATTCACTTTCATATCTCTTCTCTATAAGTCTACTACTTCTTCCAAAGTGTTCTGAGCTATTCATTTTCAAATCCCAAGCCAGTTACAATCCTCTAGTCGATTTGCCAGTGCGGTACGGTCTAGAAGTTTCAGAGTGATTGTAATCAGAGGCTTGATTGAAGGTAGACACTTCACAATTAAAGTTGGTCGAGTACTTCGGATTGCGTTATAGAAGTTGCAAAAACTTGGATGAAAACTTGTGGGATTTTCCATAGTGGATTCAACTGGAAACTAGAGTTCTTCCGACTGGACTAGTCCTCATAAGAGGGAAACCAATATACATCCTTGTGTTTGCGTTTGCTCTCTACTCTCTACTTTTCATTTACATATCTGTGATATATATAATATATATATATATATATATATATATATATATATATATATAATATATATATATATATATATATTCTGTGATCTTGTTACTAACTTTTTTAAATAGTTAATTTTCGCTGCCTACTCTATTCACCCCCTCTAGAGTATTGCGCTTTAGAACTCGTTCCTACAATCGGTCCTACAATTGGTATCAAAGCTGGTGTTTATATAGGTATTGCTATCATACCAATTGTTCCTACAATTGGTATCAGAGCCAGTACTGCAACTAGAGGTAATATATTCTGATTCCAATTGTTCATACAATTGGTATCAGAGCCAGTACTGCAACTAGGTAATATATTCTGATCCCAATTATTCCTACAATTGGTATCAGAGCAGGTGCTCCTTCTAGAGATATTTTACTGGTGCTCCTTATATAGATATTTTGGATTAACATCCTTGGAGCAGATCTTCATTATCAGATCGGGTTATATAGGTAAAACGAGGTAACACTGTTATTATATTCTTATTTATAACTGCTGTTACATAGATCACTATATCACATATGGCAAGTATGTACTTCACAACTGAAGAGCAATCCTAAAATAGACTCCCACTATTTGATGGAACAAACTATAGCTATTGGAAGACACGGATGAGCTTCTACTTGAAGTCTCTAGATTTTGACTTATGGTCAATTGTTGTCAATGGCTACAAAAAGCCTACTATCACTTCTATTCTATCCTCTATAATCAACAAGCCTTATTATAGTACATGAGGAAGAGAAGAAGTAGCTAGCCTTGGTGCTAAAGCTATGCATATCTTTATTGTACTATAGACACAATATTTAATCTTATTAATACTTGCACAACATCTATAAAATTTGGAAAGTTCTTGAAGCTACTTATGAGTGCAGGATAAAAGCAAAGCTAGCAACTCCAGAGAGAAGGATAGTCTTCATAATGATGTAAATATATGCATGATAAAATTAGGATTTAAGGTACAACACAATCCCCTATACGAAAAAGAGCTTGTATGTGACAACTACAAGAAGATAGACCACATCCAAGAAGATGTACTACTACTAGAAAGGAGAGTCACTACGAACTATCAAATGAAGGAAGATTATCGTCTCACAAGTACACTAGTACGAGCATATGGTATGAAAGCAAAGCAAGAGATTTTGAAAGAAAGAAGAAGAAGAGAAGAGAAGAAGAGAAGAGAGAAAGAAGAAAGAAAAGAAGAAAGAAGAAGAGAAGAAGAGAGACCTCATCAGGCTACAAATTTATGCTCAATGGCATTATCTAACGAGGTACAAAATAATTCTTTTTATGAAGAGAGTGAATTTTCTATGATGAGTTATCTGATGCTTTCAGTGATCCATTAGAAGAACACAAGAAAGTATTAGATAAGTATGAGCAAGCTAGAAAGTATATTCTATCCTATAAGCGTGAGAATGAAAATCTTACTTGCTTATTGAATGATGCTAGAAATAGTTCTCCTTCTGATAATTCTATTGAGATTTCCACACTTGAGTTTAGATTGCATGAGGCACTTGATTGCATTGAGAAAACATTCAAGAAAATGCTAAACTTAAGGAGGAACTAGAATCTGAAAAGAAGAAGTATTCTATTGCTTCATGTAGAATTGATGCTCTTTCTGCTAAGTATGATGAGATCTGTGCTAACTCTAAAAAGTTAGAGATTAGACTGGAAAAGCAGGTAGTACAACCTACGACTCAGTCTAACACAAGACACTTAGCACATCACAAAGTCACACACGTCAGATCTTTTACAAAGGAAGCAAGCAAAGCTAAAGCTTCACACAACCATGCTTTCTATTACAAGTATCCACGCACATATCACACTACTACACGTTCTCATACTACTGCACATAGTACTAATGTTAATTCTTTTTATCATTATTGTGGTTTGAATGGACACATTTCTAATCGTTGTAGATTAGAAAACTAGTTGATATGAACTTGTGCAAATGGGTTCCCAAAGCTAACAAATGTGGATCTAAGTATTGGATACCAAAGTCTTCATCTAATATTGCAGGTGAAGCTTCTCATGTCAAATAGAACCATGGAACATGTTGGTGATAGCAAAGCTACAAAGGTCATCTTCCATGCAATTGCACCAACAGAAGTGTGGTCACTAGAACCACTTCGGTAACATGCTTCTAAATGGTTTTTAATATCTAGCATGATCTAGAATGTTCTTTTTGATTTTGCTACTAGCTTTCATTGATATCTTTTAAATTGTTTATTGTTTGAATCAATGTGAGATATAATCCTAGCTTGACTAGCTGTTCAGCTTAAATGATCAGTTCACACTATATAGTGTTTATTTTTTATTAGTGTGACACATTTGTCTATGTATGCTCTTTACTTTTAATCTTTATTCCTGAAGCATGCATAGGAGCTCAATTTTGTTTTGGTGAATATGTTTTTGACTCTTCGTCTTTAATATTTTTTTAATGGTCACTTCTTACCGATTTGTTTTTAACATATCGTATTTACTTTGATCAGTATTTTGTGAGTATGTATGTTTAGCACAAGTCTCCTATTTACTTGAAAAGTATATACATATAATTTTATTTTAACCTTGTGCTTGCATAATATACTTCACTATTGATTCTCATATTTTATTTTGATTAACTTCTGATGAATCAATTACAACTTTTTCTGATAGAGTTTATTTATGCATTTTTGATCTTGTGATAATTTCTTTTTTTGTTAATGATACATGAATAATTCATTGTCATTCACATATTGCTGATATGTTTTTATATTTGTATAAATATCTTTTATGGGGATATATGAGTTAATTTCAAGTTCTATATTATATTATTTTGAAAAGTAGTTTCAAACTTGTACTTATCTCATACATCAGCTATTGATTTTTTTAAACAAATTTATGTTTTTCTCTTTATTAGCTTCTTCCTCAAAGCCTTTTTTAATGATGTCTTTTTTTTTGGCTTTTTGGTTGACATTTTGGATACATAATATTTTTAATATCTTGATCTTGATAAACCATTCTTTGGGTATTTACTTCTTTTATATTTAAGGATTTTGGATTTCGGCGATGTTCGATGATACTGCATATATTCCTTTGAATCTAAGTTCTTAATAGTAGAGATCATTTTGGGAAGAAGCCGAAAGGGTCCTTCTGTCATACAGGTGTAAATAGCCTGAAGTGACACGGTGTACTAGTCTTCGGACTACCGCTAGCTGGGAACCGGCCCCTACAGCTAACCCGAAGTGATCAATACTTTATGGACTTAAGATTTATTAAGGTGTACTTGCAACTATCGTTTAGTTCTGGATCCAAGGTACTGAACCCAGTCCCCTAGGTTCCAAAATACATCAACGTATCTAGGTCCTACATTTGATTTACAAATATTTTATATTTTATTGTTACCCAATGATTTTGTAGCATATATGGATAAATGTAATTCATACATATTATACCGTATGCGACATTGTTCTAAGATTTCTTTAAGTCCATAGACTATAATTTATTTCATATTGTACTATTTTTTTCTTAAATCTCGGTTATTAAAGAAGAGATTTGTTTTGGGTACAAGCCTACAAAGGGTCTGTCTGTCACCACGACTACGGTCGAAGCGAAGCGGTACTCAAGTGTTCCCGGTGAACCTTCGTTAGGGACATTACCCCTACAGCTAACCTAAGATTAATCAACGCTTTATAAACTAAATATTTATTGAGATTTAGTTGCAATTATTATCTGATGGATTTGAATTTTAGATTTGATGTATAATATTCTCTCTTATATTTTCACAAAAGGTAGCATATTTGATCTATCTTGTCGATTGTGAGATTCTATAGCATAGATCAATTTATGTCATCTTTTGACTTATACGATTATTCATCATGCTAATTTAAAATATCTTTTGATTGTTTTATTTTTAAATATTCATTTAATGGATTTTCTTCTTTTGTCTAAAGATGATTGTTTTTCGTATTCGTGACTACTCATTGAATATTATGGTATTGTGATTTCATCTTTAGCTTGTGTAATATTCGTAATATTCATGATTTTAAGCTTTATTTATTATCTTCTTATTCAAGTTACTTACTGTCTACAACAGTAATTCTTTGCAGGGGAGAAGTCATGCATATTGAATCTCTCTCTTAAAGCGTTTCTTTTCTTTAAACCTTACGGTTGTCAGGTGGACACCGTGCTAAGGCTTTAAAAGGAAAGAAATGAACTTTTATAAGACCTAATATTTTTGAATTAATTTTCTACTTCTGGAAATATGTCTCTAAATTTTATTTTAAAATTTTATCTATACTATTACTTTGGATATAGCCATGTAAAGGTGGAGTAGTTAATTATTTCAAATCAATTATCCCTTTGACATGCCATATATCTAGAATACACTTTTCTTTGGATATTTATCTAGTTATGTTTATTTGTTCAAATTGATTTATTTATGATTTGTGGATTCTTTTATTAAAATTATTTTCGTGATTCGAATCGTCAGCTTTCAGTCTAAAGACTAAATGAACGCATTCGAACATTTACTAAGACAGTTTTTTCGTAATAAATTCCACATTTTTTGAAAAATATCTTTTTGATTTCTTTTTGATTTATTGAATCTGTCCGGTACTCAAATGTTATTATTAAAGACAGTTTTCAAAATCTTTTATTGTCTTGAAATATTTCTTTTATATATATTGGAGCTACATATTTTTTCTTCATCTTTATGCGTTTATTTATTGGATTTTTTTTCCTGCCTAAAGATGATATTTGTTTTGAGTTTGCAATTTTATATGAATTTGATCAAAGGAAAGAAAAGATGCATATCTTGGATATCCCTTAGATCTTGTGATTATTTATCTTTTTTATTTTATGAATATAAATTATTTTTGAACTATATGCACATATTTTAAGGGGGAGCAAATTAATTGTTTTAATTTTTTTATGTCCTTAATATGTGGTATACCTAGTTCATCATGGACATATATTCTTTTACTTAAAATATCTTGTTGAGTTGTTCATGATATTTAGATTTGTATTAGATATGAGAATATATGATTATTATTATTTTTAATTATATCATATTTGTGTTTCTAAAAGTTATCCTGCCAAAATTAATTTAATTTATTGATAATCCTTTTTGAGTTTAAACTGATTTGGCATTTCCTATTGAGATTTTATCTCAAAGTTCATGATCTATATTTAGACTGATCATACTTTGTGGGGGAGCATTCAAGTCGACTGAATATCCTTCTCAAGTATTTGTCTTCATTACCTTCATGTTTATCTAATGGATATTCATATATCATGCTAAGGTAATTGAATTCAAATGCATGAACTTTGGTATAGATTTTGCATATTCTAGTATACTTATTTTGATCTCTTTTCGATGATTATACTCTTTATGGAAATGATTCACAAATTTGTATGGGCAAATTATGAATCATATTTTTTTGTGATCATTGTTAAAAGTCTCATTATATTTTTGATTTTTTTATATATACTTGATCTACGAATTTCTATTCCTCATGATTCATTTATGAACAATGATTGATTCCTACTATATTGATGTATTTTTTTGTCTATTTCAAAACATTTTATTTTTGGATTTCTAGTTGGTATACTATTTATTGATTGATTTGTTTTTACCAACTATACTGTGTTGACAAGTTTTTATTCTTTAGTTATGAAATTTTCTACACTTGTCATTACACTGTTCTCCTAATCCTTAATCATGATTTGCTTTCCTCATTTACTTATGCTTGAGTTCATTTTAGCTTTAATTACGGGAGAGCTTATTTTTGATCATGTCAAAGGGGGAGAAATAAGTTTAAGTTAGCACACAATATTCTAGTATTATGTGTTTATTAGTGATACATGCATCTCTTGTATATAAACTTAACCGATTTGCCATAATCAAAAAGGGGGAGATTGTTAGCCCAATGATTATATCATATTTTTGAATATGGCTAATCAATTGAGTTTAACATAATGACGTCACTAATATTCATGTAATCACTATCATGTTGCTACTTAAACTTAGCATTGTCCTAATGTTAGCATTGTCATAAATGTTCTATATTATATTGCTATGCTTGTATCATATTTTGTTCGTCTAACATGTTCTTATAGACATGCAGTAAGCAGATCAAGTTTTGTCAAACCAGGACATATGCAATAGAGAATTATTGATGGGCCAAAGACGGTGTTGGCGAAGCCCCCGAAAGGTGTAACGCCCCAGTCCCAAAATACTTAGGACTAGGAACCTAGACATGCCAGCTGTATTCATACGAAGTATACTCCAATATATGGAAACCTCGTATAAATATATAAGCTGTAAAATGCAGTAGAACCATAACTAATCTCATCCACGCAAAATAAATGAATAAAAGACATCATATAAAGATAATGAATTATCATGATACAATATGTTGGGCGGAGACAAATCCACTACCAACAAGTAAAGGAAAAATACATAAGAAAAGATATAAATTTGGCGAGCGAAGCGAAGACGATCCAAATGCAAGCATCCTCGAAGAAATAGCGATGATCACGGCTAGAGCTAGAACACCTGCGAAAGACAATCACACACCTGGAGAGATAATCAGGTCCTCAGAGGGACATAACAAGACACATAATATCATGCCATATAAACTTAATGAATATTGCTCAAATAAATAAGTAAATCGAATTATAACATGGTCCAACACGCACCTACTGAACGAGCGTACCATCCCCCAACCAAACAAGGACATGAGATGGTAAACTAATTCACGGTAACGTATCTTCCCATGCTATGAATCCAATATGATATCCGGACTCCAACAAGGTTCAATATTTTCATCGAAGTAGTAAGTCACACCTACAACCAAACAAGGACAAGATGTGACGAACTAATCTGCGACAAGTTATTGTTCCAAGCTACGGTCAGATACAAGTACCCAAACCAAAAGTACTCGTACCTAACGGATAAAGGTAGCCTACCGTTCTAAGTGAAATGTAGTTAAGAACAATCCTTCCTACGCATGGGCCCTGGCTGAATAGGATCGGCAATCCCCCCTTGGGCACCAGAGGCCCCATCAGTAAGAGCATGACGTTACGCAGAATCGTCAGTGGCCGTCAGTAATCATGGGTAATCTGACCCGCGTCTCCGGCGGAGCTCACGGGTTACAAAGGGAAAGTGCATCGAAGCCCATACGCTAAGGAATTATCCTCCCCGCCAATGCCTACTGTGTTGTATCCACAACACAAAACCACTATAACCGCTAAGTCAAACTAGTATGCAACCTCTATTAGCGGTTATTCCTATCGCACGGCTTATACGTACTGGTGGCCAGCCAATCACGCACTTTCGTGTCCTACATACGACACACAACTTCGTGGTACAACGTGTCAAGGCCAATGAATACAAACACAAGGTGGTCCCTTAAATCTAGGTTTAATGTGAGAAAAATAATACATAGCAGGAAATATAAATGAACAATAAGTTCTAACAGGTTATGCCATGTATCACAGTTTATTTTGCATAAAGAAAATAAATAATGCATGAAATACGAGCTAAAATAATTAAACAACAAATGACAAGGTGTCTTGCCTGAGGTCCTTGCTGGTGAAACCGATAATCCCGTTGGGTACAGAATAGTCACAGGGCTACACAAGATAACTCAGACGATGTGACAAACTTCTAAAATAAAAACCAAAAATAAAATATTCGGGAATTTTTTGGGAAAATATATGATATGTATTTTTCTGTCAGTATTCCGAAACTTCAAACGGATCGTGATTCTGATTCCTGGTTCTCCAGAATCTCAAAAACACTAAAACGTGTCAGATTTCGATCCACTGACACTCCATAAATTTTCCAGAAAATTAAGTTCCAAATTTATGAAAATAAAATTTACATTCAGAAAATATACCTCAATACGATTCCAATAAAAAAAACTGGAGGTCAAAAGGAGTCCGGAGTTGGGAGTTATGGTCATTCGAAGTTGCTACAACCTTTGAAAATTGAGGCTGAATTTATGATGAAAAAAAGAGAGAAATTTTGACAAGGATGGTTTGAAAGATGATTTGTGGTGAAAATAATATGGAGGAGTACCTGCCTATTTATAGGATGTGGGAATTCCCAATTAGATAAGAATTAGGATTCTTTTAAACCCAATTTAGATATTTCCTAATTTAATTTAAAAGCAATCAAATCCAAATCCAAATCCAAATCTAATTTAAATCAAATCAAATTCTCTTAGTTTAAAATCAAATCAATTAAATCCAATCTCAATTATATATGTTAATTTAATCTATTTAAATAAATCCAAAAATCAAATCAAGATTCAAATGGCCACAATAACTTCCAAATATATTTTTTCAAAATACCAATAATAATAATTTCGAAAATAATAATTTTTAAATATTTTTGAATAATAAAATATTAATATTAAAAAATCTTGAAAATTATATTTTTATTTAAAATAGACTAATAAATAATTATGAAATATATGTATGCACAAATATTCTTCACATAATTATGCTTTTCCTAGTATACAATAAAATATTATTTATGATTAATAAATGCTAAAAATAAAAAGGCTTTTTATAGCAAGAATAATAATTAATAATATTTTGAAAGTGTATAATAAAATAGAAAAAAATATTTTTCTAAAATATGTACGCTCGCACATATTCGCACTTGACGAGCAACTACAAAAAATAAAATTTCGTGTACGATGTATAATACGACTATGCGACGTACAATACAAAATTTTAAATCAGTACCAAATTTAATAATAAAGAAAATAGTAGAAAATTTAGGGGTTTTACAAAAGGTATTCAGATTTCTAGATCTGTTTTCTTTGGACGACCGCCGTCAAGTGAAAAAGACGTATTCAAGTCTGCTCAAATATTTGAAGAAAGGCGTCATCAATGGGCTCTTGGTTTTCCTATTTCATCAATATAATTTTTTATATATTGAGTTTAGGAATACGATGTACACTGCATCGTACTGGCAAATAGGCTATCCAAGAACAGTTTTCAAAATACCCTTTCATTTTGAAAACAAGCTCACTAACAAAAGCCCAAACTACTTCCTAACTGTTTGACTTTTCAAAAACCTCAAAACCAATTTGCAAAAACCCTGACAAAACTCCAACAGAACTCGGCCAGAGTTCGGCCAGAGTTTGGTTAGTGAACGTTGCTTTTGAACTTGGTCTTCCTACAGTTACGGATCCCAACGAGATTTTCTCATAGAGTTCTGCCCGAATTCTGTCCGAATTCTGTCAGAATTCTGCCTTAGGAAAAACTGTAAATAAAAAAGGATTTCGATCATTTCAATACACTCACGCACTCATTCACTTTCATATCTCTTCTGTATAAGCCTGCTACTTCTTCCAAAGTGTTCTGAGCTATTCATTTTCAAATCCTAAGCCAGTTACAATCCTATAGTCGATTTGCCAGTGTGGTACGGTCTAGAAGTTTCAGAGTGATTGTAATCAGAGGCTTGATTGAAGGTAGACACTTCACAATTGAAGTTGGTCGAGTACTTCGGATCAAAGTTTGCGTTGTAGAAGTTGCAAGAACTTCGGATGAAAACTTATGTGATTTTCCATAGTAGATTCAACTGGAAGCTAGAGTTCTTCCGACTGGACTAGTCCTCACAAGAGGGAAACCATATGCATCCTTGTGTTTGCATTTGCTCTCTACTCTCTACTTTTTATTTACATATCTGTGATATATATATATATTCTGTGATCTTGTTACTAACTTTTTTAAATAGTTAATTTTTGCTACCTGCTCTATTCACCCCTCTAGAGTATTGCGCTTTATAACACATTCCTACAATCGGTCCTACATAGATGTCTCAATCAGCACTCGTCCTTGATCTTTGCTCGTATCCTCTGAATCCCTGGAATCTTGATCTGATCATATGCTTGTATCTTTGATCTATCTTGGTCCTTCCTTATTGTTCCCTATGTATCTTCTTCAGCGGCATTATTCCTGGTCCTACCGATCGACAAGGCGGAGCACCTCTCGTGGACCAAAACAACAAGAGGATCAAGCCCAGCACTCAGGAGCAGCTTCTGGATCATGCCTTCCGGAGATCCAGAACCCCCGGTACAGCCTGCCCAGCCTGCAAAGCAGGATGATGGAGCCTTGTTGGACTTATCAGGGAGTTGCTTGTATCGTAGGACCGTCGAGGAGATGTCTTGTATCAGGCAGTGATAGATGCTCTGGGCAGAGGTGGACATCAGGAACAGTGCAGCGAACAGTTTCAAGCACCTGAACCCTCCATTATTCGATGGCAGTAAAGATGCTATCGTTGCTGATGCGTGGCTTCAGGATACAGAGGTGATATTGGAGGAGGTAGTAAAGACCCCAGAGGATGAGAAGGTGGTCGTAGTGCGCCTGCAGTTATTGGATCTAACCCGCAGCTGGTGGACGGTGCAGGCCGTTGGATTAGTGGCACCTATTTCCTGGACAGTATTCCGTGAGAGATTTCGGACCAAGTACTTCGATGCTGTAGCTCGGTACGATCTACAGACGAGGTTCACTAATTTGAAGCAGATGGGCAGGACGGTCGATGGATACGGCCTAGTTTTCCAGGCTTGTCGGTTTGCTCCCACCTTGGTAGCGACCGAGTTCGATTGAGCCCGCGTTTCAGCAGGGACTCCACCTGGAGATTTTGCTGGTGGTGGAGCAGTTTGAGCACCAGACTTTTGATACAGTATTGAGGACGGCTAGGAGGCATGAGTATACCTTCCAGAGGATGTGGACAGGACCGGAGGTCGAAAGCGATCTCACGGCCAGATGAACCAGTCGTCAGCCCCAGCCCCGGCAGCTAGGGCTTTGACCATTGGAACTCGAGAAGGACATCTTCATTACGTCGATTCGACATTCAACCCCGACGTATCCTCAGCAGAAGCAGAATCAGTCTTCCACCATAGGCTGCTCTTATTGTGGGAAGCCTGGACATGTTGTTTCAGAATATCGCAAGGCGCGAGGGTTGTGTTTGCTTTGTGGAGCACGGACCATAAGGTAGGGTCCTGCCCGTTCAGGACTAACTCCGTACCAGCTATGGCCAGTTCATCGGTTAGGGGACCAGCCCAGTACCAGTCCAGCATCAGTTTTCCATCCCTAAGGCCATTGCCGACGCAGACCCAAGCTTTTCAGCAGCAAAGGCCTCAGCAGTATGCCCAGGCACAAGTTCAGAATCGGCAGAGAGAAATCCAGTAGAGGGGGCCGGCATCCAGAGGACAAGATTAAGTGTTGGCTTTAACCATGGAGAAGAAGGAGTGGCACCAGGTGAGGTAGTGGCAGGTACTATTCTCGTCAACACCTTTTCAACTTCAGTTATTTGACTCTGGTGCATCACATTCATTTATGTCTGCACAATTCGTGACACGGATAGGAATGGAGCCCGAGATTATCAGTAAGGCTCAATATACTTACTGGTAACGGTCTTGGGAGTAGATAGAGTTTTCCTCGTGTCGGGTCGTAGTTAGCGGTAGAGAGTTTCCTGCTAGGTTGATAGAATTCCTGATGGCCGATTATGATATAGTCTTAGGGATGGATTGGTTGAGGGACCAGTATGCCAGGATAGATTGCCATATTGGCAGGGTTGTTTTTAGCATCCCAGGTGACCCAAAGTTTTCTTTTCTCAAGTCGAAGTTGAACCTTCTCCTCCCGTATTGCGGATGGCAGTAGCAGTAGTGCAGTTACCCCGGATCGTCGAGGAGTTTCCAGATGTTTTTTCAGAAGAGCTTCCAAATGCCTCCAGAGCGAGAGATTGAGTTCACCATAGACTTGATCCCGGGACCGCACCTGTGTTAGAGAGAGTCTACAGGATGGCGCCATCAGAATTGGAGATATTGTACAAGATGATTGAAGAACTCCGGACCAAGGGATTCATTCATGCAAGTGGATCACCTTGGGGAGCCCCGATGCTTCTTGTGAAAAGAAGGATGGTGCGTCTAGATTATGTGTTAATTATCGTACCTTGAACTCAGTGACAATCAAGAACAGATATACTCTCCTGAGAATAGATGAATTATTTGATCAACTCAAGGGGGCAGCAGTATTCTCAAAGATAGATTTGCGGTCAGGGTACCACCAGATCAGAGTCAGAGAGCAGCTCATCCCGAAGACGGTATTCAGATCTAGATATGGGCATTGGGAGTTCCTTGTTATGCCATTTGGAGCAACCAATGCGCCGGTTGTATTCATGGACCTCATGAATCGCATCTTCATGCCTTATTTGGATCAGTTCGTGATTGTGTTCATAGACGACATCCTGGTCTACAGCAAGAGTGTAGCAGAGCATGAACAACATCTCAGAGTTGTCCTCCAGATTCTCCGAGAGCACCAGTTGTATGCAAGTTCAGTAAATGCGAGTTCTGGCTCGATCGCATTTGTACTTGGGTCATATCATCAGCAGTGGAGGAGTAGAAGTGGATCCCCAGAAGATCGTGGCTATCAAAATGTGGCCAGTGCCCAGCACAGTTGCAGAAGTTCACAGTTTTTTGGATTGATCGGCTACTACCGACGATTTGTTTCGGACTTTGCTGAATTTCAGCACCACTGACGCAGTTGACCGCAAGGATGTGCAGTTTGCTTGGACAGCAGAATGTCAGGATTTTTTGAGAAGTTGAAGCGAGGCATGATGACGGCACCCATTCTCACACTTTCAGATGGGACCGAGGATTCTCAATGTATTATGATGCTTCAGGCCGAGATTTAGGATGTTTTGATGCAACATGGGAAGTTAATAGCTTATGCGTCACGACAACTTCGTGATCATTAGAGGAATTACCCAACCCATGACTTGGAGCTGGCAGCCGTGGTGTTTGCACTAAAGCTTTGGAGACACTACTTGTATGGAGATAGGGTAGAGATTTTCACCGATCACAAGAGCCTGAAATATGTGTTCACTCAGAAGGATCTTAACATGCGTCAGAGGAGGGCTAGAGCTGCTTGTAGATTATGATGTCAACCTGTAGTATCATCCTGGGAAAGCCAATATTGTTGCGGATGTATTGAGCAGGAGAGCCAGAGTCTATTTTCTGACAGTGCAACCAGAATTGTTAGCAGATCTTCAGAAGATGGGTACAGAAGTTGTCCTTTCTACCAGTGTGGCATTGATGGCCAGCATGCAAGTTCAGTCCAGTATATTTGAGAGAATCAAGATAGCTCAGTCATCAGATTCTAAGCTTCAGCGGCTTAGGACAGAATGTGTAGCAGGGCGAAGACCAGAATTATGCATTCATGAAGACGGTACACTTCGACATGGTAAGCGTCTTTGTGTACCCAGTAGAGATATCAGACAGGAAGTCATGACCGAAGCTCACAGTTCTCAGTATTCGATTATCCCGGTGGCACGAAGATGTACCAAGATATCCGTCAGCACTTTTGGTGGAATGGCATGAAGAGGGAGATGGCTCGGTTTGTCTCTCGGCATTTGGTTTGCCAACAAGTCAAGGCTGAACATCAGAGGCCAGCTGGACTTCTTCAGCCCTTGTCGATTCAGAATGGAAGTGGGAGCATATAACCATGGATTTCATGACTGGATTACCTCGATCCCCGGCCAGTCGAGATGCTATTTGGGTTATAGTTGACAGGCTCACGAAGGTGGCTCACTTTTCCCATTCAGAGTTGGTCAGTCGACGGCTCAGCTAGCAGAGATGTACCTCAGGCAGATAGTCAGACTTCACGGAGTACCGGTCAGTATCACCTCGGACAAAGATTCGAGACTCACATGGACTTTTGGCGTAGTCTGCAAGAGAATTTGGGAACTCACCTTCAGTTCAGCTCAGCTTATCACCCGCAGACAGATGGTCATTCGGAGCGCACGATCCAGACTCTTGAGGATATGTTGAGATCTTGTACGCTCGACTTTGGTGGTTCGTGGGAATATCACCTACACCTGGTGGAGTTCTCGTACAATAATAGTTTCTAAGCCAGTATCCAGATGGCACCGTTCGAGGCACTGTATGGCAGGAAGTGCAGATCCCCGCTAGCATGGGACGATGTTGGAGAGAGGCAGATGCTTGGTCAAAAAATGATTACTCAGACAGTTGAGGTAGTCAGGAGAGTTAGAGATCATCTTCGCGTTGCACAAGATCGCCAACGCCATTGGGCCGATTCTTATCGGTATTCCCTTGAATTTTGTTGGCGACCATGTATTCCTTAGGATCTCGCCTAACCGTGGCATTCATTCGCATACGGAGAAAGCTTAGTCCTGGTATATAGGGCCGTTCGATATCCTGAAGCGAGTAGGAGATGTGTCATATCGTCTCGTTCTTCCGCCGTCTTGAGTGAGGTATGACGTGTTCCATGTATCCCAACTACGACGGTATATCCTGGACCCGAGCCATATCCTGGATCATTCGAATTGGTTGTTGGTACCAACCTTTCGTATGAGGAAAGGCCCGTGTCCATATTGGACTGGAGAGAGAAGATACTCGAGAACAAGACTATCAAGTTAGTCCGAGTTGCTTGGGATCATCACTCTTTGAGTGAGTCAACATGGGAGCGTGAGGATGATATCCGATCGCGATATCCTGACCTATTTGACTCGTAAGGTATAATGTCTTTCTTATGCCTTACGCTCTAAATTTCTTGCTTGAAATGAATGATTGCATGGTAGATTGCTTGAATATAGCTTGTCCTTACCTCTCTAGCCTCTTAATTAAATTCGAAGACGAAATTCTTTTAAGGTGGGTAGAGTTGTAATGACCGTGGTTCGTATTACGTATATTGGTATAGTATACGTATTTTGACTCGTATCGCATGACTCCTTGCATGGTCTATTTGACACTTTCTATTGCTTGGTTCGGTTCGGTTTAGCTTGGTTTGGTTTTATTTATGAACCAAATCCCTACCTACCCCTACCCTCACCATTTATTAATCCCACTCTCTTCTCTCTCTCCTCATTATCACTTCAATAACTCTTCTTCTTCATTTACTCCTCTCCACCTACACCAAGAGCCCTAGGCAAGTGCAACTTGCTTCAATGGATCTCAAGTTTTATTGTTCTATTCTCTTCTTTACATGATTATAAACCTCTTTAGAACTCAGAGTTTTTGATTTTTATGGATAGATTCTTCTATATCTATATTATAACTTTGGGGTTTCATAAGTTCATGGAGTTTTTTTGGTTTTGATCTACTAAAACTTGTATTTTCGAAAAGTAATAGTTCCATGAGCAAGAGCACGAAATTTCGTATGATTTGGTTTTTGATTCACCTCATTTCGAGCTAAAATGAAGTTTTTATGGCCAAAATAAGTTTTTTAAATTTTTTATGTCGGCTGAGTAAAATTTTACGCAGGAAACCCTGTTTATGCGTATTTTACGCTGGATAATATCCATAATGTGAAATTTTACGCAGGGAACCCTGTTTATGCGTAATTTACGCTGGATAGTATCAGAATGTAAAATTTTACGTAGGGAACCCTGTTTATGCGTATTTTACGCTGGATAGTATCCAGAATGTGAATTTTTACGCTTGAACCCTTCTCTTTTGCGTATTTTATGCAGAATTAAATTTTTGGCATAAAAAGTGCACACAATGACTGTTTTTGCCAAGTTTAGATATTTTTTAGCCAGAATTTCGAAAAACTTAAAACATGAAAGTTTTAGATTTTTGTCTTGCCTCTCCGAATATATTTGGAGCACCTCATTCGGAGTTCATATGTGGAAGTTATGCCCCTGTCTCCTGAGCCGCATGATTCCTTCATAGCTCTAGCACCCTATTTATGTTTAGTTATTGCATATATGCTCATACCAGGTTAAATGTTAATTTTAAATGTGTTCCATAACACGATGGTGACCCGTTGTGGTGCACTTTTGACAAATAATATGACATGATAGTGGCCCGTCGTGGCATACTCTTGACAGTAAATTTGACATGATATATATCTCAAATGCTGTAGCGACGGCTAGCATGTCTTGACAAGATTGAATGGCCTGGACCGTGGATGATTGTGTTTGTACAAAAGGAATCGGTAAATTTTGCATCATGTCTAGGACAGGGATCCCTGAGTACCACGGTAGGGGTACCTACTGTAAATAGCTAAGGCTAATAACTAGAATAATTCAGTAGTCATGAGAGATTTCCTCAGTTACAGGCAATCCCATTATCCCGGCCACCATTGTTGGACTTGTAGCCGACGAGTAGGGCACATGTCTAAATTCATCGATATATGGAAAAGAACGAGGCATTGCTTAATGAATCCAAGTCGCCTGGATAACCTGGATTAGCTGCAGGGCTTATGGCTGGAGGAACATCTCATTGTATATTGCTAGTAACTAAGGCTTCTGATAACCCTAGTTAGCTAATGTAGAAAGCGTAGTCACTGATTGACCGTGAGCGATTGTATGGTGTAGATTCAGTGCTCGAATATTGCAAGCATGATCCCATGATTGTCACTTTTTAATAATAAAGATCAGAGACTAAGTTCTGTTCAGGCGAAGGGTTACAACCCCGGTCCTTGTTTGGTTTAAGGATTGTAACCTGGCTTCCGGAGCAGTTCTGTGCTCTATTTGTTTGTTGTCTTATTGCACCCCACGTCATATTTTACTTTACCAACAAGATTTAGAGATGGATTTCTATTCAGGTGAAGGGTTACAACCCTGGTCCTTGTTTGGTTTAAGGGTTGTAACATGGCTACTTGAATGGTTCCCTCGTACTCTAATATGACTGTTATATTTTTTATTATCAGGCTCTTTCATACTTACTTTTAATATTTGTTTCTGATATGCTGGTTTTAGTTCTTAAGTGAAGCCTCCTTTGTGGCACTTGCTCTTTCTGGGATCTGACCCAGCTGGTTTTGTATGGCCATATTTTGGAGCAGCTCCAGAGGATATACCGACTTTCAGCCCGATGGTGACCACCAGGCATAACCAGGGCAACGAGTGGGTTTATTTTTGTGGCTCTCCCACTCTATTGTAAACTTATTGTTTTGAGGCGTTTAGCCGACGAGCACCTGTTAGCTCGTATTGTATACCTTATTTACTGTCTGCCTACGGGTAGCATGATTGACAAATCCTAGGGTTGATCATATATTACTGAACTCTTGCTAGTCCTCGCATGTTGTAACGACTAGCTTCATGATCAGCTGAATATGTAATGTCTGGATGCCTTACTATTGTATATTTGGCAATCTTACATCTTGTAACTTTACTTGCGTGCTTGAGATTGAGACATTTAGGCTTGTTATTGACCATAGGAGACTGACGGATTGTAGTTAAACCCTCACGTATCTAGACAGCCGTGACCGTATAGCGAGGTGGGTTGTACTTCAATATACATAGCTGGCTATGTTCGCCCCCGCTCTCCAGTATTCTGGTTCTGGGGCGTGACATCAACCGAGGTCAAAACTAGCCTAAGTAAACTATTCCTAATATTTATCTACCAAGATGCCATATATCTTGGCAAACAGGATCAACTCTAATCTAAGAATTAAAATATCAAGTTGTACCTCGTTATTCGTACATCGAAACCTACGACACACTAATCGAGATAAGATAATCAATGGTAAGGTTAATAATCTTATCACAGTGATCCACATGATCATCTTGCCAATTTCAGTGATGTGAGATTACTGGAATCGACTGATCTCAGTTTCGTTGTACTAATTTGAAATACGAACTTAATAAGAATTAATTTATAAAAGATTAATACACAGAGAAATATCTACAAACATTGTCGGATGAAGAAACAAACATCACCAACGTTTCCAGAATGGTCAAATCAGCTAGGATAGCCTATCCATAAGTCCAATTTGGACACAGGGCAAAAAGGTAATTTCGGGTCAAAACGGTGTCCGTGTCAGATCCGCTTTGTACCGAAAAACATGCAAGAATACTAGTCCATTAAACCTAACAAATTATTTGTCCATAAATCCTGAATGGCGATATGAACCCAACGGTATATCCAGAATTGGATTCCGTTGACCCGATCTCAAATTGGTCCGTTGACTAGGACATTGGTATCGACTTGCACCGAAATCCGTTCCGTAACCAACGTCCACTAAAATATAGCAAATTATATTAACGAGTCCAGAATGACGATACGAACTCAACGGTATATCCAGAATTGGATTCCGATGAGCCGGCGTCAAAAAGTCTCGTTGACCAGGACCGTGGAGCCCGCTTTGCACCGAAATGTGTGCCAGGGCCCACGTCCTCAAATCTAACAAACTTTATATGAAAATATGCCAAAATGACGCCACGAGTCTACTGGTGGCATCAGAAATTGAATTCGGAGTCCTGGGTTCAAAAATAGAATTTTATAACTTGAAAATTACGAATTCGGACGGCCAACTTTGGCGTCGAATTCAACCAATCAAACATGCTCACAATGAAACAAAACTTAAGGGATAGGAAGAGGGTTATACCAGCTGTGCATAGGAACCAGTGGCACACCAGACGGAGCTGAGATGGAGGAGATACGAACCGACGAATTGGCTCCACAAAACTGTCCAAAAATAACACAATTTAAAGCGTCAACTTTGTGGCCAGTTTTGATGTATCAAACGACAAAATTAACGGACAAAAATCGAGCAGAGTGAATAGCTATATCGAGATTGAGTCGGAGCAAAGAAATTGCCGATCCAACGGTCGAATTTCCCGAAAAACGTGTGCGAAGTCGCTGCGATGACGTGCCATTTCTGGATCTCGTTCCGCACGCGCGTCGACGGGATTCCGTGCAAAACGCACGAATCGCCTAGACGGCGCATCCCGGAGGATGGTGGCCGCCACGGAAAGGTGCGCGAGGTCGCCCGGCCAGGGGGTGGCTGGCCACGGCGGCCGTGGCGCCGGCGGCGGCTCCTGCAGCGTGTGGCCATGGTCGCGGCTGCCATGCGCTGCTGCTCGCGTGCTGTTGCTGCACTGCTGTGCTGCACTGCTACTCGGCCACCACATGATGGCACGGCGGCGGGGCGACTGCCCGCGGTGGCCAACGACGGCGGTGGTGTAGAGTGTGGTGGTTGTGGTGGGATGGTGGTGATGTTGTAGATGATGGTGGTGGTGATGTAAATGATGTGAAGAAGAGAAAGAGAATGAGAGGAAGGAGGTTGGGGCTGTTGGAGGAGGAGCTCGGAAGTCGGCCATGGGGTGGAGGTCGGCTGAATGGTGGGGGAAAGCTCGGCCAAGCATGTGAAGGAGCTGCTGTGAGTTGGTATTAGGAAGAGAGAAAGAGAAATAATTGTGTGTGTGAGTAATTAAAGGGAGAGAGAGAGAGAGAGAGAGATATTCTCTACCTAGAATTTAGGGCCGGCCACATGTGGTTGGGGGGGGGTTGTGTGAGTGAGTGCTAGGAATGGGTGGTGATGATGGTGTGTAGTAGAATGGAAGGCAAGGATTTAAATGGGGAATAGATTATTTCTATGGATTTAATTAAAGGGGTTATCCATGAATATTTAAAATGGATAAAAGGTATTTAATATTTGCTATATTGAAAAATATGTGTGGGGATATTCATGAGGGGGCATCATGCAGTTTGGGTTGGGTTCGGTTGAGCCAGGTCGGGTCAAAATCGGACATGGCAATAATTGAATTTAATTAGGTATTTATGATCATGGGTAAATAAGTAGCATATGGGGGCTCAAATAAATGGGATACAAGTATCATGCGGGTAGTAGGCTTCATGTGGGCCATGTCCATATTTTGGGTCGACTAGCTTGGATCGATGTCGGGTCCTGAAATTAAATTAGAAGTCAGGTCACATTCTACGGTGAATAATTAATTGGCCTAAATTGACCCAAAAGTTGTGCGAAGCAAATAAAGAACAAGATGGTGTGTCTGAGTGGGACACGAAGGTCATGGGTGAAAAGTGTCTCGAGTAGATCATGCATGAGAAGTTGGTTTCAAGAAAATGACTAGTATGGTGCTCCTAAATTAAAAGACATGGTAACATGCTTATGAGGATCAAGGAAAAGAGTGGGAAATCAATTAATAATTAATCAACGATCAAATGGTCTAAATTGACCTGAATTTGTGCAAAATAAAAAGAGTACAAGGGAACAAGTTTGGATGGGACATGATATATCAACGTGAAGGTAATCTTGTCTACTACACTGATGAAGAGAGTTTCAAAGATTGGCATCTCTGACGCTCCAGAAGTCGAAGTCACGGTAAAGACATTTATTCAAATAATAATCAAATAATAATATCTATTGCAAATAATTGATTTATAAAATTGAAAAAAATAAGCCCTAAATTAGGGGGCTTACACATAGCAAGGTACATAATACACATACTAAGTAACACTAAATAGAATACGTAATATGAAAGGTAACTACATAGCTATCTAAGTGCACATATGCAGTTGAGGACAATTCTAATATCAGGCCCTAACAAACCGGCAATCACTTATGGCATCGTGTCGTTATACCAAAAAGTGAACACAAAAACAACTCCAAGGCTCTGCTATAGAGACCCTGGCATACGAAAATGACCAAGCCCTACATAAGAAGGCATATCATGAGTCACGACTGTCGGGTACTTTGGTAGAGTCTACCTTACCCCATGCTCTAGAACTATCCAGTCAAGTCAAGTATGAATGATGTACCAGTAACAAGTTACGCGAGCTAGTACTACATGCTATCACGAGTCTATAGCCCCGAATATCTCATGTCAGACTCCATCATATATCATCATCTATCGTGTTCATATCCTGTGGTCCATCGTGTCACTTGATACGAATTTATCATGTCGCCATGCTTAGTGTTGATACTCGATTATCTATAATTAGACATCGACACCCAAATTATAATCGGACAATAAGTACCAACTCCTATGTCATAATAATATAAATAAATAGGAAATCAAGAAATAAGTAAGTACTAAAAACTTGGCAAAGTACACTTGCCTGTAACTCAAAGATATAGATGTAAAGGACCTGCTCCGGCATCCAAGTCTGAACTATCATATATACATAGTAATTTCACATCAGTAACTATGACACGACTCACTAAGCATGCATAAAGTACAACTATAATACATCATTAGTCACTTAAAGTCTAAACAAATCAAGGGTTCTAGCTAATAGGTAGACCAAGGTTGACTAATCAAGTACCAAGAAAAGTGTATAATCAATAAGCTTATTAGTCACATAACATCATCAAGTCCTCTAAATGTACAACTTATTACATAACATAAACATGGTTATAACTAAGGTTCATGTAGGTACTAGGTGTTCTCACACTAGGTTTCCATATACAACATATCATCAACCTTGGTATTCACTAAGTGTCCAACTATGTCAACTAACCTAGGTTCATTTTTGTCTATTAAAGCATCAACAATAGGTCAACTTAGGGTCATCACAAACAATCACATACTCTATTCCTCAAGTACTTCCATTCATCCAACCATATACAATTTCATTTGTACTACAAAATGTCATGTAAACATATGCAAGTCAAATATGAATTTATGATAAGATCTTTGTAGATACCTCATTCCTAACTTGTATTTGTCATGAAACATGTGTGAAAATACTACAACTAGTGCACAACCCTAGCATGATATATTCTACATTCTAACATAGTTTTTATAAACAATAAAACTAGCTGGCATAAAATCTAGGCAAAGTGTACTACCAGTTGCACAACATTTAATCATGTCTCAACCATGCATTTATTTATATATAATACCCAAAAATAACATATATTCTGAATTTAGTTACAATTGGAGTAAAAATCATGTTTTGCAAGTGGTTTCTTGGATTTTAGATCATGACAAAGTGAATAGTACAATAAGTGCATAAATAACATTCAAGTCTAGACATGAGAAGTAGTAAGTGTTCTTGGTGTAATATCATGAAAATATGAACAAAAAGTTAGTGAATTTAAATAGGGATGTGAAGTACATATAGATAGAGTTGATTAGGTGGAGTTTGAGCTCTTAACAAAGTGAAATGGGAAGGGAAAAAGAATTGTGCATTGCTTGCACAAATTTGTTGATTTGGATACTTCGGCTCGTAGCTGCTGTCCGGGGCTTCAAAACATTTCTCCAAGTACTAGGGCTTAGAGAAATTAGGTACGAGGTAGAGGATGAGGATAGGGTGGTTGTTGAAGAGGTTATTGTGCTGGAAGTAGTGGCAACAAGGTGTGAAGTGGTGTTATTGTTGGCAGTTTCAACATGGTGTCTTCGGTTTGTAGGGGGTGTTTGGGGAAGTTGGGACGATTTAGGTGCTGTGTTGTAAAGAAAATTTGTTAATGAGAGGTAGGAAGGATATTTTGTGTTGTGGTGGTGGTTTGGGGGCTGTGAGGTGGTGGAGTGGCCTGAGAAGAGGATAGACTGAATTCAGATTCAACATGTACACCTCTGATGGAGGGTCTATTTTGAAGAACTTATAGTGCGTTTTGATGTAAGGTTCGTAAAAAGAAAGTGACGAATAGGTAGAGGAAGAATCATACAAAATTTAGAGAAAGATACTTACTGTGGAGAGATATGGCCGGATTGGTGGAGACTAGCTGAATTCAGATTCGGCGTGGGTAGGGTTGGATATATGGAGGTGTGGAGGAAGATGGAAAGATTTTGGGGAATGATTTGTGAAGAGAAATTGTTTGAAAGAGGGTTAAAAGAAATGTTATTCAGAGGTTTGAATGGGGGAGGTGAAGAGAGGGGGGTTATGGCTTTGATGATGAGGAGTTACTAATGGGGTAAGGAAGGGTCACAAGTTATAACCCCTTCCTTTTCACATTCCACCCTAATACTTTAGTAAACCCGTGGTTGTCCAAAACTAAAATAATGTCTAATATGGATGGTCAAACCTAGCTTAGTCAACCTAGGTTAAGTCCAACTACTTCCAGTTAGGTCAGGTTCGGGTCGTTGCGGTTTAGTTTGACTAGGTTGTCCTATTGACTAGAAAATGGATCATTGTGACTATTGAGGGTAGGTGGCACATAGGTTCAATTGAGTGGGGCACATGTATCATGTATATTTAGACTTAGTTTAGAATATGACCATGCATTAGGTCAAAATAATTGCTCGAAATTGGGTCTCCAATTTAAATTGGAATAGTTAACGGTTGCACTATAGGTGCTAGAAATTGAATTTTTTTACGTGAATGTTTTACATTAAAAATGGGGCACAAGGAGATGTGTTTGAGTGGGACATGATAATCATAAATGAAGGTGGCTCGTCTAGATCATGCATATAAAATTTGTTTGGAGATAATGGCTAATGTTGTGCTGTAAAAATCAAAGCTATGGGAAATATTTTTAAAGTTTAATTTAAAAATAGAAGTATAAATTATTAAAATAATTAATTAAAAAAATCAAAATAATTCCAAAATTTAGAGTGCTTACAATATACCCCCCTTAGAAAATTTTGTTCTCGAAATTAAGATTATAACTATGACTAGACCTCTATAAGGTTTTGGCACTAAAGATAGTTTAAAATCTTACCGGGATCCTCGAATAAATATCATGATAATACAACAATTTATAGTAGTAATATAATGTACATTCCTATCCCATAAAGGGTTGATCCTCGTGTGATGGACTCGATTCCACTGTGATTTTGGAATGGTCAATCACATGTCTGGGATCAGTCACATACCTCTCAATTACGAGGCATGGAACACATCGTGCACTCCCTCTAGAGATGGGTGCAATGCAATACGGTATGTCTCTTCTCCAACACGCTCTATAATGTCAAAGGGTTACTAATCTAAAGGTAAGGCTTCTAACTTGGTTCTTGAGTCTTTATATATGTCTAACCACAAAGACAGAAAAATCACGATTAATCTGTAACTCTGTCAATCCTTAAGCTCTGTACTATACTCCTATTGGTTATATACGAACCATTTTTTTAGTAGTACGTTAATAGTCTACCCCATCTAACTAGAAGCAATCTATACCTTCCTTATAAGTGTCCTAACCATTTTTCACCTACTGGATAAAGGTCGAGGCTGAGCTAGTCAGATACATAAGCATATTGGTCAATCTTTCGGTCCTGGCCTTCTACAGGTCATTTCAAGGGTAGTTTTACCATATAGAGATAATATCTATTCTAACTCAGATTTTTCTATTTTATTCAATATTCTTAGGCCATAAATCTTCCTACCATTATCTTTCGATATTATTCCTTTCTAGTACTTTTATTCTAGATTCAATCTTAGGTATTAAGGTAGCAGGGTTTAGTCTAATGTTTCCATGATTGCTCCTTAGGTTTATCCTTATACGGTACTATGTTCTGACTTACACCTTGGGAGTGGACCTATATAATTCTACCCACCTTAGTTGTTTACCTAGTCCTGTAAAGAATGAATTTGTATATCTCCTAAACAAAGTTCACACGATAATGGTTCTACTAGATTTAGGTCTAGTCTTAAGTACGAGACTTAGCAAATCGTTCTACCTATAACAAAAGTCGTAAGTCATACTTTCTAAAGTCTACCACAAGGGTGGTCCTATTTAAGCTTAGAAAAGTATAACTTGGGTTCAATTGTATACTCTTAAATTATTTTACTAGTCATCATAAATTTTTTATTTTTATTCTCCTAATAAATCTCTATGGATATGTAACTCTTCTAATTCACCCTATCTGTTTTGGCAGGGGTATTAATCTATCCGTTAATTAAAAGAGATTTTCTACAAAAGTGAAACTCCTATAAAAGTATAATACTCTCTGTTCTAGTCGGTCTTTCTTGTGGATATATTCTATCCTACTCATATATCCTTACATAATCACCCTCCTATGAAATATGTTACCTCTAAAATTTTACTACTCATTCTTCCAAATCAACCTCTAAAGTTTACTACCCATTCTTCCAAATCACTCCCATCATTTCGATTGATAACCCTATCATACCTTAAACAATCAATCCTTATTAAGATGCTCTAATAACTAATTTCTATCCTATAAAAAACAATCCAAAGGAGTGTCAAGCATGAGCAAATCCTTCCAAAATAGGGAAATGCGTGAGTTCAAGGTAAAGAGTTCAAGAATGGTGATCGAATAAATTTTTGAGTTTCAAAGGCGATAGATGAAATCAAAAGAATTTTCAAAACAATTATGGATTAAGATTCTAATGCACTATCATATTGCAGGCTCGTTCGGTACAATAACGTAACCGAGATGTTATCTCTAACCTGCATGGGCTACCACAAAAATATGTAACATCCCAGTCCCAAAATACATAGGACCAGGTACGTAAACATGTCAGCTACGTATCAAGTAGACTCCATCCTAGCTCGAATATGTATTAGCTATCTAAGTTAGGTAGTTATATCTATATCACTATGATAATTCTATATCTCAATATTGAATATAAATCATTCGTAAGACCAAGGGTTCTAATGTTGGTCAGACATTAACACACTGGATCCCGCAGACAAACAAGAATATATAATATATAATAAAGCGGACCAAACTCTTTTACAATTGTTTGAACAAACTTATAACAAATAATAAAGCTTGTAAAACTAGGCCATGTCAGCAGAATAAAATGATAGAATAATAAGTATAATACTGGAGGAATATAATAAAGATATCAACCAAATATATACCTGAGTTGTCACTACCACTTTTCCAAAAGAGGGGTATTTTTGACTTTTTCTATTTCTTGTTATTATTGTAAGTTAAATTATATTTTGAGTGATAAACTTATTTTACAAAATTAGTCATTATATTTTTGGGTTAATTATCTATAATATTGGATATAGTGCATATGTTTTTTTATTGAATATGATTAGCGGTTATCTATTAGTTAGAATAGTTGTTAGTGACCCTAGTGAATCTAATTAATGAGACTAGACAAGTATTAAAACCCATTTTTGTTACACTCTGCCCTAATTAGCTAGCAAGATTGAATATAATTTAGGCTAAACACCCAATTAGAAAGAAAACTTATTTCTAAACTTGTCATGACATCAGAGAGGGGCTTAGTGGACAATTTACATTAGCCAAAACCCCTAACAATCACTTTATGACCAGCCACCATCCTATAAGTAAACACCTTCTTCTTCTTCTTTCCCATCCTTTCATTTCAAACCCTAACCCTAATTTAGAAAGTTTTCCCAAATTGTTCCTACCATCAAATCTTCTCTAAATTAGCCCAAATTTGTTTCAATCTCTTCCCATGGAGAGTAGAAGACTCTAGAAGCAAAGCTTTGAAGGTTGGAGCACTTGGAACTGGAAGATTTCTAAATCTTGGAGCTTTTTTATTGGAAATCAGCTTTCAATAGGTATATGTATTCTAAACCCTCTAAGTTGCATTAAATAGTGTAGAGACATCAAATAGGAACCCCCATGCATTAGGGTTGCCCATGGTAATGAGTTTTGACTCTTCTTTATCCATTTAGAGATTTTTTTTGTATATTTGGTGGAAAATCCGAGAATGATATTTCTAGGGCTTGTGAATAGGTTTATTAAGTCATATTAGTGATTTAGAATATGTGGGTGTGCTTTGGGTCAAGTTTGGATCCATTTGGGGCGTATCATGGGCATATCACAACGTGTCTCGATACGCACGCCAAATGTTTGACAAAATTTTCCATTGGATATATGGCTCTAAATTCCACTTGGACTCCTACTCTAGCTAGGTTTTGTATTTTATTGTTATATATAATTATAATATTTGCATATTTAATGGGAGGGGGCAATGTGGACTAATTTTAGAAAAGGGGTGAGTAGGGGACTGTTTTGAGTTGTTATTTGATATTACATATGTGTGTTCATCATTTGAGTGTGTGTTTCATTTTAGGGTGTGATGGAAACTTTTTGAGATTATTTTGAGGACTGAGGGTGTTTCCATATAAGTATTCTGAATGTGTGTGTATAGGGATACTGATTCTATAATGTATGTCCCTCATATATGTGTGAGTGTTTACTTATCCCTGTAAGAGAAGATGGAGTCCAAGATATATATCCTAAAGGTTAACTGACATATGTATGAAGGGGTGGAGTTATAGCATAGCAGTATAGGCTAAGGCTATTAGGCTTAGCAGCATCCTTGCTGCCTTAGCCATCAGTCGTAAGTAGCAGTAGCAATTCTACTTGTTTAGCATCCATGCATCAGTTGTATATGAGGGATTTGTGTGTTATTTGTATGGGGGGATCAATAGTAGCAGCACCATACTGAGAAGTGGGCTCGGGTATAGGAGAGATAACTAACTGATTTTAGAAGAAGAGTTGAAGTAAGAGCATAGCTACAAAATACTCAGTATAGGTTAGGAAGTGTAGCCTGTTGCACAACAAGCAGAGCCTTGGTTGGTCTGTATTGCCTCTGTCTTGGTTTGTGCTGGCCATGTGGGTGGCAAAGTATTTATAGGAGATGAGAGGTCACTCATGTATCATTTTAAATGTTAGTCCTATAGAGTAAACTAATGTTTCAGTTTTAAATGTTAGTCCTATAGAGTAAACTAATGTATTAGTCGTTAGTATTTAGACCTATACTAGATTATGTATCCATCCTAGATAGGGAGAAGTATCAGTTATATAGCTATAGATGAGGCTCAGTTAGGAGTTTAGGCCATGTGCCATCAGTTACATGGCAAATGGTATCATTTGATGAGTGAGATAGGTAATCACTAGTGTATCAGTTATATAGGAAGGAAAATATTGTATCAGTACTGACATCTAGATAGGAGCTTGGGATTAAGCCAATCCATATAGCAGTAGAGTGGAATGGGGGATATGGCATAACAGTACTTGAGTAATGGATAATATGTATCAGTAGATAGGGCTATGTATCACTCCACTTGTTGGACAACAGGTTGTGAGGGGTTCTTGCCTTAAACAACAACATGAAGTAGAAGTCGGTTCAGTGAGTATATGTTAGGGAGGGGGTTTGCAAGAGAGTCTCAGTAATAGTAGTAGGCAGAGTGGGAGTGAGGGGCAACACTATGAGTAAATGTGAGTTAGTGTATGTTAGGGTGTGTAGGATGTTGTGTTTGGGTTCAGGTAAGATAAGGTTGTGGACACACACAAGAAAAAAAGAAGAAAATGCTATCTTTTTTTATTGGCACAAGGCACCACGAATCGAGTACGCTTGAGAGATCCTGCGCTGAGGATCCCCAAGTACAAAAAAGAATTTTAGGGAATGGACGATGGAGATCGAGCGGCAGTTGCTCCTTTACTCCATTGACACTCCGATTACAAAAGTGGAGAAAATCTAAGAAAATTGCTAACTCTCGGCTCACTGGCAAGAAGTGCAGCAATTTGGCTCTTAAAAATGCTCTCGTCCTCTGTGTTTGAAAGGGAAGAAGCCCCCCTTTTATAGTCGTTCTCGAGCTGGAATGGTGTTATGTGCCCATGTGAGGGAACATGTTGGTTCTTATGTGGGCGCATAGTCCTACTTTGGGCGCATAGAATGTAGGCGCATACAGGCTACGAGATCGTGGGTTGGTCGTGGTGTTGACGTGGCATGCTTCGGTGTACGACTGCTCGTGGAGACTGACGTGGCCATGCGCTTCGGTGAACGTTTTGATCGTAGCTTTGAATAAGTCAGGCTTGGGCGCATAGCCATGTCTCAGGCTATGTGCCCTCCTTTTGGAGGAGCTAGTCTTGGGCGCATGGAGCTGCTATTGACTTGGGCGCATGGAGCTGTATTTGCTAAATTTTTTTACGCTTCTACAAGACCCCCTTCAAAGTTTTTAACACTTTGAACAAGTTCAAAATACTTTGAAAGAAGCATGGATCGTTCTTCTCGCGAGCAATGGGCACATAGCACGACCCTATCCTTTGGGCACATAGTATTTGGCCAGCCTGTCAGAGAGCTACGACTGTTGAGATTTTCTTAGAAATTCGAACTGACAGATTCATCGGAACGGAATTTGAAGTGGTCCATCATTTATACGTTGTCCACGTCAGTAAGAGACAGTCGCATAATATGTAGAGAGCTGGTCCTTCACGTGGGCACATAGGCTGCAGTGGGCACATACACTCAATGGGAACATAGAGTATGTGGGCGCATAGGCAGTGGCCCGTGCCTATAAATAGACCCTAGGAAGAGAGAAAATTTATTATTCCTTTCTCTTTGAATTTTCAGAAAACTCTTCGTCTTCTTCTTTGAGAATCATGTCTCCCAAGGCCGCCAAGAGATCGCAAAGGGTAAGGGGGTTGCGTCGAGTAGCTATTCTCATGCGGCAGAGTCTTCGGCAGTCCAGGACCTAATTTTGGATGAGGGCATGCTTCAAAAAATGATGTCTCGAACGTTAATTTGCGACCCTCAGACTTCTCTTCTACTTGGGCGCTTGCGTCCAGGGCAATATACTTCTGTAAGCATTACTGCGCCCACAGAAGTCATGCTCCAACACTATGGTGTGCTATGTACCCATGTGTTGCGATGTTATACGCCTTTTAAGCTGTGGCACATTATGCGCCCACTCATTGTCTGTGTGTTATGTGCCCACATGTCATCGTATTGGACATAGCCTTTTGGGCGCATAGCCTTTCGGACGCATAGAAGCTCTTCAGAATTAGTTTTCTTGCGATCTTCTGGGTCTGACTATCTTTCTGCCCTTGCAGTGAACATGTTTGTCCCAAGCTTGGCGGTATCCTTTGGTTCGCCTGCCACGTTCTCGGTACGAGACTTATAACCAACATGATCAGCGATGTTCAAGCAAAGATCAGTATGATCAACCTACAGGGTGGGCGATCGCCCTTATTAAATAGGAAAACCTTTCTGAAGCAGATGCTGAATGATGATAAGATCGGAGGGTCGCACTGTTGGAAGAAGCCATACTTCTATTTGGTGACAGTATAGGATTTGGGATGACACGACAGTATGTCTGGAAGAGTCTTTAGTAACTATGTTGAATGACCAAAGAATAGGGCTGCCATCAATGAACTACCATTATCCTCTGTCGGCGTTTGCTGATTTAGCTGTACAGAGACAAATAAAATGGGACCTGACTCCAAAATTGCCTGGGGTTGTTTCTGGCAAGATCCAGTTCAATTCTGGTGACCGAAAAAAGGACACATTCAAGTATATCAAGGGTTCCACATTTTACTCCATGAGGGGCTACAACCGGGTGTTGTGCTGAACGATGTCCCGACTGATCTTCATCCCTATGCTGATGAGACTCTCTCCAACTTGATGTTATTGAATAGGGGGTCATATCCGAAGGAAAAATACGGCTGGAAGGCTGGAAACATCCTGTTCCTCTGGAGTGACCTTACTGGATGGGTGCTCTCGACTTATGAAGCTACCCTGAAGGCTGTCGGTCTTTTCTATGCCGTAAGGGCCACTCATTATGGCATCAAAGTTAATTGGCCGATGTTCATCTCCTTGGCCGAGTTGTACAACCATCATACGTGCACCTTCTTTACTCGGGCGGAGAGGGCTTACTCTTCATGTGATGCAGGCAGTGTCCAAACTTCCCTGGAGGACAGAGCCGTATGCAGAATATGTCTCAGCGATGCAGAGATCTCAATTTGGAGGGAGAGCTCTGATATGATGAATGTGTTCAAAGAGTTACTTTGTCATTTTTTATTTGTCACCGACTACGAAGAAGGGAAAGACCGAGGGGTCCAACCCGCATACGAAGTCTTGGGCCAACTATGTTTTCACCAAAGGAGGGGAGAATGACCCGGTCTCCTTCTCATCGCTTAAGTCGTTGATAATTTCTGAGATAGATCGGCTAATGACAAGTCATAGGGTTGTGGATACCGAAATAGGGACGATCCTGAGGAAATTCCCTGATTTATCATTTCTTCAGATAGGCCGAGTTTAAGATGTCAGAAAAGGCGGTGCTTGCCACTTTCCTGATGATATGGCTTCGTTATTGCGTAGTCCCTGGCGGTTCAGGGACTATTGAGAGGATCAGCGAGAGATGATACTTCCAGCTGTAAGGCTGGCCTTTGGACACCGTCTTGTATTGCTTCCTGCGATGGTCTGTGCCCTCCAACAGGGTTTGCATTATTTTGTTGCGAACGTAATAACATCTGAGGACAAGAAGGACTTTGCTAAGAATGAGTTACCCTTCCATTATCTGATGGGGCGGTTGATATTACACTGTCCCAAATTGATGAACGCTGGGCTGATGACGGATTCTTTGGCGGAAGATGCCGTCATTCGGAGGTACAGGGACGCTGATTGGACTATTATAAGGGTACCTACCTGCAGGAGAGCTCTGAGTTTTCTGCAGAACTACGAATTTTTCGGAGTATCGCCTCCATCTGGTAGTGGTCACACGGGAGATACCCTAGTAGATGAGGGAGCACTCACTACTAGCCTCCCTATTGGAGCATTCCGTTGGCTCCAGTCTATTAGGCCTTCCCATCTGGTGCTTAGAAACAAGAACCATGCTTTCCTGGAGCCTTATTTGCCAAGTCGCTTTGCACGCAATTTGGCTATAGCCAGCTTCTCTTGGGCAATCCTAGTCCTCATCTTCATCGATAGGGAGTTGATCGATGGGGCGCGCGCCTAGGGCTACTATAGTGCTGGATGTACGGGGGCAGTTTTTACCCTGCCTGAAGATAAACCCGACACTCACGTACTTTTTGCTGCTGCCAAGTTCTATATCCAGGTCAATACCTTTCTTCCTGGGTATGACCGTGAGCATAGTTTTGTATCGGGGACCAAGCTTACCCCTACCCTTGCTGATGTAGGGCGAGCACGTGCAATGGGTAGTAGCAGGAGGGACGGCGTCGACCCACAATTAAACCAGCTGTAGCATCACAACAGAGAGTTGTAGTTGAAAAGCCTATCATTGCAGTGCATCGTAGGGAGGACGCTGAAGAACCTCTTTCTATTGTTCTTCAAAAGAGGAAGGCTCCCACCGAGCCGGGGCCACGGCCAAAAAAGACGAAGGTGGTTGTTTCCCGGAGGAAGAAGGTTACGACGTGGGTGCCGGTTCGCCTCCTCCAGAAGGTCTTCTAGGTAGACGGCGTTGCAGGCCGTTGCCGCTCGGGAGGTAAACCCTTTCCTAGACTCCGTAGCCGTTTGGTCAAGCCCTTGGAAGTTTTCTCACCTTTACGTTTGTCTCTGCACAGGACCCCAAAGTCGCAGCCGAGGTAGGTGCCTCCTCTTCCGAGGAGGTGGAGGTTGCGACAATATCTCCTGTTGTCCTCGACTGTTGGATGAGGGGATCTTCTCGGCTGTAAAACCTGAGCGACGGGGCGAGCAGGGTGAAGGCCTAGACCTCGATGGTGGTCAGAAGATCAGTCTCTCCTATGACATATCTGTGGGAGATATGTCTGAAATATGAGCTACGATGATAGAGCTGGACGAGAACCAAGTCCAATCGGCTCATCCTCCTGGGGTACGTTGCCTTTGCGCCTCTCTTCGGATGAGGTCTTTAGACTTTAATTTTGTGTGCTCCTTGTGAGGCTGACCACGTCTGTGTATTCCCTTGTAGACAAGGAGAAAGAACCCCTTGCGGCGATGGTCCCCGTGGAAGAGGGAACAGAAGTTGTTCCCGCCCCCCAAATTTGCTACTGTGGAGGGAGCTATTAGAGCCAGTATTGGCTTCAGGAAGAGCGGTCGAGCAGCCTGCTGAGGGGGTTGTTGCTGAATCTGCTCCTATCCCGATGAGCTTGTGGAAGAAACCAGGCCCGATGCTGCTCGGGGCCTTGGTATTATTCCTTTTGAATAGTGCAGCTCTGCTCCTGGTCTCCCTAAAACCAAGGTTGAGTGCAGTCCAAGTTGGGGTTGAGCAAGCCGAAGGTACAAAATTACAACCTTTTAGTATTTCCTTCGTCTTTTTCTGGTGCCTGATGTGTATTGTTTTCTTTGTCAGGTTCGCTTCTTGTCAGGCGTTTCTTCCAGGGGTGGAAGAAACTTTCCAAGCCTCTTCTTCGACGACCTCCACGAGGATGAAGAGATGGCCCATGAAGTTATCAAAACTTTCTACTCTGCACTGAAAGTGAAGCTTCCTAGGGTTTTGAATCGAAATGTCGCCTTCGACTGTGAAGGCTGTTGCTGAATGTAGGTAGCGGCCCTCAGGAGCATAGCTAGCTATAAAGAATGGGCTGATGCTCTGAGGAAGGTCCTGAATGACCTGGAGGGTCAGGTGGCCCGTTCTGATTCATCAAGCAGCGGAGTCCGACGTCACTGTTCGTGCAGAGGACAACGCCTTGATGACAACTCTTACGGAGGAGAGGGTTACCTTCCAGGCAAGGAAGGATGCCCTTGTTCAGGAGATTGGCGAGCTGGCTGATCAGTACAGCCAATTCAATACTGCGAGTGAGGCCGTGCTGCCTCAAAGAACAAGTTGGCTACGCAGATCACTAAGAAGAACAATCATTACGCAGATCAGGAATGAGATCGCCCAGTTGGAAGCTGACTTGAGGACGACATCATCTGAGTAAGAGGATTATCTGTCCCAGGCTGCTATGATAGCCAACGCTTCTGCCATTTAGAAGAGCAGCTGGCGAGGTTAGAGGGGGAGTATCAGAGTTTGATCCTCTTTGAAGATGAAGTCGCCCGCCAAGAAGAGGCACGATACCGAGCAACTGTGAAATCTGAAGCCGATTACTGCTCTGAGGGATAACATAAACCGCCTGTGTATCCCGTAGATTTTTTGTAACTCCTTTTTTGGCCGTCACGGCTCTTGTACCTTTTTTTTCGTCTTTCAATAGACGTTTAAGTACTGAATAAAGAATCTTTTTGGAAGTAAATATAGTTTTTGTGAAATATCGATGCTAGAGGTAATATGGACGTAGCAAGGATATTTCTGATGGGTTTCGCTGGAGAATTTTGATGTGGACTATTATTCATTTTATATTTGAATGATTCGAACATAGATAATAAGTTGAATGAAGCTGCTAGTAGAGGTAATATGGACGTAATAGCAGAGAATGTTCTATATCTGACCAGAGGTAATATGGACGTGGAAAGATATATAGTATTAGGGAGGAGTGGATAGTTCAGAGGTAGTGTGGACATGACTATCTTTGATGAATGCTTTGCTTAGAGGTTATGTGGACGTGGCAAAACATTTGATCATTCTGCTAGGGGAATAATTATCGAAAAACAGCTCAGAGGTAATAGGTACGTGATTTGTTTTCGTCAAACCGAGTTTGGACGGAGTAAAAAACGAAAATGATTCTACTGGAAAAATATTTAGAGGACCTATTATCTAGGGCGTATTCAAGACTCTTGAAATACGGATAATATTTAGATTTTTTTTGAATCATATAAACATCGTGCTGTACATTTACATGACGGGACATGTGAACATTATGTAAAAGAGGTTACACATAATATTTCTTCAGGAACTTGCTATTGATAGGCATCATGAGCAAGTCACCATCAGGCTTGGTCAGCCGGTACGTACCGTTAGAATACACCGATTTTATGACGAAGGGGCCTTCCCATTTAGGCTGGAATTTCCTTTTTGTTTTATGTTATAAACATCGTTCTTCTCACTGCTAGGACCAGATCGCCGACTTGGAAGATCCTTTTCTTCACCTTTTTGTTGAAAGCTCTGGAAAGGCGTGCTTGGTATAGCTCAATATGCTGTTGAGCTAATAAGCATTTTCGTCAAGTGCTTCGAGCTCTTGGAGTCGCAGACGGTAGCTTTCTTCAGTAGTCATCTCGCTGGCTAAGGCTACCCGAAGGGAAGGAATCTGAATTTCTAGGAGAAGAACTGCTTCGCTCCCATAAACCAGAGAGAATGGCGTACTGCCTGTTGGAGTCCGGACCGTTGTACGATAGGCCATAGACATTCACCGAGCTTCTCGTTCCAATCGCGCTTGTTTGAAGACACAAACTTCTTAAGAAGTTTGATGATGGTTTTGTTGAAGGCTTCTGCTAACCCGTTAGCTTCTAGATTATAGGTAGTAGAGGCTACGTTCTGGATTCGATTCTTATCGCAGAACCGATAGAATGCATGGCTTGCGAACTGTGGACCATTATCATGGATGATCCTATGAGGTAGGCTTGAAGCGGTAGATGACGTGATGTTTGATGAAGCTGATCACGTTCGATGTCTTCACTTCGGTGAGCGGTATAGCTTTCGCCATTTGGAGAAGTAAATCGTTATAGCTAGGATGAACCGATGTCCTTTGGAGGATGGCGGGCTGATTGGTCCTATGACGTCCATGCCCAGGCTTCGAACGGCCAAGACGCTATCGTCGGGTATAGAAACTTCGAAGGTTGATGAATAAAATCAGCGTGGAACTGGCAAGCTCTATACTTCTTTGCATATTCAACAACATCCGCTATCATTATGGGCCAGTAATAACCCATTCGTTGAGGCGATCTTGTAATTTGGGGCCTGGTTGATGTGCACCACAAAATTCATGAGCCTCCCGGAGTGGATGCTTGGCTTCTGTGTCTGATAAGCATCGTAACAGTAGTCCGTCATAAGAGCGTCGGTATAGCATCTTGGTAGCTGTGTCATAGTAGAATCTGAGGGATCGCCTTTGGATGGATATGCTTCCTTCGGATCCTCGGAGAGGATTCCATAGACAGTGTAGTCTATAAAGGAAATCTCCAGTCTTTAGCATCGATGTTTGTTTCGTTGCATAACTGTGATGAATATGTAAGGCATTTTTCACACAGAATAGTTCTCAACCAGACACTGTGATCGACTGCTGAGTATTGGTAGGAACGGTCAAGGAAGCAGCGAGACCGGCCAGAGCATCTGCTTTTATATTCTGTAGTCGAGGCACGTGCTCGATGAAGAATCCAGCGAAAGTAGACGCCAGCACGATTGTTGCTCTGTGGTAGGGGATGAGGTCTTCGTGACGAACTTCATAATCCCCTCGGACCTGACTAACTATTAGCTTGGAATCACCGTAAGCCTCTAGATAGTCAACTCCTAGTTGTTTTGCCAGTTGCATGCCAATTAATAGGGCATTATATTCAGCCATGTTGTTGGTGCATGGTTCCACAAGAGAATATGTGCAGTGTATAACCAGATAGTTAGGTGACATGAGCATGACACTACTCCAGCCATGATATTCCCTTTGGGCCCTGTTCTTGATGCACCGTCGAAAAACATTCGCCAAATGGGGATTTCTTCAGTTGTAGTGTTAGACTCCACCACTTGTCAGAATTTCGTCATAGAGTTTGGACGATTCTGGCACCGGATGAGCTGCTAGGAAATCAGCTAATGCTTGGCCTTTTACTGCTTTCTAAGGAATGAAGATCATATCGTACGGAGTCAACAACATTGCCCATGTAGCTAAATGGGAATTGAGAGAGCCCGGTTGATTCATGAGTATTCTGAGAGGGTTGACTTTAGATATAATATGGATAGTCTACCCAGACACATAATGGCGCGTGTTCTGGATGGCAAATACTAGTGTGAGCCATTCCTTCTCCACCGGTGTGTGTAGGTCCTAAAAATCAAGTTGCACCTATCAACAAAATCATCAAAATTAATTTATACATCCTTCAAGTGAACTGCAGAGAAGACAGATTGCACAACCATTCGATTGCGCAGGCTAAAGTGCGCACTCATCCAAGTACGCATGCTGATGTGGCCTCGTCATCATTACCTGACAGAGAATCAGATCTTCTGACAACTGATAGCACGGAGAACGAGGAAACTGATCATTTATCGTGCAGCACAGCTCGAGGACAGCTGTACATGCAAGCAATCTGCCCGCAGTGCAGTCCATGCCAGCTCAGTCCATGCCAGCGCGGTCCATCTCAGCGCAATCCTAAGTCAGCGCACTTCATCAAGACAACTGACAAAGTACACGTGGCCTTCATGCCATCAATGACTCATTACGTGGTAACCGTCTGTACACGATCATGCGCATTTCAATCAAATAATGCCATGTGTCTAAGATAGTTGGCCTACGATCAAGTAACTGCTAGCGCAATGACATGTGTGCAGTCCAATGCAGCGCAATCCAACTTGCGCAGTGCAGAATAACTAAAAAGTAGTTATTTCCAGAACTCTATAAATAGAGTTTAAAGTCCTTCCTAGAGGGGATCATACACGCATACAGAGATCAGAGATAATCACCAAAGATCAGGAGTCCTTGCCAAAGTGCTGCTGCAATCTTCAGAGGCTACCGTCTTTAAAGTTTACATCGTCTAAGGGATAAAGCGATCGTCTTCTGATCGGATTCCTATAGTTGTACTTTCCAGAATTCTTGTAATCTTTTTACAAAGTTTGTTGAAATAAAGATCAACTTTTGTTTTTGCAAACAAAATGGCGACTCTGCTGGGGACTACTTTCTCCTCCGACGAGGAAGTGACAACTCAATGTGACGTTGCGTCTATCGGAAAGACGCAGAAGACGCTGGTTGTGATGGTCAACCAGACGGCCTACGAAGCCATGATCAACTCCAGGACCACCCCTCACACTGCAACAACTTCTGCCACGAGCAAAGTGCGCCCAGTGTGGGTCCCCAAGACTGCTGTGCAGTCTGTTGATTCTGTCACCAAGACTGCGGCGCAGTCTAATGTCTCTGCTGCTAAGACTGTTGCACAGTCTGTTCTTTCTGTTGCTGCACAATTTGCTTCTACTATTCCTGCACAATATGCTGTTGCCTGTGCACAAACTAATCATATGCTGCTCTGTCAAAGTGCAAGACTCCTGTTCCTCTGGTGCAGTTGGCTGCCACTCTGCCTGCGCAGTCTACTAATCCAGCAACCAGAGTGCAACTCAAGCACTCTGGCAACAAGGCTCCTACTGTGCAAACCACTGTGACTAAGGCCAGAAGACATTCTGTCGGAACTTCTCCTGCATAATCTGCCAGTGCGCCATCAACCCATGCGCAAACTGTGTCTGCACAATCCAAGAGAGACAGCCCTTTGGCTAATCTCTCCTCTTCTCACAACAAGAGGAAAAGCTCTGCTCCTCCTCTCAAACACCCTGTTGCTTCTGTAAAATCCACTGGGGGTGGTCTTTTGGCTATTCCTCCTTTCCCAAAACAAAGAAAAAGGCCCATTGGTCTTTTCTCAAACTTCCTCGTCCCACGACTTGGAAGACAACAGAGGAAAATGCTCTTTAGCTAACCCTTCTTCATAAAACAAAGGAAAAGGCCCTTTGGTCATTTCTCAGTCTTCCTCGGTTTTTACCGTAGAAGATCAATCTGAACGTGCTCCGGCACTAGTCAGTACAAGAACCCTTTCCCACAAGGATTCTTCTTCTCTCCTTGCCAAAGGGAAGTGTACTGATCAGAGGGTATTCTGCCTACTCCGGTAGCAGAATTCCAAGATCTCCCAACTCTTCAGATCTCTCGTTCAAGACAGGGAAAATTGTTGGTGTCTCAGACAAAACCCCTGTGGATGAGTTTGCTGATCTAAGAACTTATCTCAATCGACCAACTTCGGTGAAACGCAAACAACCAATGCCGAAGACCAACCATCATCAGAAGTAAACTTCCAGGATCAAGAATCCGGACACCTATGCCAATGAAATATGTACTTCCTTGTACACTCAGGGGACAAAACATTTGAAGAATCAGAACCATATTCGAATATTATCAAAGAATATTCTTCGAACTTCTTCTCGTCCCGTTACTGTTCCCGATCTCCGAGAATACCTCAAACAAAAATGGGACAACATCTCAACATTTTAATGCAACCACTTGGACACCATTGTAATCACAAGGTTGTCATCAAGTGTTGTTGTCAGACAACCAGACGATCTGTCTTCGATCGTTTGAACTTTTCAAACTCTGAATCTATGTCGAAAGATGAAGACGAGGTTTTGTATGCTTCTGTCAACATGACTTCCAGAGACACTGGGGGTAGGAAGTGCTCCAAGCACGGGAAGCCTCGCAAGCTAAGCCAGCGATATTTGGATTTACTCCAAGAATCCTCTGAAGGGGTATTCCAACATACCCGATCCCGAAGCCGAGACACAACCGGTCAAAGGAATCTTCAAGATCCTTCTGGTCATCTTCCTCTTTCTCACTCAGAGATGATTCTTTTCTGACTACGATGTATACAGTAAAAGCTCAGAACGGGCAGTGTCCTCTACTGTACCCAGAGAAGTGACAGCTTATGTTGTCAATGAAGACCCAGATGCTTCTAGTTCGGCCAGTCAAGAACAACGAATAGCTGCACTAGAAGACAAGCTGAAGACCATGGCAAAAATGGTCGCGAGTATGTATTCCATCATTGTGGCCCAGCATACAATACCACCGACCTTACCTCCCACAAATCCTAAAATCATAGTATCGTTGGTGCCTGTTAATGCAGGACTGGGGGTAGCATCTACTCAAATACCTCCTGTACAGATCCAACCTGCACCCAGTCAATCAGGTGCTGGAGGTAGTACTTATCATGCTGTTCCTCCTTCTCACACTGCGACTCAGCCTGCTCCTTCTACATCAGTGGAAGATGCCAATGAAGCTGTCAAGCTCCTACGCACTCAGTTCGAGGCCTTCAAGAGAAGGACAACTTGCAAAGGTTGGGGATCAAGCAACCCTATCCAGTTGAATGGAAGGAAGTCCATTTCCTCCAAAGTACAAGATCCCAACAATCTCGTTGTTTGATGGCAGCACTTCTCCCAGTCAGTTCATTAACCACTTTGAAGTTATGACTGTCCAACTTCAACCAAATGACGCTCTTCTTACCAGAGTATTCGTTGGCTATTTAGCCGGCGTCGTATACGATTGGTATAGAAGCTTGTCCGATGGTTGTATCACCTCCTTCTCTGGCTTAAAGTAAATCTTCTTGGAACGATTCTATGAGGGGATCAACGACATGACTATGTCAGCCCTCAATAAAATTAAACAAAGACACAAAAAACTGCTGAGAGTTTCATTGAAAGGTTCTACCGGGAAGCTTTGAAAATGCCTCCTGGAACTCCGGCTGCTGTCACTATAGACACCTGTAAGGCAAATCTGTTGCCTATCATTAGCATGTGGACAGGATCTACTCAGTTCCAAGACTGGCCATCTTTTATTGTCAACGCTAAAGCAGCTGAAGTTAGCGCGACAAATTCAAGCAGCTAGGGGTGCAAATGTCTAATCCCGACCGGGATGAACACCAGACATCAGGTGGTGGCAATCGCAGAACACCGCAAAGGAAAAGAAACTTTGAATATTAATTTGACGAACAAAAACAAAGAATCTTTGGCGGTCAACGTAGCTCCCCCTACGTCAACTTCTACCCCTTCAGCACCTCCACCAAGAGAACCTCGTCCGAAAGTGGAGTACTCTTTTGACGAGAATGACACAGTGAGCATTTTTGATTGTTTGATCAAAAGCAATAAGCTCCAGCTCCCAGATCCCAAGAAGACCGATGTAGTCGGTAAGACTGATCATCCCAAGTACTGTGTCTATCACAGGTTCATCGAACATCCCACTCGAGCATGTTATGTGCTCAAAGGCAAAATCCAGAGCTGGTCAACGCTGGTGTTGTCACTCTGCAGCAAGACGAGAGGACTGTTACCGCAAACATGGTCTCAGTTCAATTTGGTGACTTCTCGCCCCAGATGGTACAGCACGGTGTCATTCCTATCCCTAAAGCTACTTCGAGATCGAGAATCTCCCTCCTCCACGAAGTGAAGGTCTCTTCCCCTTGTCTCTTGACAATAGCGAGATTATGTGGATTCATCCGGATCTTGTTTCAGAGTTCAAACTTCCTCTTCCTCCAAAAAGAAAGATCGTTCCAAAGGCAAGACAAAGACTTGCAATATGGTGTCTTTTGACCCCATAGTTGATGAAGAAATCCTGCTGGGCACCAGATCAGGGAAAGCCTATCTAAAGAATTACCCTGAAGCTCAAGAGAATCCTGCTTCTTCTTCTGAGCCTGCTCCAGTACAACCTGCTTCCACTGAGGATATTCCTACTACATCTTCACCAGTTGTAGACTCTACTCCTCCCAAGCCGACGGTAGCTGACAAAGGCAAACAACAAGTCCGCTTCGACAAACCATTGATGAAGTCATCTCCTTTCAGACTTGAAAAACCTTATAATTTTGACATCTTGGCTCAACTAGCTAATACACCGGCCCAGATGTCCATCTTCGAGCTCTTATGCCTCTCCAAAGAGACTGGGAAACTCTGAGTGAGTCTCTCATGCAAGCCGAAACCTGTTTAACCCTTCTGAAGAAGCCGAAAGCAGAACCAGTCTCTTACCTTCATTGTCATAGTGTGTTGGAGTTAATTCCAAACATAACTTTCACACAGGATGACATGTTGATGGAAGACAACAGGCACGACCGTCCTCTCTACTATACAGGATACGTCGACTCGATGAAAGTCGATCATATTCTGATAGATCCAAGGTCTGCTCTCAGCATTATGTCGAAGACAATATTGGATGCGCTAAAAATCCCAGTGCATAGTCTCTCCAGTACAATCACTACCATCCTTGGGTTCAATCAGGAAAGGAGTGAGCCTCTGGGCAAGATTCGCCTAAAACTCTAAATAGGCAATCTTCGCACAAAGGTTACCTTCTACATCATTGACAATCATGGTTGTTCCTACAATGCTTTGCTGGGAAGACCATTTCTGCACGAGTATAACATTGTCCCTTTGACTCTCCATCAATGTTTCAAATATGTCGATGACAATGGAGAAGTGCAAAAGGAGTTTGCTGATCTCTATCCTTTCAAAGGCGTCGAAGCATACTGCAACGATGCTCGTATGTACAAGGACGAATTCATGAAGGTTGTCCTGTCTCTGGACACTGAAGAAGAGCAAGAAGCAGTGCCCAATGATACCCTTATCAATCCTGTCAAAGGGGTTTCTCGTCCTCAGTCTTCTAAATCACTGGCTATTCACTTGCCAGTCCATAAGCAATCAAATGATGATCAGGAAAAAAGGGAGCTCACCTCCTCTGAGCCGCTTGTTATTGACCTCCGTCGTAACAAGGAAAAAAGGCAGCTCACCTTTTCTGAGCCACTTGTTATTGATTTATCTCATAACAAGAAAAAAGGGAGCTCACCTCCTTGAGCCGCTTGTTATCGACCTCCGTCGTAACAAAGCCAATCCTCCTCCACGTTCTTCTTCCCCCTCTTGTAATCAATCTGACCAAGCCTGCAAAGGCTAAAGGTCGTGCTGTAAATACAAATGTACAAATCAATAAAAAAGCATCTACTTTCCAGTATACTGATGTCGTTTATCATGCTAAGTGCTATTTGGATATGTTAGATAGTTTTAATCATTTACAATAGGAGTTGTACAATCCCTTCAAACAGAAGTATCACTCGAACTCCCAAAGGATTCATATCGTATTGTTCCCACTCGAAAGAAAGGCGAGAGTCCAATACTTTTTAGTAAAGGACCGGAACAATAATTCAGCTATACGGATGATAGCAAAATTAACGACACGGGACATCTTCAACTCCGTCGTTACAGTCAACAATCAAAAGACATCATCCGAAAGATGGGTTACGACTTCAAAAGTGGCCGCAACTACGGTAAGGGTAAAAAACTCCTATCCGTATGGCTGTTCCAAAAGAAAAGTCAGAGATGTACTACAGTAGGACCAAAAGAGGTCTCGGATATGCTTCTCCTCCGGTATTATCCCTAGCAGCCTCTGAATCGATAGTGAAGAGCGCTCTAACTCTTTGATTCTAGATCTTGGGATTCTGACACCAGCATCGGTCAAGTTCATCGATTGACTGTATCTTCTAACATGGTCTTCGTCGAATTTCCAGAAGGCTATGATGAGGATATTGAAGAAAGTTCTGAAACAGATCCTTGGGCTCAACGAATGGATATCCAATGGAAACTTGATTCGAACAAAGGGAACCGCCTACTGAAGATCAATTAGTTCAAGTTGATATAGGAGAGAGTGGATCACCTCGTCCAATATTCATCAGCAAGAACCTTCCAGAGGCAGATAAGCAGGAATTAATTCTTCTGATTAAAGAATACATTGATGTCTTTGCCTGGAGCTATGAAGACATGCCAGGACTAGATCCCAAAGTTGCTACTCACAAATTGAACATTCTGCCTAATACAAAACCGGTCAAATAGCAACAACGACGCTTTAAGCCAGAAATGATGGACGCAATTGACGATGAAGTCAAGAAGCTCATCGCTTGTGGCTTTATTCGAGAAGAACAACATCCTGATTGGGTAGCCAATGTCGTTCCAGTTCAAAAGAAAACGGCAAAGTTTGAGTTTGTATCGACTTTCGGGATCTTAATGAAGCATGTCCAAAAGATGAATTTCCTCTTCCTATCATGGACGTCGTGATCGACAACACTTATGGGTTCGAAAGAATATCTTTCATGGACGGATTCTCCGGATACAATCAGATTCGGATGAATTTGAAGATGAAAAGCATACTTCTTTCCGCACTCCTTGCGGAGTCTACTGCTATACTGTCATGCCATTTGATCTTAAGAACGCTGGTGCAACATACCAACGAGCTATGAGTACCATCTTTCGAGATCATCTTCGCAAGACTGTCGAATGCTACGTCGACGATATTGCTGTCAAAAGTCTAAAGGAAGATCACATCTAAGACTTGAGAACTATCTTCAATCTCATGCGCCAACATCAACTCAAAATGAATCCCACCAAGTCATTCTTGGGTGTCTCTAGTGGCAAATTTCTCAGCTTCGTCATTACCTCTAAGGGTATACACGTGGATCCCGAGAAGATCAAAGCCATTCAAGAGATGCATCCTCCATGCAACCTAAAAGAGCTACGAGGATTCCAAGGTCGACTTGCGTACATCAGGAGATTCATTTGAATCTGTCTGGATGCTGCAGACCATTTATTCAACTCATGAAGAAGGGTGTATCTTTCGTTTGGACCAAAGAATGTCAACGAGCATTTGACGACAAAACGGTATCTCATGAACCCACCAGTCTTGGTACCACCAATCTCTGGCATACCATTCTTAATGTATGTCCGTGCTATAGACCATTCATTGGATGCTTTACTTGCCCAAAAGAACAAAGAAGGCCACGAACAAGCCATCTACTATCTCAGTCGTACCATAATTGGTGCTGAATACCGTTATAGTCCGGTCGAAAAAGAATGCCTAGCTCTTATGTTTGCTGTTCAAAAGACTCGGCATTACATCATTGGCTAAACTATTTATGTCATATCCCGAGTTAATCCTCTTCCGGTATTGATGAAGAAGCCTAGCACACTCAATTCTCGGCTGGCTACATGGGCCATTTTGCTAGCCCAATATGATATGGTATATGTTCCTCAAAAATCTGTCAAAGGTCAAGCACTGACAGATTTCTTAGCAGCTCATCCTGTTCCAGAGACATCTAAACTCTATGATGAAATTCCAGACGAAACATTGGAATCTAATACAATCTCCGAAGAATTTCCTACTTGGTGCCTATTCTTTGATGGTGCATCCAGGATTGGACCCAATGGGGCCATTGTCGCAGGAGTGGGAATTGTCCTTGTTTCCCCAGACGGGTCAGCTATCCAAAGAGCCTACTCTTTAGATGAGCCTTGCTCTAATAATGTGGCAGAGTACAATGCTTTACTTATCGGCCTTCAGCTAGCCAAACAACTTGACGTAGAGTATCTTGAAGTCTATGGTGACTCTAAGCTGGTTATTAACCAGGTTAGAGGAACCTATGAAGTTCGCAATCAAGATCTAGTGCCTTACTTTGAAGCGGCAATCAACATGGCTATACATTCAAATCCTTCTTCATTGAATATGTACGCTGAGCTTGCAATACTGAGGCAGATGCTTTGGCCAATCTTGCAGCAGTCTTAGCCATCCCTATCAAACGACAATAGGTGGTGGTCATCTCTAATCGGGAATTGTTCTGCATTGAAAACAATTGCAGTATTGAGTTCAGTAATCTTACTGAAGTCAATATTATCAGTGAAGATTGGAGAACTCCTTTCATCGACTTCGTGGTCCATGACATACTCCCTGAAGATCCCAAGGAGGCTATGAGTATTCGGCGGCGATCTCTGCGGTTCTATTACAATCAGACCACCAAAACTCTCTACCGGCGAACTTATGACGGCCTACTCTTACGCTGTCTTGCTGGTGATGAAGCAAAGCAAGTACTGTATGAAGCTCGCGACGGTGTCTGCGGAGCATATCAACCCGGTCCTAAACTACAGGATCGCATCCGACGCATGGGTTACTGGCCTTTTGTATCTGATGCCCTCGAATATGCGAGGAAGTATCGAGCTTGTCAATCACGCAGACTTCATTCATCAACCATCGGAGTTCCTTCATCTGACTGCTGCTTCCTGGCCTTTTGAAGCTTGGGGCATGGACATCATAGGTCCTATTAATCCTCCTTCTTTTAGAGGACATCGGTTCATACTGGCAATAACGATTACTTCTCGAAATAGGCTGAAGCTATACCATTGGCTGAAGTCAAGACTAGTAGCGTTATCAACTTTGTCAAACACCATGTCATCTATAGATTTGGTGTACCTCGACGAATCATCCATGACAATGGACCTCAATTCATCAGCCAAAAGTTACAAGGTTCTGTGACGATCACCGGATTGACAATGTCGCTTCGACAGCTTACAATTCTGCTGCTAATGGTTTAGCTGAAGCTTTCAACAAGACTATCAAGCTCCTCAAGAAGTTTGTATCTACTAACAAACAAAACTGGAGTGAAAAGCTTGGAGAATGTCTTTGGGCCTACCGTACTACGGTCCGCAATCCTACAGGCTGTACACCTTTCTCTTTGGTATACGGCTGTGAAGCAGTTCTGCCTCTGGAACTCCAAATTCTGTCCTTGAGGATTGCTATCGACAACGAACTCACTACAGAGAACAACGATCTTCTCCGACTTCAAGAATTAGAAGCGCTCGATGAGAAGCGGCTATTAGCTCAACAACATATTGAGTTATACCAAGCCCGCATCTTAAAGACTTTCAACCGTAAAGTTAAGATCAGAGCCTTTCAGAAAGGAGAGCTCGTTCTAAAAGTCAGACGTCCTATGACTATGACTCATTCGAGCAAAGGCAAATTCGATGCAAAGTGGAAAGGTCCATACATCGTGAGCAAAGTCTTCTCAAATGGAGCCTATCAACTCACAGAGCTAGACGGTCGAGTTGCAATGATGCCCATCAATGGCAAATTCCTCGAGAAATATTATGTGTAAATATAACAGACAATGATTGTAATTATCAGTCAAGTTTATAAATAAAATTCAGTTTTATTTCATCTTAAATGATAGTACATAACATCATGGATGGTCACTATCATCCTTCTCAAATTGGGACGCGGACCACTGCCGTCCTTATCAAAGACATGATCAGCAAAAGAGTCGAGAACATTCTTGCTAGAATCCACCAGGAACTTGCAAGCAGCCATTCTCATAGATTCTTCTTCCTCAGTCTTCCCTGGTTCGAGAAGGAAGTCCAAGATGTCCTTTGACGGTTTGGGAACAGACGAACTTTTGCCCGCTGCCACCTGCTTTGGTTGAGCCGGCTTGACTGGACGTTCTTCAGCACCCACTTTAACCTTCGGGGCGATCTCAGCCTTCCTGGATGCATCTCCAGACGACATCTTTATGTTGAAAAGTGAAAATGACCATCTCATCTATTTTTTGTTTTATTTTATAGTCAGAGCGTCGTAAGACTATGAAGTGACACATTCATTCGACGGTTCACCCGTCCATCATCTGATGGTTCGTCCGTTCATTATGTTCATTTCCTTTGACGGTTCATCCATTCACGCATCTATCCGATGGTTTACCTGTTCAGTCATCCACAATTATCCGACGATTTACCCGTTCATTCATCATATTCATCCGACGGTTCGTCCGTTCATTATCCGACGGTTCGTCCTTTTATTATTTGATGGTTCACCCGTTCATTTCGCCACCATTTCATCTGACGGTTCACCCGTTCATCCGACGATTCATTTCGTTCTCACATTTTGACAAATCATCCAGTTCGTTCCTATTAGCAACTTGTCATCTTTGATTAAATTGTCTATTGAAATAATAATATTTAACAAATTATATTTTG